>JAAFCE010007744.1:25230155-25322191 GCA_013389805.1 Trigoniulus corallinus
CTCCATACCCGGGGCAAGATGACTAACACTAAAAGTTAAAATCGAATTAAATAGTAAATTGAATTTATTGTCAACTTAAAAGTTAATGATTCTAGCTAAAAATAATCACAGGTAAGCTGTCTGCCACAAAGAAGATGCCAATTAACACTGAGGGTCAAGATGATGAGTTCGTCAACTCGCCCCAGTCATCTTGCCCCAGCAACAATTTGAAAATTTAAATATTATAGCAAGAAGATTAAAAAATTATTTTAATAATGAATATGAATAGCCAGTTGTCTAAGGTAGATCAAAATGCTATTAGATATTTCTATAGCTTTCCTCTATATTAATTATATCTTATTTCAAAAATTTGGTTTCATATAGCACACAGCAGGAAATCAACGAAACTCATGTAAATAATATAGTAATGGCAATAGAGCCTTGACAAAATGATTTTTTAGTGTCTAGTCATGAGGATTACTAGTAGTATTCATATGATGCTGCTAACTATCAGGAAAATCGCTAATTAAGGCATAAGTCATCTTGCCCCGCTCGTCATCTTGCCCCGGTCTCCCCTACAAAAGTTGGACACAACAGAAATAGGGTACTTGAACCCAGAGAACCTAATATTATAGGAAGAAATGAATCACTAAGAGACAGACCCCATGACGCCATGCACTAGAAAACTCACTGTAGAGAAAAGGGGAGCAGATTGGGGCACAGTTTGTAAGTTTGCCCCAAAACTAAAATATATACACAATATAATCATAAAAGAATCACAGTGGCATCACATGAATAACACAACTAAAACCTTCAACTTAATGAAATAATGCATATTTTAACACTTTAATCTGTTTAGCATAAATAAATTGAAGTAGGAAATAAATAATACCTAAGCAAGATAGCTCCATGGTACTTAAATGTATCTCAATGCAAAAATTCATGCAAAAATCGCATGTAAACCACTTTAACTTCAACACAAGGTGGAAGAATGCTTTTAAGAAAAATGCAAAACACCTACAAGACATGAATGCATTGCAAAGGTTAAAGAATATATTGCCAATTCGTCCCCACCGCTTTATATCCTGGACGTCTAGGAATCAAAAAATGAAAACAGCAAAGGTGAAAGCTAAACTTCAACTTTTGAGTTTTGGCCAACTTTTGGAGCATCTTGCCCCATTGTGCGTCGGGAGCATTCCCCAACGAACACTAGACCGACAATAAATATGCGTAGGAGTGCAGCTTTGGCCGGCACTCGGCTTCAGAATAAACTATGACAAATATATCGCCTTATGTCCATTCAGAGGGACGAGATAGGTACCCGACGCTGCCACAGGCGGGAAAAAGGTTAGGAGTTGCTTGGTTTGCTTAGTTAGGACGGCTATGAAGTGTCAATCACAGATTGAAGCCTCTTCCACTGTGACATGTAGAAATCGGGTGCCAGAGGGCGCAGATTTCGGTCTTTGTCCCCGGGCGCAGAATACCCTCCGTACGCCGCTGATCACACAGTGTTACTGATGGCCGGCAAGTCCCGTTTAAAGCATGAAAATGTGTCATAAACGTGTTTGCCAATAACGTCAGTAATTATTATTCCATTAATGCAGACTGGGGATGAATGCCTGTTGCTTGCCTCAGTGGTGCGTTATCAACCATTTCATTTATAATCCTGATTTCTTCATGAGCTACCTTTTCAGGTTTGGATTAGTCTACTAGCGTACCGGACCTCCCTTGGGAGAGGCTGTCAATATAGTAGAGCAGTGTTTTTCAACCAGGGTTCCGTGGAACATAAGGGTTCGGTGAGGTCCGCCCAAGGATTCCGCCAATGGTAATGTAAAATTTAAAAATAACAATGAAAACAAGAAACGAGAACGACTTTTGTTTGTTTTTGTTTGTTTGTTTGTTGGTGTTTAAGGTCCCGTCAACTACAAGGTCATTAGAGACCCATCCACTGCGTAGTTCTAATGCATATGCTGCACAGACACTACACCAATGCAACGATTATTGGGTATTAGCAGTACCCAGCTTTCCCGAGCGACCACCCATGTCAGTACTAACTGGGCTTGCGTTGCTTAACTTCAGTGATCAGACGAGAACTGGTGTGTCCAACGCAACTCGCCGCTCCCAACGACTTTTGTCTGTCGAAGGTAAACTTCGGGTGTCTCTCTCAAACATTACGCCACGAATTCAACTGCTTATGCTAACACACACACCTGTATCAATATTTTTTTTTTCTATAATGGTATGGGGTTTCGTGAAAGGTCTAAATGTTCCAAAGGGTTCCACGAGAAGTCTAAATGCTCCAAAGGGTTCCGTTCCAATAAAAAAAAAAGGTTGAAAAACACTGTAGTAGAGAGTTCGTGAGACACCTATTGTGGATTTTCCCCTTATGTGCAAAAATGTCCACATCGAGTGCAACACTGCCTTTCTTCGTTTTTTATTACGATAAGATATGCATGCATTACCAAAAAGATAATTCGATAATAGCGAGTAAGAAAGATGATAATGAATTTATAGCCTTTCGCTATCTTTATTACGTCATAGATCAGTCCTCCTTACAGTTGTCTATTTTCTTTTTGAAGGTCTACGATTAAATGAAATTGCAGTAGTTCACAGGACCAAGGCCAGTTGTCATTGTGAAAATTTAAAGTTGGATTTGGAAGTTGACAACTGTTGCTATACGCGCACGTACAGTACATGAAATATCAAAAGCAAAAGCAGTGCCGGATTTAGATACGTATTCAGAGGCCCTAGGCTATTTCAATTTTGAGGCCCTTTTCAAGTCTTTTTGATGCCCTTTTCTTAAGTTTTGAGGCCCGCTAAATATTGAGGCCCTAGGCTTCAGCCTACTTAGGCTAGTGGTAAATCCGGCACCGAGTAAGGACACAATGGCGATATATTGGGCAGTGTTTTACCCCAACCGGTTGCCAACCATAGCTGCAATCCGTATGCTTATCGTCATCCTATTGTTCGTTGGGGAACTCCGCCGGCCCGAAGGGGCAAGCTCCTACACCTGGAAATTTTGACGCAACTACTCGTTGCATAGTGGGGAGGGTTCTTTATGTGCAAATGCCATGACAACTGTTACTATATGTGCATGTGCAAGAAATATCAATAGCAAAGGCAACTCCTAACCCACTTTCCGCCCATCGCAAGGTCGGGTACCCATCTTGTCCGTCTGACCGAATGGACATAAGATAAATATTTTGGGCAGTATTCTAATTGTAATTCACTACACGGAAAGCAGCGTTGTGGCGGAGAGACAAACTCCCAAACCTACGAAAGCCCTAAGCAATAATTCTTGTGGCCCTCTACAGTACTTGCAATGGTGGCCTTTCCTGTGAGGGAGCCCTCCACTTTGTCCCCCAAGGGTATTCCATTGCCAAATGGTCCTTGGTAAAAAGACCAGTAGTAAGAGTCTGTCTGTGTTCTGATTTCCTTCAAATAATTTGAATGACCATTTCCTCTCCTTACTCAGCCAGGGACACATTGGCCAACCAGGGGTCCATTGCACCCCATCAGCAGCAGTCCCGTAAAAAACAGTGCTGTGATATACACGCTGCTGGCTTAGTGTGTCCCACCCTAATTCTGTAATCATGTCAGACACACTCTCCCTGTAGGGTTTATCGGTTTTGGAAACTGGTTTTCAACACCCACTTGTTAATGAAGACTCTAAAACCGGAAAACCGGTTTGTTTAATAAAATGTCGGTTTTTGTATAAGCCCTATCTCTCTCCAAGAAAACCTGTGGAGTACAATTCTTGCTGCCCACCTTTACATCCTTTCTATCTACCAAGATAAGTCCTGCCTAAAGGGAAACAAAATTGGATTACAGTACTCTGAAATTGGCCATACCATTGAAATACAGTAGGCCTATAAGCTGTTTCCTTTAGCTCCTTTGTGCTGTCCCAAAGAACCCTACTAACAAGGTGGAGGAATTAACCATCTCTCCCGGTTCAATTACCAATATGATTCTTACAGTTACCTTGACTCATCATCATCATACCTTTATCCCGCCTGCCGCAGGGTGGGATCTGCAGGTTCTAGCCCTCCAATGTCGCCTACCTTCCACCAAGTCGTCATCCACCCCACACACCACCACATTCTTACGCTCAACTTCCTCTCATGTCTGCTTCAGTCTCTCACTGCCCTGGTGCTTCTGACCACCTGCATACCAGAAATGGACCTAATGAGCTATTCCTCCCCTCTTCTCATTATGTGTTCATACCACCTCAAGCTATTATTCGTCATTTCACAAAGGAGTCGTAACCCTAGCTTTCAAACCACTATACATATCCTGCATTATCCAAAAAAAAACCCTGCTTCTACCTCTCTTTTTGCGTAATAGCTTCCAAACTACCTGCCGAGGAACACTCCTAAAAGCCTTCTCCAAATCAATGAAGACTGCATGGGGACCTTTCTTTTCTTGTGGACCTACATTGCATGAATCCAAATTGATTTCCTCTCTCCCAGGCTTAGAATGGCTCATAAGCTTGTTATCTCTATAGTTACCAGTCGTGGACATTACGTTTTCCCTTGAAGTGTGGAACCATCCAGCTCTCATGCCACGCAGAAGGCAATTATCTCTGCTAGCTATCCTATTGAAGTTTCCCCTAGCCATTTGATTCCTAGGCGGCGGCGGCCTTACCCATTGTGAGGCTCCGGGCGGCAGGTCTTTGCGAGGCCCTTTGTCCTTCGTGAAAAGTATGTGATCCAACAGTAGGTCTGGTTGTTTGGATCAGGTATTTGTCATGTTTGACAATAAATGCTAAAGTTATACAAATAAA
Source organism: Trigoniulus corallinus (assembly GCA_013389805.1). Classification (NCBI taxonomy): domain Eukaryota; kingdom Metazoa; phylum Arthropoda; class Diplopoda; order Spirobolida; family Trigoniulidae; genus Trigoniulus; species Trigoniulus corallinus. Next base: position 25,234,918 of record JAAFCE010007744.1, read on the forward strand.
TAAAATTTGAGTTTTAAAATATTTTACATTGAAAGATTTACAAAATTAACTAATACAGAGATGATAAATTTTAAAATTGATGTTTGCGGCTTTTCCTAAGTCTAAAATCTTTAATTATAGCACAATAATCTAACGAATGAGCTACGTCATTTTCGATTGAAAGAATAGCAAGGGCTGAAAGCCGATCTCGTGTCATGGAATTCCTCAAATATGTTTTAATAATTTTAAGCCTCGAAAAACTCCTTTCAGCAGACGCAACTATAACAGGTGTGGTGGCAATAATTCTCAGAACTATTTCGATATTGTGGGGTAAACTTCAGTAAATTTATTTTCTATTATGTATTTCAGCACCGAGATAATGTCGTCTTTCCTTCATACACACTGATGAACATATTCAGTTCTTCGTACAATTCATGTCAATCAATATCACATGATTCTCCTGCTGTCATAGATATTTGCAAGTCGCTGCATTGCTTCAACAGTTCACTATCACAAATTTCCTTTAATCTTTTTATATTATACATGAAACCAAATATGCTCTCATGATGCTTAAGCGCCTCAAACCTAGGATGGCAGCTTGCACGCACATTGTCGACAATGGCATAAAATAGTTTATTTTGAAAATCTCTGCCGCATTCAATTCATGAGCTTCATCTTCCCCTTCATAACCAAAGTGCCTTTTTTTTACGTCGTCTTCTGACTTCTTTAAACTGTCTGTCAATATCATTTTCCTCGGCTATTTCTCTCGCTGTTACAAGGGATGACTGAAAACCATTATCTCGATAATTACCGAGCCAATTTGTGAATGCGTCTAGGTGTTGTATAGCCACATCTAAGTGAATGTTTTCGCTTTGCCACATTTTAATTATAACATTTATCTTTGTGAGAATGTCATACCATATGACAAGTGAAACTACAAATTCGTAGGTAGTTATTTCCTTTTCTATAGAATGGCATTCACTGACCAATTGACAATCTGTTGTATTTTCCGCTAAATCCTTTAAAGCATCACATATATCGCTTAGTTGGTATCCTGCACTCCCATCTAGTTTCAGAAAATGGTTTTAGCAATAACGATTTTACATGGCATTTAAAATCGCCCACCTCTGACTTCAGCCGGCAAACAGAGTGTACAACCTTTGTAGCAAACCAAAAGAAGATTTTGCTTGGACACAAGACGATGCTGCATCTCCTAGGATGAGATTCCAGCTATGACTCCCACAAGGTAAAAAATAAGCAAGTGGATTAATTTCAAGAATATGTTTTTGGACACCACTTTTTCACCACGCATATTGGCACTATTATCATATCCTTGACCTCTGCAGTTTTGCAATGATATACCTAACTGTTCTAAGTCTGTGATTATATAACACTGTAGAACAGCCAAAAAAATATGGAAACCCCAATAGAGCTATTTTATGTATTTTTGTATGCTGTTCACGAAAATGACTTTTGTTTTACTGTGCGACCCTCAAATTTTTCGAAATGCCCCTTTTTAAAATTTTAGCGACAGTTGTCAATAAAGCAGTAAATGACATACAGTATGAAAGAAATCTGACTGTACTTTAGCCTACCTATTGTCACTGGCCAGCTATTGGTCCTAGGTAGGCCTACTAGGATACAGCTAGTGACCAGTTGATAGTAGAGGTTGATAGTTGATAGTAGAGTTCCCTGACAGATTAGTGAGCCACTGGGAACATGATTGCATTCTAATTTAATTGAATACACTGCAAGCTGCCCTTATAGGCCAAATTGGCAGTGGAGAGAATGACTCTCATTCCTAATTTGTAACCCACCTGAAGCATAGCATCTGTTGTCATGCATTGCCTACCTGCTGTAATGGCACTTTCTTGCAGAAAGTTCGCCACATTATACTCACCGAGGGCATTCCATTGCCAAATGACCCTTGGAAAAAGATCAGTAATACAAGTCTGTTTGTGCCCTGATCCCCTTCAGTTTGAATGGATGATCATTTCTTCCTCCATACTCTGCAAGGGATAAGCTGCCAAAGACTTTCTGTGATCATGTGTGATACTCATTCTTCGAGAGAAGTGATGTAACGCAACTCTTGCTGCCCTCCTTTGAATCATCTCAATTTCTCAAGATAAACCCTGCCTAAAAGGGATACCAAATTGGACTACAATACTCTACAATTGACCATACCAGTGAAAAACTTCCCTTTGTGCTGTCCCCTAGGACTCTATTAACCAAACGGAGGGCATGCCCAGTATTCCCAATCAATTTGTCAGTGTGCTCCCTCCAGGTGACCATAGTATTTAGAATAATTCCAAGGAACTTCTGGATCTCAACCCTCTTAACCCTCACACCACCTAGGCAATAAGCAAGATCAAATCACCTTCAGGACCTGCTTATCATAAGAAAGCTACATTTGTGCAGGTTTAATGGCAATGACTTCCACTTCATGCTCCAGATTATACATCTTGTTTAGGTCCTGTTGCAATTCTGTGCAGGAAGATAACCCTTCATCCACCACACTTGCGATGCAGGTGTCATCTGCAGATAGCCCTATGTCATTTACCTAAATGCCCTATATCATGCCAAATCCTATGTTCATTCGAAATTAATGTTTTAATTTAACTGGGACCCAATGAATTACCAGAGAACCTGACGTCCTAGGCAAAATGGAGAACAGATAAATAATCAGCATAACTTATCCAATAAATCTAGCACTAAGAGAGAAATATATTTTTTCCAAAGTAAAAATGTGTTCTTCAGTGTAATTAGTCAAACTCTCAGCTGTGGTTTTTTCGATGGCTAAGAAACCAATAAAATGTTCTTCAATTTCAGCTGTATTTGTATTAAAAAATCTTATATTAACGTCGTGAGTACAATCAAGAATAATCGAGTAATATTTATTATTTTTTCAACAATTTGAGTCTTCACTTGACTTGCCATTAATTGTATGAGCTTATTTTGAATATTTTTTCCGATATAGTGGTCATTAATCGTCTTATCCTTTACTTGCTTTAGGTGAAGTCTCAGCACGGGATCAAATCAGGCTATTAACTTTACTAAATCTATAAAGTTGCCGCTTGTCTCACTCGAATCTGAGTCAGATGTTAACTTCTCTCTATGACCCCTGAAGGCCAAATTGTGAGATGCTAAAAAATTTACAATTGCAAGCAATCGTTCTAAAATATATCTCCAACGTTGCCTATCTTGTTCAATTTGTGACTGGGTTAAGGAGTCAATAGTGGAACAGCTTTTTAAACCATTCTCTAAATTAATCCATTTCAACATACAATTGTTGTGCTGTCGACTAGATTCGTGAGACTTTAGGTAATCACCCAAGTGTTTCCAATCACACACTCCTTCACTTGATCCAATCTTTGTATTTTCTAGCCCGAATATTCGACACGGAAAGCAGTAAATGGCATCCTTTGATTGTGAATAAATCATCCAACGCCTGTTAAGCTTTTCACCGTTAACTAATATCGTATTATAATGATATTCACTGAATCACTGTCCATAATCATTTACGGGAAATAAATCAAATTTAACCCTGATTGGACCATTTAATACAATCTCAGTTCGATCTACATCAGTAATTGTTATGGGCCACAAACCAGGGTCATTTTGAGGATTCATATTTTCCATTCCAGCAATCATGGATGTAGACATAGACTCGGGCTCAGATTCGTGTTCTTGACTGGATAGCGTTGATGGTGGCACCGGTGACCTAAGAGACAATGATGTAGTTAATTCATCATCATCCTCGCTGTTTTTACTTGATGACAGCGGCGGCACCCATGATGATGTGGAAGGAATGTTTTCAGCGGGATCAGGATGAGAGTCCCTTTCAGTCAATAAATGTTTTGTAGAGGTTTCTTGATCATCACTTTTTATATATTTATATAAAGATCCACATAGATTTTCTTTTACCTGCTTTCTTTTAATAGCTCGTTTTCGTTTTTAAACTACCTGACTAAAATTTTCTACCGGCATCACGATCACGCGAACTCATTTCGTAAATCTTGTTTTGTTTTGCACAAACAGTCAGAAATAATTTTTAAGTATCACAGGTTTTTTTTACACTTTTTCAGCTTACTCAATACTTCAAATACTATAATTTACACTTTTCCAGCTCACTCAATACTTTAAATACTATAAGAACGTGATATTCAATAAAATTGAAAGATTTGTACTGTACAGTAACGATTTTGTAACTCATACTGCAAGCAAACTAATTCCAAGATGACAAGAGTTGACGAACAAATTGAAACACGGGGGTTCCACGAGCGATAGAGAAGCAGAACATTATGTCCCGACTCCCGAGCTGACCCGAGTGCTATGCGATTAAAAAACCCGATGTTCAAGTGTTTCGAGGCGCGATATTCAAGTACTACATAATGAATTTTTCAATTATGTTTTGAATGAATGAATTAGTTAACTAACTTTATTTTAATTTACCGTTATGTTATAACTTTAATAAATAATTAAGAATCCAAATCAAAGTTGTAAATAAAAAAAATATACTTAAAAAAATCTATATTTTTTTTTAAATTTGCTTGACGTGAGGTTCCTGCAAGAGCGAGGCACCGGGCGATTGCCCTGTTCGCCACCCCCTAAGGCCGCCGCTGTTCCTAGGATACACCACACCAAAGCACCAAAGAACTAAAACAAACCGAGCCACGACTTGATTTCCCATCCGTTGGAAAGTGCGCTGGGGGCCTCTCGTTCGCCCGCAATGAAGCCATGGCTTCATTGCACACGTTTTCACCAAGGATCAAACTAATGATGGAGTTGTCTAGAACAGGGGTCTCTAACTGTTTTGGTTAGGGACGGATTAGCAATTTTATAAATAGGTGGTCGCGATTTCGGAGAGGCAATAACTCGGCACAGAGGGTTAATTATTCTAATTAAACGCGACTTGGGCATTTCTGTTTTTAACATGTTAATTGAGTGTGAACGTATTTTTTTTAACAAATATCACGAAAATTAAACAGTTCGGAGTCACTTCCGACCTCCCTCTCACCTGCGAGCAGCCTCCACAAGGTTCGGCCCGTCATTGCTGCTTGTTCAACTTCCTAACTCGTTGGTGCAACATACCAGCATACTATAGTAGAGTCCCGTTTATCCGAACTTCGTTTATTCGCCGTTCCGTATTCTGGGTGTGGTCATCTTTTGCACTTTTGGCGCGATACTGCTGCCTTAAAGATACCAATGTGGAAAACAAAGTGTGATAACAAATGTCTTTAAACATTAAACATGTATTTACATTTATGGATGTAAAATTAAATCATAGGAACAATAAATGCTTGTTTTGTAATCATTTTTAATACTGCATATCCATTTATGAAATAATAATTTTATGCATTTCAGATTATCCGACTTCTTTTTTACTTATCTGACATAACGCCTGTCCCAATTAGGTCGGATAAGCTGGCCTCTACTGTATAGAAAAAATTGTGTAGCTCAGGCACCATGCAATATGATAACCAACAAAGCATTAATTTACTTCCCAAAGTTTCTATCTTGGTTGTATAATAGGCCGGCATCCCTCCACAGACAACCCAGCCAATATTCCTGCAGGTTCCAGGCGTCTGGCTGGCGTGCCCCCAGTCAGAGCATGTTCAGTGGACCCGCAGACCCGACCCTGCCACAGGCGAGATAAGGGTAAGATGGAGATGTATTAACAGTAGCTTTAGGTTGACTGAAGGTTGGCAAAAATGGCCCCGGTCTGCTACTAGTCTAGAATTGTACTGGTCTGGTCTAGAACACTGCTTTTGCGCCACAATGAATGGCTCACAGTGCATGAAGATGCAATGAATTATTGATTCAAGCAGCTGAAACGCTTAGGTGTGTTGTCTGGTTTATATGACACACCCAAAATTTGCAATGTATCTCTGTGTACCTTATTTCTCATATCCTATCATACAACAGCAACATGTATTGGATGGTATTTATCAGCAGTCGGCTGCCGACCTCCACTGCAACTCCTATCCTTCTTTCTCGTCAGGGAACTGCACCAATGCCAAAGGGCTAGTTCCAACACCTGAAGATATTTGCTTCGTTACCAGTTCTTTTGCGTTCAGATGCCATCGTAAACCAAGCGGGACCAAGGTTTTTCTTCTCATCTGGAGGAGGACGCACTCCGGGCCAACCCACCTCTATCCAGTATCGAGCCAGTAGCCACTGACTCTAAAGTCGAATATTCTATCTCTGCACCATTGAGGCAGGTATTAAATTCGAAATGAATACTGAAACTAATAAACATTCGTAATCAAAGTTGCAATAAAATCAAACAATTTCAGGCAAACATGTTAAAAACATTTGGTTGGGATGATAGGAATGAAATTATTTATTCAAAAATGTCTTAATACACTATTCTGTATAAAGGAACAACAAATAAAATACTTTATATCTAGGTGTCCACTGCCAATAGAGATGAAGTATAGAGGAGTAGGGCAGATCGATGTTCGAAAAAAGAATAAAATGTTTCACTTCTGATAGTTCTAGAGCCAACAAAAGGCGGGGGGGGGGGGGGGCGAAAGGGGCCCAGGCAGAGCCGGTGTCACGCATCAAAGTGTCCAGGGGGAGACTTTGAGGTGTGACACCGGCGCGAGGTGGGTTCACCGCGTTCGCCGAACCCGGCCACGCAATTACTAAGGCCTCGCGCGCGGGCCTCTATATTACATAATTTTTCCTACAAAAGGCCTCGGAAAATATTTTCTAGCCCGGTATTTGCAAAGCCCGCACTGGCACAAGGTCGGTGCGAAGCTGATTCACCCTGTTTACCAAAACCCAGCCTCTCGCGCGGGCCGCTATTTTACAACATCTAAAATGTATTTTCCTACAAAAGGCCCCGAAAAAATTTCTTTTGAACCCGGCCCATAAAAGCTCGCGCCGGCTCAGGACCCAGGTCATATTAGATGAAATATTTCTAATCTTAAATATAGGGGCGATTTTGTTTCCAAGCGCAAGGCGCCAAAAGAAAGTAACTGCCGGCTTTGGAATGTCCACTTAGAATCTTGCTGGCCGGAGTAAAAATTCAACCTGAATTGCTACAAGATTCAGAAGAGGGCATTAAATGCGCTCTTTAGGGCATAGACCAACACTACGACCAATGGAAGCAGGCAATGAATTCACCCCAAATTGTGTGATACCCGCCTGCTGTGCAGTGCCAGACTTCAAATCTAGCTGACGATGCAACTTATTTAACGCCGGCTGATTTGGTGGGGCAATTTCAGGGCATCGAACCGTTATGTTTTTTTTGCGTTCGGGTTTAAGTTACGGTTCACGTCAAATAAGTATATCGGTTCTGTTACGGTTTTCGTTCCAGTAAAAAATAACGGGTTTTCCGGTTTACGGTTCCGAATATTAATTTAAAAAAATTAATATGTATTAAACATAATTTTAAAATACAGTAGATTATACATACTTAATATATCCATTCTCATCATCATCTCACCCTTATCCCACCTAAGGCAGGCTTGGGTCTGAGGGTTCTAATCCTGCACTCCCGTCTATCCCCCACCAAGTCCCCCTCCACCGCGCATGCCTCCATGTCATTTTGCACCTCCTTGTCCCTCTCCCTCATTATTCAGCGATGTCTCCCCACCGCAAGGCTACCTTATACTCATTCCTAATTCTATCACTTCTATCACATTCCGATCTCGGATACTTGCATTCTAGTGACGTGATTCTCCCTCACTGTCCAACATTACCCTGTTCAACTTCCCTATCACACAGGACTCTGCTTGTGAAATGGGACACACTGTACATGCACATTTTCTGTACATACAGCATGTACAGTGTGTTTCTGATGGTTAGAATGATTTTGGACCCCATGTTCGTGCCCGCATTCGCCAATGTGGACACTCCATTGGTGTAAATAGTGGCGCAAGATGTAATATGTGCAGAGATGTTTCACACATAGGCCGATTGAATGACATCTGACAGACTGTTATGTTTAAGCAGGATTTTACAGGTGTCGAACCGATAAGAGCGATATTTTTTTTGGTTCGGTTCCTGTTTTCGTTCCGAGCAAAAATAACGGTTTTACCGGTTTTAGGTTTCGTTTCGGTTCGATGCCCTGGGCAATTTCCTCCATCTACGAGGTCCTACACTTTGAGATGCAACCGATTTATGCATAATGTATATTCATCCCAAGTGAAAATGGTTCTGACTTGCAGATAAAGTGACGTGCACATAAATCAATACATACAACATGGGGCCACAGCTTTACTTCCCATTCGAAAGAAGGCACACTCTGGGATACCTTCTAACTAAAAAATCCATCTGCCAGATGAAGCGCGTTATTAGATGGTATTACATCTAAGACCCATAAAAGATTTATTCCAGCACTAGATTCATCGCAAGGGTCGCAGAGAGATTTAAGAGGAAGTTCTACACGGCAGGGTGGATAGTTTTAGTGGAAACAGGGCAAGTGGAGTCCTGTGTGATAGGAGGGTCCCAATAAAGTTGGAAGGGAAGTTTTATAAGAATGGTTAGGCCAGATACGCTAGATGGAAGCGAATGTTGTAGTACACGAGTGTGAGGTTGAGAGATGATACAATTAGGAACGAGTATATTAGTTAGTGGTAGCTTCAGGGTGGAGGACATTGTGGAAAAATGAAAGACAGTAGATTGAAGTGGTATGGACATGTTGTAAGTAGAGCTTGTTGGGTCAATTATGGGAATGCAGGTGGTTGGAAGAACCCGGGGTGGGGGAAGACCAAAGCAGACGCAGGAGCATGTTGTGGGTAAGAAAATGGTAGTGTGTGAGGTGGATGGAGACCTGGTGTAAGATAGACTGTGGACTTGGTGGACCCTACAATGACAGGAGTTGCATCAGGCAGCATTGGACATCACAAAAGAACTATGAAATTTGAAGGTAAGACGTTATCATGTATGAATGAAATGACAAGGGCAGAAGGACTTACAAATTGGTATATAAGAGGAGTGGGGAGCGGGTGATGTCCATCATCATCCCTAGCAGATCGGGCAAACATGCCTGTCCTATTAGGGGACGCAGAGACGACATATCAGATTTTCACAAAGCCCATTGCTGACCTTATGCTAAAGGCCGATTCACAACAGCACAGGAGGAAAACTTAAAATTAAAAGATCAGATTGGGCCCTTCACAATAAATGGGAAAGATAAACATTAATGCAAACAGACGGGAAAGTCGACCAACTTTCATATTTCCCAATAAACGTAAGCAGCTTGGCCAATGGAAGCAGTGTATTATTTATGACACACTCATAGCTCCTCCCTTCTCAGTTATCGCAGCAGAGGATTAACACTCACAACTTTGTTTATGATGACACAGGCAATGTTTCCAAAAAAAAAAAAAATTCGTTTCAAATAGGTTTCTATTATTTGTAAAGGTGGTGGGTTTTGCTAATTTATTTTGTTTGTAAGGGGATAAGTTTGATAAATACCTTAAAACAAGACATTAAGACTTTATAATCGGTTTTTCAAGTCCCCCTAGGATGACACACCTCTGTACAGAAACTAAAAATACAAATGCATTTCCATCAATTCCCTTCTGCTTTATTCGCTATGGGGCATATTGTGAAGCTTAGATTTCACGTTAAAGCCTAGTTCAGTGGCATGCGCTGTTTTCATTACAGTGCATGTACTCGTTCAGTAGTAGGCAGCAGATAGGATGCACACTGGTTGACTTTGCCAATATCTGCTAGGTGGCATAATGAGTAAACAAATACAGTAGAACTCCAATTGTCAGAATCAATTGGGACAGGACTCCATTTGAATAAATCAAAATTCGGATAACTGGATTTTTTTTTCTGAAAAAAAGGGTCTAAACGACAGAAAAAAACTATTTTTAAATAAAAAGAGCTTTTAATTAATAAAATGAAAAGACAACATTTTTACATATTAACCTTCCGTCCACAAGTTGGAGTTTTGGCAAACCCCAGACCTACAAAATTGTCTACACATGTACCACTTTTTCCAATCTTATCTGTTCTCTGATGTTTTCTTTACCTATCTAGGGAAATTGGCAAGCCTCCTAAGTAATTAGCATATTTTATTTCTGGTTAAGCATTGCAACCCCTTGTCTTCTTGGGTAACATAGAATTTTTACAGCATGTTTCAAAATTATTTTCATTGCTAAAGCTTTATATGGATGGTATTTAATTCAATATCCATAATAATGCCCTTAATCTGAATATTTAAGCCTTGAAAATCAAAAAGTCTTTTTGGGGTTATCACAGACCCCACCTTGTAGTGTGTACCACAAATCGTCACCTTCTGGACGGAAGGTTAAGTGTACTTAAAAGGGCTGTACATTAGTACAGTATGTATGTGAATCATACTGCAAATGAAAGTCATTGCTTGCTGAACAACTCGGTCAAAGTAAGCTGTTTGACTGTCAATATCCGTTTTCTGGCAGACAAGTCTTGCATTATTTTGCAAATCGCAGTAGGTTCCCTCTTAATTTTCTTTTCTGAAATTCTGAAAGCCATTCGGATAGTAGAAGTTTGGAAAATTGGAGTTCTACTGTAATGCCTAGTTCCGTATCACCACGCTTCAACGCTAATCACGTTGCCACTGATGACATCTTGATGACGTTTTGTGCTAGTGCGTTATGAAGGACCGCCAGCGTAATTCCTTAAGTGCAGTGCTTTATTTGGAGTCACTGCACGCCGCCATCATGTCTTACGTTATCCTCCGCCATTTTTCAAGCAGACAGCTCAACCGCCAGCCAATCAGAATGCAGCGTGACGTACGGGACGCTATGTAAGTTGACCACAGGTCAACTCAACTACCGTCACGCATAGCTGCTCCCAAGTAGCAGTGTGACGTCACCATTTTGTGTGCTGTGTCGTCTGTTACAACGGTAATAGCGTTAGCGCGTGGGTATACGGAACCAGGCATTTCAGCAATGTTGAAATATGCAATGGGTGTTGCCTGCAGTACAATCAGCCAATCATACACATATGTTAGTGCTTTTCCACCCATTCCTCAACTCGGTCCAAAATAATTGCATGCTGACGTCCTTGGCTGACGTCATCCGTTTCTGTGTTGTTGTGTCTGCTCATGCATGGCAGTTTACTCATGGGTTCACACAGGGATCCAGTGTGGTCACAGGTTTATGTTTCCATTGCTGTGCTGTTGTGACTCGGCCTTAATACATCTGTTATTTATAGTTAGGGTATTTCTTGATTGGGTACATTTTCCTTCACCGCCCTAGGAGGCAAGCTCACAAATGGAAACTTTGTCTAGTTATATGTATAATTTACTCATGGTAGTCAGCAGTCTAACGTCTTTCCCCGAAAATAAGACCTACCCTAAAAGTAAGACCTACCAAGAAACTTCAGTATATGCTTAATATAAGCCCTTCCCCAAAAATAAGCCCTACAAGAACCCTAAGGCAAAGAGCACATCCGCTTTTGTTTCCTGCATCTGATAGGGTGATTTCATTAAAGGGAGTCATGAGTATAGAGCAGCGATTCTAAACCACTGTGCTGCAAGATTGAAGAAATATGCCGCCAATGCAAATATTCATACGTAAGTGACGTCAGACACGTCGTTTAATCATTCTGCCTTCCTAGCAGATACTGGCTGAAGCAATGGGCATGAATATTACTGTTCTTACAACTCGCTAAAAAGCATAGGACAAGGTTACAAGTAGCAGGGGATGGTACCCATCTTGCACAGTGTTTTCCCTCACCCAATTGCCGACCAACGCTGCAACCCCTATCCGTTTTATGGACTCTCTATTGTTAGTTGGGACATTCCACTGTACCCAGGGGGCGAGCTCCTACACCTGGAAATTTTGCTCCCTCTACCTGTTCCATAATAGAGGGTTCTTTCACGTGCAGATGTCATCGTATGTGAAGCAGAACCTCAGTTTACTTCTCATCTGAAAGAATACCCGCTCTCTCACCCAAAAATGCAGACCCAACTAGGTCCAGTTGACCAGTCCTATTGACGCCATTACTGAGTGTGCTACCCGCTGTGCCACATAGGCGAGTTTTGGCATTGGGTTTGGTTGGCGTTTGTGTGCCCAAAATGTGTCATTGTTAGTGTGCCACCAGTTTTTTTAATTATTGAAAATGTACCGTGACGACAAAAATGGGTTGAGAATCGCTGGTATAGAGTGTAGTAAGTGTAGACATTCCCTGACAATAAGCCCTAGTGCTTATTCGGCACCAAAATTGAAATAAGACGGTAGCTTATTATCAGAGAACCACGGTATTATGTGCACGTACCACAACAGACCATGGCTTTACTTTTCAACACACGATATTCACCTGAAAGAAGAAACTAGCAATGGCCAGGATTAAACCACCAACCACCGATGTAATGGCGAGCTCAGCTCATCACCGCTGGGCAACCAAATCAGTGTTTGGTGAGATGTAGGGGTAATGTGCTTAATATCGCACCCCTTTTTAAAATTTGATATATTTCTGTTGTTTGTGAAGGTAACAAATTAATTTCCCGTGATTTTAAAAGACTTATTATTCCCGTTTCATGCCTAAAAAAATAAATCTAATACCTCAAAAAATGAAATATTTTAAACATGTAAAACCACAATGAGTACATTTTGGTAGTTACAAAAAATGTTTTCCTAATATCGCACCAGGGGTGTTCCTACTATCTCCCTTTGTAATATAATTTAGTAAGGCAAAATAATTTAAAGATAGTTATTTATCATTAATTATTTATTATAGTTATTTATGATTATCGCCATTGTGATATTACAAAGAAGAGAGGCTATATATTGCCATAGTTTACATGTTAATAGGAATTAGCTGTTCAAACAGAAGTCAAAAATTGATATAAGGATTACAGAGGGATATTAGGATTACAGCAGGGGTGCGATATTAGGAACAACACAACTTTCCAATATGGCTTACTCTACAGGATAAACTATGAAAGACAGAACGATACAGCTATATCTACTTATGCTACATAATCATGTGGTTGTATTTACGTTATAATGATTAAGAATATCACTGACCTTTAAGAAGATTGATCTGGTTATGATGTAGTCATCAAAAACTCTTGGGTTTCTCAAAACTTTCAAAAATTAATGCAAGCTAAATGCAACTGCTAATCTAAACAATGCTCTCACAGGACTGGTAGCATGTTGTCAGACACCAATTGAGCCGGTTTTCACCTGGCAGCAACATCTAATTGGCGAGATAATGAGGGGTGCGATATTAGGCTAAGGTGCAATAATAGGCAGACTTCCCCTACTACAAGCAAGTGAGCCTCACAATAAAAAGAACAGATAGCCAGAAAACACATCTCATCTCAGGTCAGGTGATGAACCTATGGCACTTTTTTTGGCAAAGCCGAATATTCCATTGTGATCAGTTATACAGGCCAGTGGGTAGGCCGGCTATGCTACAGTATATGGATCGGAGTGTTGGGTAGTGCAGATAGCCTTGAAAATAGAATGAGAGTAGTAGAAGTGTGAATGCTGCGGCACATTGTTGTGGTGCCAACAGCAGATAGAAATAGAGCTGACCACATCAGGGGTACGTGGAAGTAGGAGGCATTGAAGAAATAATAAGAACAGAGTGATATGGAATGGACATAATATGACTTTAGAAAAGGAGGAACTAGTTCAGTGCATTCTAGGACTCAAGGTTATTTGCATTGGACACACCAGTTCTCATCTGATCACTGAAGGTAAGCAACGCAACCTCAGCTAGTACTGACATGGGTGGCCGCTTGGGAATTATTGTAGTGTCTGTGCAGTCTCTGCATTAGAACTACACAGTGGACGGGGCTCTAATGACCTTGTAGTTGAAGGGCTTTAAAACACCAACGAACGAAATTCAGGACTCATGTTAGTGGAAACACCTGGGGTAGAGGAAGGCCATAGCAGACGTGGGAGCAAGTTGTAGTAAGGAATATGGATGTGTGGGTGTGGAACGGGACCTGGTGGCATATACGAGGGAGTGGATGATGAACACTCCAAAGTGAACCCGTGTTAAACGGAGCAATTCGAAAACTGCGGCGTTCAGCACACATCTCTATTTACGGTGGACTCCTTGTCTTCAGTGCAAAAATTAAATTAAAAAGTAGCAGTTTAAGAAAACAAGAAACGAGTATTATGTAATACATAACGCGGTATGAACATGGCTTCAAAGATACAATAAGAAAAACACCACTTTATGAACACTCCTAAAAAATCTTGTTCTTTGGATGCAAAAACCTTAGAGAAATTTTGAGTTGGTCCTCACCCACTTGAAAAATCGTAATTACATTTCCTTAGACATTTAACTTTACAACAGCTGCTGTTCGTGATTTTTTTTTTTCTTTTTTTTTTGGAAACAAGGATTGATCCTCATTATGCTAGTATTTTAGTAGCGTTAAACGTAATTTACTTATCACTGTATGATCTAGTACAGTGGTGGCGAACCTGTGCAATTTGAAGAGACCCACCCAAACGTGAATCACATCTAGTTTATTGTATCATAGTGTGTGGGTTGAACGGGGACCTGGAGGTTAGAGCCCCATAGACCCGACCCTGCCACAGGCGGGATAATGGCATTATGATGATGCTCTCTATTTGCTACTTTAATAAACTAATATATTCATTATTAATAATAATTTTTCATTCATGAAATTAAGCAGTGATTGTAACTGACCCGCGGACAACTTTTTTGCTCTTTTTTCGTGTTATTGTGACCCGTATTCAAAAAAAGGTTCGCCACCACTGATATAGTAGCTGAAAAGTGCCCAAACATCTCAGTTAGTGGCTTGTGAAATTGAGGAGTTCCTGAGGGGGCACAGGTGCTTCCTACCAGCACAGAGGTGGAAAATTGAACTACACAGGGTGCCCATTCTGGTCACGGAGGGGGACAACGACGCCCAACACACATTCTTAGCTTGCGACAGTGCTGGAGGCGGATTTGGGTCACCTGGCACTATCATCACCACCATCCATGCTGGGGCGCAGTGCCTTTGCAGACTGCATTAGAACTACTGTACGTAGTGGACAGGGCTCTAACTGCCAGTATAGTTAAAGGGCCCTAAAACAAACAAAAAACCTATGCTGGGAAAGGGACGCTTGACTCAATAGGGAGTTTTATTGCACTGTCAACGGACGCACGCAAAATCGTATGCAGACCACGTGACTGACAGATGCGTCAGTCAGGAAAAACTATTTTCTTGTAACGTTTAGTAAAACTTAAAACGTAACGGCCGATACACGAGCGCCACCTATTGACTGATGACGTCAGCCATTTGTTTTTCGTTAGCAGTTTAGCGTGCGTACGATGTAGAATTGGCGATGCGTGCGTTCAAACGCACCTTAACGATACTGTTGTGCAGTGTTTGCACTTGAATTGTCATCTGCTTAACGTAGCGTGCATCAGCCAAAAACGCTACAACAAAACTCACTAATGTCTCCCAATATGCCATTGCCTGTCCACACGCGTTTAGTTCCACAATCCTGAGTTGCCACTGGACTAAACTGCTAGCATAAGGTGAATCGGGCTTAAGAGCATTAAATAACATATTTTCATGTATAATTACCAAGTATTTCAAAGTCATGCTGTGTTACCATATTTAGTAATAATGCCAAATATATAACGAGAATAGGTCAAAAGTTACAATAACTATTAGTTTCTTGGGTAATGTCATTGCATATATCATTAGCATGTAACAAGAAAAAGAAAAGGTCTTGCTGCAGATGTGGTCTTTGGTAAAAATGAGTAGCTCGTTGATGTAAAAGCAAATCCCCATCCTCACAAGAGATAATGAAAGAGTGACAAATAAATAAGAAAAAAGTATGACAACAAATTTCACTTGTATCAAACATGTTGGACAAACTCAGGATTAAGAAATGAGAATCCTTGAAATTCTGTTTGATCCAAATTCATCATGAATAGTTTGTCTGTAGGCGTCAAATCGATCTTCTCACTAGTGAATTGCTTGTCAAAATTACTCACATCTTTACGATGTTTCTAAAAGAAAAAAAAAATAGAAAAATAAACAGCATATTACTTTATAAATCAACTTTAGCCACACGCTTTAGCTACACACCATGGGACAGTTTCACATGGTGACTATTCAATGTGAATTTTTAATACAGTGAAGGTCATTATGCAGGGAAGCACAGGTGCTCACACAATGCACAATCGTCATCATTTATCCACATATCTTAATTTTTTTATATTGGTCTAGGCGGGTGCACAAGCGTCTTATGTCTCAAAACGTGTTGTTGATATGAATTTTGTGTAGCAATTTCTTTTTTATAATTGTCCAATGTTTTGTTCCACAAATTTTCTTGTTCTTCTATGCAGTATGTTAAATGTCTGTGTACACTTTTTTTTCAAGAATTGCTTTGTTACTACAAAAATTAACTGGTCAACACAAAGAATTGTTTTTTTAGATATATTGCAACTTTATACCATGAAACAAAATGCAGTGAAACATTGATTATGCTCTAAAAGAACAGCAAAAGTAATTAATCCTGGAAAATTTGCAGGCCAAAAAAGTTTGTGTACACTATTGATTTATTACCACATAAAGATCATTAAGGGTATCCTAGTGATCCATATGGTTTCCATTAGAGGCTGTCCCATTATTGAAACTAATCTTTTTGTCACATCTCTTTCAATTAAATTCCACACTTTAATTAATGCTTCCTTCCGTTGGGTTTTATTTTTATCTTCTGCTTTTTCAATCTTCTTTTTAGTTCTTTCCCAAGATGTAATATGGGACTCATGTCTGGGGATTGGGGTGGAGCTTTCATCTGTTTAGGCACATTATAGAGCAACCACTTGTCAACTTTACGCGCTTGATGGAAGACGAATGATGATTCGAGACCAAGTTGCTCACTACTGGATTTTAAATTTTCTCTTAAAATGTCCATGTAATCATACTGGTCCATTGTACCTTTAATTATTTGGAGTTTCCAACACCAGATGCACTCATGAATCCCCACACCATGTACCAAAACAGAATTTTGTTTTATTATCCATAAGGATTATTTTATACATTGCAAAAACTATTTCTAAACATACTGTAGGTGAAATGAAAACCTCAATGGATATCACGAATCTATAATCCATTTTGCTGTTGTCTTAGTCATCTAAATAAAACAATAGGAATATACTTTAAGTGTCAGTGCTTCGTGTGCGTTTCAAGATTTATTGATTTATTTGATTGGTGTATGGGAAAAATGGGAAAACATTTCCTACAAATGCAGGATTTCCCACACAGCTTCCTTGTGAACCATTCCATATGCTATTCACTGCCACTTCTTCATCATCAACATCATCATCATCATTATCACACCTTATCCCATCCATGGCGGGGTGAGGTCTGTGGGTTCTAGCCCTCCGCTCCCATCTATCTCCCACCATGTCCCTGTCTGCCCACACACTTTGTTTGCTTTTGTTTTAGGGTACATCAACTACAATGGTCATTAGGGCCCAGAAAGACAATCATCATGGTGGGGGTGTAAATGGCCTTCCCACCATGATAGCAATAAATCAGGGCAAAAGCCCACTAAAACTAACACGTACAAAAGGCAATAGCTAAAGAAATATAAAAGAATAATTATAGGCAAAAGCCAAAACAAAAATAAAAGTAAAGGCAGCAAAAACGAGAACAGACATAACAATAAAAGTGGCAAAACCCAAATCAGAAATAGCAATAAAAGTGGCAAAAGCCAAAACAGACATAACAATAAAAGCGGCAAAAGCCAAAACAGTCATAACAGTAAACACAGCAAAAGCCAAAACAGTAATAACCATAAACATGGCAAAAGCCAAAACAGACACAGAAATAAAAAGGCAAAAGCCAAAACAGATGCAGAAGTAAAAAGGCAAAAGCCAAAACAGACACAGAAATAAAAAGGCAAAAGCCAAAACAGATGCAGAAATAAAAAGGCAAAAGCCAAACCAATACAACAATAAATGCAAAGCTGCCTAAAAATACATCTATAACTCAGTTCAAAATCTGTGAAAGAGGCCAGCCTCTTTCAAAAATACAAGCGAGCTCTCAACCCCCTGGGGGTTATCCCCAAGTGAGGCAGAGAGCTGCTGTCTGACTCCCAGTCGCCATCTCAGTTCACGGTATCTCTCACAGTGACTAAAGATATGCACCACTGTGAGAGGCTCAAAACAGAAGTCACACCATGGTTGTTCCTCACCCCGTAAAATGTAGGAGTGGGTGAGGCACATGTGACCGATTCGAAGCTGAGGAAGCACAACCTCCTCCCTCTGCGACTGGCAGCATGAGGACCCCCAGTGCTCTAGGGAGTCCTTCAATGTGCAGAGTTTGTTGGTGGTCTCTGCAAGCCACTGGGCCCGCCATTGTTCATGGACAGCCTGCTGCACCATCGGGAAAGCATCGGAGGAGGGGACAGCAGTGTTAGGTATATCTGGCAAGTGGGCTACCTCACGGGCATGGGCATCCACCCTCTCATTGGCCATGATGCCAACATGCCCCAGAACCCACATGAACAACACTGTCTTGCCCTGCTTACGAATCATGATCAGCAATCTGTGCACACCCTGAACGATGGCATGTCTGCCATAAAGGGTGTGCAACAGCTGAAGGGAGGATAGGGAGTCAGTCGTAATAACAAAGTGTCTGTCATTCAATAATAGGATGAGTTCCAGTGCCGCCTGGAAGGCGGCCCCCTATGAGATGACCAGTTGTAAAGACTGACCAACCCACCGAGGAGTCATCCTTCGACCCAACTGTGTAAATATAAACATGGCCCCGATAGGTCAGAGAGAGGCGTCCAAACTCTTGTTGGTACACTGACCTATCGGTACTGGTTTTAGGGAAGGCTGCTAGCACAAAATCAAAACTGGGCTCTGGCACTGTCCAGGGCGGCACAGAGGCCGGCAGCACAGGCTGCACCCTAGGAAGAGTTACACCCAGGCCAGCAAGACCGTCCATCCACTGCACACCAAATGGAGGGGGAAACCCTGGGTAGTGGTTGAATGGCCGTCTCATAGTGACTAAAGATGGCTGGCTGTGTAGGGTGCTGCGGCTGACCTTTCAGCCGCAAAATGTATGCAGCTGCGAAGTACTGCCGCCACACAGCCAGTGGTGGTTCACCAGTCTCAGCATAACGGCTGAGCACTGGGCTTGTGCAGAACGCCCCAATGGACAACCGGATGCCAGCGTGATGAACACTGTCCAGCATCCGGTGAGTAGAAGAAGCAGCCAGGTGATACACGCCACGGCCATAATCGAGACGTGATCGAACGAGTGATCTGTAGAGCCCAAAGCATCACCGTTCGATCTGCCCCAAAACCAGTTCACTGCAGGCACCGCAGAATATTCAGGGAGCGAAGGCACTTAGCCTTCAGCTGCTTTAAGTGCAGGACCCATGTCAGACGGCTGTCAAAACGGAGACCAAGAAATCGGGCTGACTCTACAACAGGCAGGAGGCGGCCATCCAGGGTAAGGTGAGGCTCAGGGGGAAGCCCTCGCTTACAACCGAAGTGCATGACAGTTGTTTTGTCAGGGGTGAACTTATAGCTATGAGAGGTGGCAAACTCGTTGGCACTGTTTAGTGCCAGTTGCAGCTAACGCTCAATGCTGTGCATCGTGGCAGGAGCGGCGAGTTAAATTGGACACACCAGTTCTCGTCTGATCACTGAAGTTAAGCAATGCAAGCCCAGTTAGTACTCACATGGGTGGTCACTTGGGAAAGCTGGGTATTGCTAATACCCAATAATCGTCACATTAGTGTAATGTCTGTGCAGTCTATGCATTAGAACGATGCAGTGGACGGGTCTCTAATGACCTTGTAGTTGATGGGACCTTAAACTCCAAAAAACAACAAAAACAAATGCATCGTGGCAGCCCGGTACCTGATAGAAAAGTCGTCCACAAATAGGCACGAATGTACCAGGGTGTGAACGGAGGATGGTAAACCGTTCACTTCAACAGCAAAGAGCGTCACACTCAAGACGCTCCCCTGTGGGACACCATTCTCCTGCAGGAAGGTCGAGGAGTAGGTGTTACCCACATGCACTCTGAAGGTCCGGTTAGACAAGAAGCTATGGAGTAAGAGGGGCAGATTACCCCTGAGCCCCCACTGGTGCAAGGTCTCCAGTATACCATGGCGCCATGTGGTATCATATGCCTTCTCTACATCAAAGAAGACAGCCACTAAGTGCTGTCTGTGGAGAAAAGCCTCTCGTACTGCGGTCTCCAAAGAGATCAAATGATCCACTGGAGACCTGTAGCACGGAAGCCACATTGGGCATTGGCCAGAAGGTTGTGCCATTCCAGATACCACACCAGGCGCCAGTTTACCATGCGTTCCATGGATATGCAAAGACAGCTCGTCAATGAGATGGGTCTGTAATTTTTTGGAAGGCTACTATCCTTCCCAGGTTTTTGCAGTGGGATTATATAGGCCTCTCGCCAACCTGCAGGGACTTCATGCTGCTGCCATATGTAATTTAGTACCTCGAGGAGGTAACTAACGCCTGTCTCTGGTAGGTGTCGTAGCATTTGATAGTGAATGCTATCTGGTCCAGGGGCAGTGTCCCTGGCTCTTGCTAGAGCTGCCTGCAGCTCCCAAGGGGTAAATGGATTGTTATACCCCTCGGTGACACCACCAGTGAAGTTCAGTGGATGGCGTTCTGCAGCCTGCGTCTTGTTTAGAAATGTTGCTGTGTAGTGCTGGGAACTGGAGACGGCTGCAAATGTCTTTGCCAGTTCCTCAGCCGCTTCACACGGCAGAAGGCAATGTCTCATTTGTACAAGGAGACCTGAGCCTCATGATGGTAAATATCTGCCTTGGATCTTCCTCAGCAGTTCCCAGACTTTCTTGGAGGGCGTGTGACGGGTAAGCGAGGATACGTACTGACTCCATGAGGAACGTTTGGCCTCCTTGATCACCTGCCATGCATACGCCCGGGCTACCCGTATGTGCCCGGGGTAGAATAGGCACACTGCATACCTGCATGTCGTAAGAGGCGACAAAACGGGGTGACTTTTTCTTGCCCCTGACTGGACAACACCACTATCGTCTTTGCCTACGACGTGTTCTGGACAGGACGATACCAACATCGTGGTTGTTCCAGTGTTCGGTCTGACTTGTTCTCGGTCGACGTAGGCTCCTCACTGAGGTGACCGTAAACAAACGCCTACCCGCGTGTTTGCCGTGCGTGGAGACCCGTACCCTGGGAAAAGCGGATCCTGGTGATTAAGGAGGGTCTAGGGCTGCGGTCCTACACATCCAACACATCACTTTGGCCACAGCTTCCGGGGCAAACGGGAGGCCAAGGCAGTAGCCCGGTCTTGGTCAATCGGCCGGGGGCGCATAAGTTGTTATGCCTCCTAGGGTGACTGTAAGTGGACCGGCAGTCAACCCCGATGCCAATGGTCCGGTACTCGGGGATTATGCCACCCTAAAGGTATCCTGTCCGAGCACTCTCGACGACCTGAATGGGCGTCCCCTCGTTGGGCTCGGTGGTGGGTGAGAACTGCGGGCAGCGAAATCATAATTCACAACAATTATGGCAACTATAACCCAGAGGCTGGGGGCCTCTTCAAAAAACCCCACCCCTCCCCCTTCTTTAGTTTCAATGACTTGTGTTGAGCCGGAAGATGGCAGGCTCGGTCCCACTCAACTGAGTGGGCCAGCTGCCAGTGAGTTAATGGAGACGAGCACTGCTCCAACTAAAAGGCCGCGTTCCCCCAGTCACCCAACTGGATCAGGGAATGCCCCTGTGGTGTCAAATACATCAGCACCTGCCCTTAACAAGAGGCAACGGCCTCTTAGCCTTAAGGTGCAGGGCTCCACCGCTGATGCAAAGCGTGTTCCTGCATCTAAGGAAGCCTCAGGTGCAGTCAAAAGCACTTCTATTCCTTCTTCCTACCCTCCCCGGTTTCTTTCCATATCCGGGGAGGATGGTGCATCCTTGGGGAAGGCGTCGCCCTTCCTTATCGCCAAAGCCATCAAGGGCATTGCCGGTGATGTGACCTCGGTCAAGAAACTGCGCAATGGCACCTTGTTGGTGGAGGCATCTGCCAATCACCAGACCGAAGCGTTATTGAAAATGCGGAAACTCGGTGACATCCCCGTTGTGGTCGAACCGCATCGCACTTTAAACACCAGCAGAGGTGTGGTGCGGTGCCCCAATCTGCGTGGGGAGTCAGAAGAGCAAATAGCGGAGGAGCTTAGGGACCAGGGTGTGGTGGCTGTCCGCCGCACCTCTGTCAGACGAGATGGAGAATCCCGGCCATCTGACACCTTGGTGCTGACCTTTGGTAGGCCCAAGGTGCCAGAGTACATCATGGCTGGCTACCTCCGCTTGCCTGTGCGTCCTTTCATACCGAGCCCGCTTCGGTGTTTCAAGTGCCAACGTTATGGCCATGGCCAGAATTCCTGTTCTGCCAAGGCCATGTGTGGCACTTGTGGGCAGGGAGACCACTCCCCAGAGTCTTGTAAGACTGCACCTTTTTGTGTGAACTGTAAGGGCAACCACCCCGCGTCTTCTCGGGACTGCCCTACTTGGTTGCAGGAGCGCGCAATCCAGGAGTTGCGTGTCCAGAAGGGTATCAGCTTTCTGGATGCGCGGCGGCTGCTAGCCTTGCCAGGGACCCCCAGTCGTGCGGTGTCCTATGCGGGTGCCCCCCCATGGGGGTGATACCCCCATTTCACTACGGGGGTACACAACATTTGCAGACACCCGGCAGCAAGGAAGCCACCCTGTGGGAGGGGTGGCTATCCTTATCCGGAATGGGTGCATGCATGTGCCGGTTGCTTTGCAGACGCCTCTTCAAGCAGTGGCGGTCTCATTGCAACTGGATGTGCCTACCACTCTATGTTCCCTCTACATGCCTCCTGGGATCGATATCCCATGGGCAGACCTCGCCTCCCTCAGTGCCCAGCTTCCAAGACCCTTCTTGATTATGGGTTACTTCAATGCCCATAATCCACAATGGGGCTCGGACAGTCACAACCCCCGAGGGCGACTTGTGGAACAATGGGTGTCACACAATGGCCTCATTGTTCTCAACACAGGTGCCCCCACGCATGTGATGACTGCCACCGGTGGTCTTTCGTGTATAGACCTTTCCATCTGCTCTCCTGGGTTGGCACCAGGTTTGCAGTGGGAGGTTCTGTCAGACCCTTGTGGAAGTGACCACTTCCCTATCAAGATTAGCAGTGGAGATGGGGCATTGCCCCAACACCCACCACGGTGGTGTCTGCGTCGGGCGGACTGGGAGGAGTTCGCCCACCATATACATTTCCGCCCACTGTGTGATTTTGATGGGGTCAACGATCTAGTGAGTCACTTCACAGAGGTGGTGGTCGGGGCAGCATTGGCATCCATCCCCAAGAGCTCGTGTAACCCACAACGAGCACGGGTGCCATGGTGGACGGAGGATTGTCGGAGTGCGATTCGGGCTCGCCGGCGAGCCCTTCGCAGCCTTCAATCTCGTCCCACCGAGGCCAATCGTATTGACTATCTCCGAGCCCGGGCAAATGCACGACGGGTGATCAAGGAGGCCAAACGCTCCTCATGGAGTCAGTACGTCTCCTCACTTACCCGTCACACGCCCTCCAGGAAAGTATGGGAAACGCTGAGAAAGATCCAAGGCAGATATTTACCATCATGTGGCTCAGGTCTCCTTGTACAAGGAAGACATTGCCTTCTGCCGTGTGAGGTGGCTGAGGAACTGGGAAGGACGTTTGCAGCCGTCTCCAGTTCCCGGCACTACACGACAACATTCCTGCAAACGAAGCAGGCTGCAGAACGCCATCCACTGAACTTCACTGGTGGTGTCGCCGAGGGGTATAACAATCCATTTGCCCCTTGGGAGCTACGAGCAGCTCTAGCAAGAGCCAGGGACACTGCCCCTGGACCAGATAGCATACACTATCAAATGCTACGACACCTACCAGAGGAAGGCGTTATATACCTCCTTGAGGTATTCAACATGATATGGCAGCAGCATGAAGTCCCTGCAGGCTGGCGAGAGGCTACTATAATCCCACTCCCAAAACCTGGGAAGGATAGTAGCCTTGCAATAAATTACAGACCCATTTCATTGACGAGCTGTCTTTGCAAAACAATGGAACGAATGGTAAATTGGCGCCTGGTGTGGTATCTCGAGCGGCACCACCTTCTTGCCGATGCCCAATGTGGTTTTCGTGCTGGCAGGTCTTCGGTGGATCATCTGATCTGACTGGAGACTGCAGTACGTGAGGCCGTTCTCCACAGACAGCACTTAGTGGCTATCTTCTTTGATGTGGAGAAGGCATATGATACCACATGGCGCCATGGTATACTAGAGACCTTGCACCAGTGGGGGCTCAGGGGTAATCTGCCCCTCTTCCTCCATAGCTTTTTATCCGAACGGACCTTCAGAGTGCATGTGGGTAACACCTACTCCTCTGCCTTTCTGCAGGAGAATGGTTTCCCACAGGGGAGCGTCTTGAGTGTGACGCTTTTTACTGTTGCGGTGAACGGCCTACCATCCTCTGTTCACCCCCCGGTCAAGTCGTCCCTATTTGTGGACGACTTCTCAATCAGGTACCGGGCTGCCACGATGCACAGCATTGAGCGCCAGTTGCAACTCGCACTAAACAGTGCCCATGAGTTCGCTGCCTCGGGTGGCTATAAGTTCTCCCCTGACAAAACAACTGTCATGCATTTCTGTCGGAAGCGAGGGCTTCACCCTGAGCCTCAGCTTACCCTGGATGGCCGCCTCCTGCCAGTTGTAGAGGCGGCCCGCTTTCTTGGTCTCCGATTTGACAGCCGTCTGACATGGGTCCCGCACTTGAAGGAGCTGAAAGCCAAGTGCCTTCGCTCCCTTAATATTCTGCGGTGCCTGCAGGGAACTGGTTTTGGGGCAGATCGAACGGTGATGCTTCGACTATACAGATCACTCGTTCGATCCCGTCTCGATTATGGCTGCGGCGTATATGGCCTGGCCGCTCCATCTACTCTCCGGATGCTGGACAGTGTTAATCACGCTGGCATCCGGTTGTCCATTGGGGCGTTCTGCACAAGTCCAGTACTCAGCCTTTATGCTGAGGCTGGTGAGCCACCATTGACTGTGCGGCGGCAGTGCCTGGCAGCTGCATACATTTTGCGGCTGAAGGGTCAGCCACAGCACCCTACACACCCAGCCGTCTTTAGTGACATTGTGAGATGGCCATTCAACCGCCGCCAGGGGGCTCCCCCTCCTTTCGGTGTGCGTTGGATGGACTGTCTTGCCGGCCTGGGTGTTACTCTACCTAGGGTGCAGCCTGTACTGCCGGCCTCTGTGCCGCCCTGGACAGTGCCAGAGCCAAGTTTAAATTTCATGCTTTCAGCCTTACCCAAAACAAGTACCGATAGGTCATTGTACCAACAAGAGTTCGGACGCCTCTCTTGGACCTATCGAGGCCATGTTTTTCTTTACACGGATGGGTCGAAGGATGGTTCCTCTGTGGGTTGGTCAGTCTTTACAACTGGCGGCACAGAGGCCGGCAGTACAGGCTGCACCCTAGGTAGAGTCACACCCAGGCCGGCAAGACAGTCCATCCAACGCACACCAAATGGAGGGGGAACCCCCTGGCGGCGGTTGAATGGCCGTCTCACAATGTCACTAAAGACGGCTGGGTGTGTAGGGTGCTGTGGCTGACCTTTCAGCCACAAAATGTATGCAGCTGCCAGGCGCTGCCGCTGCACAGTCAATGGTGGCTCACCAGCCTCAGCATAAAGGCTGAGTACTGGACTTGTGCGGAACGCCCCAATGGACAACCGGATGCCAGCGTGATGAACACTGTCCAGCATCCGGAGAGTAGATGGAGCGGCCAGGCCATATACGCGCAGCCATAATCGAGACGGGATCGAACGAGTGATCTGTATAGTCGAAGCATCACCGTTCGATCTGCCCCAAAACCAGTTCCCTGCAGGCACCGCAGAATATTAAGAAAGCGAAGGCACTTGGCCTTCAGCTCCTTCAAGTGCGGGACCCATGTCAGACGGCTGTCAAAACGGAGACCAAGAGGACCTACCAAAAGGACCTACCGGTCCACTTACAGTCACCCTAGGAGGCATAACAACTTATGCGCCCCCGGCCGATTGACCAAGACCGGGCTACTGCCTTGGCCTCCCGTTTGCCCCGGAAGCTGTGGCCAAAGTGATGTGTTGGATGTGTAGGGCCGCAGCCCTAGACCCTCCTCAATCATCAGGATCCGCTTTTCCCAGGGTACGGGTCTCCACGCATGGCAAACACGCGGGTAGGCGTTTGTTTACGGTCACCTCAGTGAGGAGCCTACGTCGCCCGAGAACAAGTGAGACCGAACACTGGAACAACCACAATGTTGGTATCGTCCTGTCCAGAACACGTCATAGACAAAGACGATAGTGGTGTTGTCCAGTCAGGGGCGAGAAAAAGTCACCCCGTTTTGTCGCCTCTTACGACATGCAGGTATGCAGTGTGCCTATTCTACCCCGGGCACACACGGGTATGCGGGTCTCCATTCATGGGCACCTCAGTGAGGAGCCTACATCGACCTAGAACAAGTTAGTCATCAAGCAAAGGACAAAATAAGGACACGAGCAAAAAGGATGTTAGTATCTTCCTGTCCAGAACATGTCATAGGCAAGGATGACAGTGGTGCTGTCCAGACTCGGGCAAGAAAACGTCACCCCTTTTAGTTGCCGCTTATGTCATGCAGGTATGCAGTGTGCCTATTCTACCCCGGGCACACATGGGTACGCATTTCTGCATCATGGCTCCAAAAAGGTGGTAACTTAAATGATTTTGAATTGTGCTGATGAGCACTGATGAAGGGTTCGTCACCCAGTACTTCCACTCTAGGGTCGATTACTTCTGGTCTGCTTTCCATTTTCTAATTCGAGTTTCTAAAATACTGTCTACATATTGCTTAACAAAATGTCTTCTACTGTATGTCCTGGCACCAGGTATTAATATTCTCACTGGATAAATCACATTTGATGAAATCACTATAAAAGTCACTATGAAATCACTACGATGTATCCTCAGTCCGGGCCACCAATTGTGGCTGCGTTCGCGTGTTTGATATAAAATAAAAATATTCTGACTCCAAGTATTTATGTGCAAACACTAACGACTTTTACGTAATAATTAATTAATAACTCAATGGCGCTCAACAGAGCTCAATGGCAAAACGTGTAGTTTTGAGGCTTGACAAACGATCAACTGTTTGTTCTGAATTCCAAAACGAACCAGAATTGGAATATTATTCAAACTCTGCAGTTCTTGACAGCACGATCAAGAACTGCAGAACATCAATCTGTAAACGTCACGGGAGACTCATGACGTAGCAGAAAAGATGATCCACTACAATCAAAGTTGTTTTGAAGTTCTTTGGGAATGAGAAACATCCCAATTATAATAACGCAGTTAAAAATATGCTGCCGAAATTTCAAGACCTAGGATGTAATATGAGTTTGAAGGTTCATTTTTTGCATTCACACCTCAATTATTTTCCTGCAAATCTTGGAGCAGTTAGTGAGGAACAAGGTGAGTGCTTCCACAAAGATATAAAAGAAATGGAAAAACGCTACCATGGTCATTGGATGTAAATAAGATGGGAGATTACTGTTGGTCCCTCCATTGATCTACTCCAGAAACATCACATAAGAGAAAGAGCTACATCCATTCTTTTACTAGCAAAAGGTTAAGAAAAAAGAAGCTTTTGGATTCATAACGATTGTACCTACGAAGTTTTAAATCATCACATTTAATACATGTTTTTAAAAACCATTGTTTTTACTATGTTAATTCACTTTACTGCAATATGCTTTAGCATTATGATTGATTAAAATTGATGCAAATTGCAAAAAAAATGGTATGTGATAGCCAAAAAATGATTGCACATTTGGATTCAGTACCGCCAAAATGAAAGCAATCACATAAGAATATTAAAAAAGTTTTCCAAAAAATTGTTGTGGTTGGCCTGTGCTACCATTAGGTAGTCAGAACACCACAGAGGAATGCTGTAGTATCATGGAAATCACATGGCGCTAACACACTGTTTCTTTTGTAACAAATATGGCCCCATGGGCAGCAGTATAGACCACGATGCAGTTAGACGTACTCTTAATGAGACCGTTAATGACAAATTGAGGTGTCCATTGCCATTGTCTTTGGTGCATCTCATGTTCAATGTCGTCTGAAAAAGTGCTGGATGAAAAAGATTCAGTGAGACTGCTGGCTAGGAAACGACTCCAATTCACTACAATGCAAGAAGTCTTGTTGGCCAATATGGTATTGGGGAGACCAACTCTCATTCCTACACATAATACCATAAAACTCCTAAAAGCCAATGCTATAATTTTAGTGCCTCCCACCTACAATACTAACAATGATGGCCTGTCCTTAGAGGAAGCTCTCCACGTTATCCTCTGGAAGGCTATTCCATTGCTGAATGGTCCTCGGTAAGAAAGACCAGTAGTATGAGTGCGTTTTTACCCTAATCTCCTTCGTTTTATGTGAATGATCCTTTCTCCCCTTATACTCAGCCAGGGACAAACTTGAAACCAGAGGTCCACTGAACCCCAACACCAGCAATCTGACAAAAAGACTAATGCTGTGAGATATATGCTACTGGCTTAGTGAGTCCCACCCTAATTCCCTAATCATGTCAGACATGCTCTCCCTGCCAGAAAGCCTATGGAGTACACTTCTTGCTGCCCTCCTTTGGATTCTTTCAAACTCTGAAGATAAATCCTGCCTGAAGGGAAACCAAACTGGACTACCATACTCCAAAATTGGTTGAACCATTTAAATATATGCTGTTTCTTTACCTCCTTTGTGTTGTCCCCGAGGACCCTACTAATCAGATGGAGGAATTGGCCAGCCCTCCCAACCAACTTACTAATGTGACCCTTCGAGGTACCTTGACTATTTAAAATAATTCCAAGGGCCTTGTTTGTCACACCTGCTCAACCCTCACTCCACCTATGTAGTAATCAAAATCCAGTAGCTTCCTAGATCTAGATATCGTGAGAATCCTACACTTTTTCAGGTTTAAAGGCAATTCCCATCTTTCACACCAATTGTAAATCTTATCAAGGTTGTGTTGTTATTGTGCACAGGGTGATAACCCCTCATCTAATTCCTGAGCAGTACATGTGTAATCTGCAAATAGTTCAAGGAAGGAATTAATATCACGTCCTATGTCATTCATATAGAGAATGTATAACAAGGACACAATACACTTCCCTGAGGGACCCATGATATGGCAGGTTTCCATTCAGATGCTCTATCAAGCAGATAGGACGTTACCCATTGAGTAACCGTACTATGTATCACTAAGCTATACATTTTTGAAACCAGCTTATCATGGGGTACCATGACAAAAGCCTGTTCAATGTCCAAGAATCCAACATCAGCCTGCTTTCTGTTGTCTAAAGCCTTTTGAATATAATCCAACAAGTGAGCCATTTGGGTGTCACATGACCTCCGTTTGCTAAACCCATGCTGGTTATTACTAAGGATGCCATTCTTTTCAAGACATGGAGACAGCACTCATTGACGAAACTGGTCTGTAGCACTTAGGGTCCATTGTGTCCCTCAACTTGAAAATTGGTACCACATTAGCCAGTTTACATGATCATGGAACAATGCCCATGTCTAATGATTTTTAAATATTTCTACCAAGTAATGGCTAATTATCCCAGAAAGTTGCTGCAAAATAAATGGGGAAATGCCATCAGGGCCCACAGCCTTATAAACCACTGATTTACTCAGTAGTTGCTTGATTCCCACCCTATTGATAATAACCTTGTCCATTACTCCTGGTGAATCCCATATCAGATATTGGCTGGAAGTTATTTTTACTTCCCCCAATCCATTCATAATAGGGAGAGGTCACGTTGTGGCTTGCAGCTGGGCACTTACTTACTGAAACCTCATGACAGGGGTGTAGCTGTATGTTGAGAGGATAATTTCACACCTTATCCATTGATGCAGTCCTAATTCATGCAACCTTCAAATGATGTGGGTGGACATAGATGCACCCAGGGCCAGCCTTGGGGGCGAGCAGTATGGGGAGTCGCCCAGGGCTTCCCACCAAAAAGGGGCACCTTTACCTTCAGTAGAATTTAATTTGTAATAAGATACTGAAAAACGTCAAATCTTAATACACTATGCCATGCCATACCCAGGATGGTGGACGACTGGGCCTCTGAAATTGCACTTACACAGAGTCTCACACTTCATACTTGCCTGGGCCCCCCACTTTGAAAGG
Organism: Trigoniulus corallinus; assembly: GCA_013389805.1. Taxonomy (NCBI): domain Eukaryota; kingdom Metazoa; phylum Arthropoda; class Diplopoda; order Spirobolida; family Trigoniulidae; genus Trigoniulus; species Trigoniulus corallinus. Next base: position 25,265,097 of record JAAFCE010007744.1, read on the forward strand.
ATGCACTTGCTCATGGTGACAGGCAGATAGGAAAGTCATCTGCCATGGTGAAAGGGTTCTAATGAGCTATTAAACAACTCTCCCAGTCTGGGCAATTTGTTGTGCTCCACTCTCACTTCAGTTGTTCATGTGTCAATCATATTACTGTAATACACAGACGACCTTAGGTCCTGCAGCCCCAAGATCTTGTCTACTTCCCTAGGCATTAACACGAAGCATTTCAGGGCCGACCTGGGTGAAATTCATTTTTGGTGAGTGTAAATAAAATTCTCTCCCATGAATGAAGAGGAACCAACCTGTTTTATATACAGTAATACTGCTTATTAAGAACCTTCATTTCAGGTAGAATTTTGCCAGTTCTTTTGGTTGAGTGTGGGAGAATGGGGAGTAAAACTATGATCCCAGAGTACCATGTTGGCTCCCCAGCCCAGTGGCTACAAAAGATATGCTAGGAAATAATAACGTTTCATCACACCCACATGCAAACTCTCTGGAGAAGCTGTATTGCATAGGACCCACCAGTTCTGGTGAAATCACTGAAGTTCAGTAACACAACCCCAGCTAGTATTAACATGGATGACCACTTCCAACACTGCTAATACCCTAAATCGTCATGGGTATTAATAGTGTTACCTCCTCTCCACCATCACCACAGCCTAAGGCTGCAGCCATGGTGAAGTAGAGAGGAGAAAGGTCAGGATAGCAGTGAGGAGCACTATGAAAACAAAAGGTTGCATGCCAATAGAAGTGGCCATAGTGAAGAGGGAAAGAAAGAAGATAGGAAAGAGGTGAAGAAAAGAAGAGAGGCAGAAAAAAAAAGTTTCTTTTCACAGCACAGTGACCATTTTTCAATACCCCTTTTGTAGTTGTACCTGTTTCTTTCACTAGGTAGCGCCAGCAAAAGAAAATTGTTTCCTCACCACTCCACCATGGCCATGCATATCTCTGTGTTAATCGTTGAATATCGTGCTTATTTCATTTCCTTCTACTCTCCACTCAACCATGGCTTCAGCCTAAGGCAGTGGTCTTCAAACTTTGTCAACTCAAGGAACCCCATCCCACCTTTAGAAAAGTATATCTTGCCACTTGTAACGAATTGGCAGCCCAAACATGAACCTTCTGGTTAATTTTCAAACGTAACTACCGTATTATCTCACATATAATATGCACTTTTTTTCCCTGAAAAATTGGATGCAAAGTCTGGGTGCGTATTATACATAGGTGTAAAAATTTCAGCCATTATCAGAGAATACTAAACACACGTAAAGAATAGAGGATCATCCATCGAATGCAAGAAGAGACATGTTTGCTTATTAACCTCATTTAACTGCTATTAGATGCTCTTTTGAGTTATTTTGTAAATATAATACTTAGCTACCTACACTTTATTTACCTTCATACCATAGATACAAGTGCTTGCATATTAATACAAGTGTAACCATAGATGTAATAATACTAGCATACTGGTATAAAAATTAACAAGTCCTGTAACAAAAATGAATATTTATTTTAAGTCCAGTTATGTCCAACAGAACCGATATTAAAAGCCGAAAAATTCTTCACAATCGTCATCTGAAATAATTGGGAACTGACAAACTTCGCCTGTGTATTATACATGAGTATTGAGATTTTTACATGAACGTAAGTCTAGGAGCTTGGGGTGCATATTATACGTGAGATAATACGGTGAATGCTTCTTTATATTTTCCTAGTTAATAAACACTAGTCAACTAGTGTGAGTGCTGCATATTTTTTTTCAAATTTTTATTTTGACTTTTGGAATCCCCAGAGATGAACTACAGAACTCTGACCTCCATGGAACACAGTTTGAGGACCACATCTCTAAGGAAATATGACTGATAATGGGGGTCAAGTTGCTCTTATCCATCAGCAGATGGCGTTCCTCTAAAGCCCATTAAGTTGGCAGACATTGTCTTCAAATACTCTTATTATTCAAAATCGTAAACTGGTCATGTGGTCTGCAAATGCCACTGCATGCACAAGTTGACACAACCAGAAAACTCCCTAATAAACCACCTGTCACATCAAGTTTTGATCCTATGACCTTGGGCATAAGTATGATAACACTGGTCAGCATGATTTTTGATGTCTTTATGATGTTATCTGATTTGAAACCAGTGATTTATGCTGGTTTCAAGTGTGCAATTAGTTTTTTTCCATCACGTATAGTTTTTCAACTAATCTGTTTTAATGATTTGCTGAGATATGCTAAATTTCAAAATTGTTGTTTGGTGTCTGAGTTTACAACAGGTAGAAGGCCACATTTCTGGGTTGAATTTGAAGAAATAAAGTTACCTTGCATGAAGTTAGGAGATGTCATAGCATTTGGCACCATGATGAAGTTTTTGGGCCCAAATAACTCATCTATTCATGCAGGCAGAACTTAATGATTTGGTGAGAGATTTCAACTTATCTAAAGGACATCTGGAATGGAGGGGGACTTAGTGGGGGATAGGCGGGAGTGGAGGACTAGAACCTTTAGACCAGACCCTGCCTCAGGCAGGAGAAGGGTGAGATGATGATAATGATTTGAACTTATCTAAAAGTGCAGCAGAAGTTCTTGGTTCTAGGTTAAAATCAAAAAACCTTTTGGCACCAGGGGCATTTTTCTTATGGTATCACAATATAGAAGAAGAGCTACTGGCATTCTTTGCTGAGGAACACTCAATAGTGCTTTGCTGTGGAATTCCTGGCCACATGAAATATTTTGAAATCCAATATGCTGCTTCTGAGTGGAGGTTCTGCACTGACTCCTCCAAAAGAAGTTTAAATTCAATACTTCTTCATAATGGGAGTAAGTAGTTTACTCTGTCCAGTTAAAAGGCTTTTGAAAGTGTGAAAAAGGTGTTGATGAAAATTGAAAATTAAAGATGAGGAGCACAACTGCCATGTATGTGGAGATTTTGAAATGATAGGCATGCTTCTTGGTCAGCAAGCCAGCTATACAAAAATGCCATGCTTTTTGTGAGTGGGACAGTAGAGCAAAAGATAAGCACTGGATGAAGAAATCATGGCCAAAAAGAAAGCATCTCTTGCCAGGGACAAAAAAATATTTTGAACAAACCATTGATTCAGCCCACAATGGTATTACTTCCACCTTCCCATATTCAACTCTGATGAAACAGTTTGTCAAACCATTGCACACAGATGGAACCTGCTTTCAGTATCTTGCAAAGTAGTTTCCAAACATTACCACAGAAAAAATTAAAGCAGGAATTTTTGTGGGTCCTCAACTTCACAAACCCACAATTTGAGGATTTAAGGAATAAAACTGAAAAATATGCATGGCTTAGATTTAAATCTGTTGTTCAGGGCTTCTTGGGAAACAAGAAGGGCAAAAATTACAAATACTTAGTGGAGACAATGCTGGAAAAGTAGAAGAAACTTGGATACAATATGAGTGTTAAATTGTACTTTCTACACTCCCATTTGAAATATTTCCCAAACAACCTTGGAGAATTTAGTGAGGAGAATGGTGAAAGATTTCACCAAGATATTAAAGAGATGGAACAGAGGTACAAGGAAAGATGGAATTCTAACATTATGGCGGACTACTGCTGGAACCTCGTACGAGAGTACAAGAAACTTCCAAAATGTTCAAGGAGGTCAAAGGAAGGGAAGTTTGAAGTAGAATAAAAATACTTCAAATCCATTCCTCATTAATCCATTTTCTGTAAGTCCAAGAAATCAGACTAAATAAAACTATTATGCTTTTCAGTAATACTATTTCTGAGATATCAATCAAAATTCATGTAAGTTGAAGTAATTATTAGCGATTTGTAAAAATCCGTACGTGCCTGAGAAAAACTAAACCCATATTTGAAATCAGCAGCCAAAAACGATTCAAAATAAGCTGAATTATTGCAATTATCAGAAATTTTTTTTAAGATGCAGCCCTGTGTAATCTCTGCAACATTGACGCCAATCACAAAATAAACTGTAGAAAACGAATAGGAAGATAAAATATTCCATTTAATTCATTTTTTCTGTGAGGTATATGAAGAAATTGTAAGGAAAAAGTTTTATGACACAAAAATAGATTATATTTAGCAGATCAACAATCACCATAAGCAGTTGTCTTGAGTATAGAAATTTCACACAATATCAATATGAAAATGTAGACATAAATTATTTGTTAAAAGGTCATATACATAAATAGAAATATGCACTAACAGATGAGTTTACAATCGAAATTGCACACCTTCAATGCCAGTGATTAAAAACAAAAAAAAAACACTTCTTTTCATTCAATGCTGAACCTGACATACCCTGGTAAAATAGTTGTGTAATAAAATTTCCTTTCATTAAATTTTCATAAAATTCTGGGATATTCATGATTTAGAAGACAAGAGAAAGAACAGACATCCATCTGCCAAACAGCTTCTTCAGTCACAACACCTCAAATCACATTTATAAATCTCTTGAAATGATTTTTCAATCTCGACTTCAAGAAATACTAACGCAAAAATCACGTTTTTCAAAAGATCTTAATACTGATTACCGTATTATCTCGTGTATAATACGTATACACACAGTTTTTGCCCAAAAAATTGGGTGCAAAGTCTGGGTGCGTATTATACATAGGAATAAAAATTTCAGCCATTTTTATAGGAACACTAAGGACGCATAAAGAAAATTAGTCACCTGATGCTTTCAAAATAATGCATGCAGGCCTATTTATGTTTCCAATCATGGGATTATGTAGATTTCAATTCCAGAAGTTCATTAGAAGTTGTTTTAGGACTTCATGTATGTTAATAACAATGCTAAGCCAACTGGCAAACTTAACCTGCATATTATACATGGAATTAAGATTTTTACTTTAACTTAAATCTTGAATTTTAGGGTGCGTATTATACACGGGTGCGTATTATACCCGACTTAATACAGTAAATTATAGATATGTAAATGGTCTGAAGTTTAAAGCCTGGTGTCCACCAAATGATCTCTCCCTCCCCCCAAAACGTTTATCACAGATGCAAGAGGTTAGAAAACTTGATCGATGCATCAAAAAACGTTTACTCGTGATCAAATAAATCATAGCAAAGAAATCAGAGAATGCCTGCGAACCGTTCAAAATATTCACATACCCGATATGTTGTTGAAATGATTCACCAATGAACCTATAGAGTCCAAAAACATCTATGTTTCAAGCACTTTGAGATTATTACAGAATTTGGCAAACTAGATTGGTTTGGGTGAATCAGGAAACTTTTGCCAATGTTCCAAACATCTTGAGAACAATAAACAATGTTTGGTGTTTGGATGGGTTCTGGGCATTTTTGTTGGAGAGACTGCTTACAATATGCAACATAAGTGAAAAACTGTTTGCAAACCAAAAGCAGCATCTGAGCGATTATCAGGTTTGAGGGCATCGACGTGCAAAATTTAGTGCACATTTGAACACATTCACAACAAATGGTTACTTAACATTTTGATGATTTGGTACAGACGCGTCCACAAAAACACTATTACATTTTGGTAATGAAGTTGACTGTTTGGGAATGATCCACCATTGATCCCAACGTATTTCTGGGTCCTCAAAAACATTTTATACTTGAATGAGCTAGTACAAAGATTATGCAGTGTTTTTATAATAAAGCTACGAATGTTTATAATATGAACTCTTGTTATTTTGTTGAAAAAATATTTTTAAGGGGTGTGTGTCCCAGCCGGTGGTCCGACAACTATAGCAACTCTACGCTACGCCAACTGGCAAACTTAACCCCCGTATACCTAGGTATTGAGATTTTTACAGTAACGTACTGTAAATCTTGAAACTTGGGGTATTCGAGATAATACGGTATCTCTTTTTAGTTCATCACCTGTTTCCCAGTCTTCCCATATTTATTACCATTTTTCCCATTCTTATTCGGTTACGGCTTTGTTCACACAGCAAATTTTCATTTTGCCCTAACCAAATTGCATTTGCGTGTAGACTCACCTAAATAAAGGTAGAGGTAAATGACAATTTGGTCAAGATCGCCGACATCAAAAATTCTGTTTAACACACTTCTCTTCAAACTGAGAAAATATGAAAATCGATTTGCATAATTACCCAGCAAATGGTTCATATAATACTGACAAAACAATATGATGCCGTAAAATCTCACGTAAAGTCCGCACCCGTCTATAGTCAGCATTAGCGACGGGTATGTTTCAAATATAGTCCGCACTTTAAAATTCCTACTGTAGCAGTGGCGCAACTTGTAGGGCATGGGATCAAATGAATTTGGACATGAAATGCCAGATTGCTCTGACGATGAAATTGAAATGTGAGAGATTTTATATTGCACTATCATATAAATAAGAACGTACAGTGTAAAGTCGCGTTGTTAAGTGGAATAAAATGCTCAGAAAATGAGGAACAGTTTTCATTGAGTACCCCTGGTTTCATTTAGAGTCCGCACTCATATATTGTCCGCCCTCGCATATAGTCCGCACAAAATGACCCTATGTTTCGCGTATAATCCGCGGGCACTACGTGAAATTTTACGGTATGTTGATTTTTCTGGTTCAAAAGGGTTTCGTCAAAAATGAAATGAAAAATTCGTTCAGCATAGTCCATCTAATTTTGAAAAAAACATTCAGAATTCAGGGTACAGCCTGGGTTTGTAGATGACACAAATTTCACAAAATAATTACATAAATGTGAATCAAACAAATGACCTAGATTTAACATTATGCCATTTTCCGAAGCACCAATATCAAATTAAGTCCGTCAGAGCCTTCAAAATTGGAGTTTTACGGACAAGAAAAAATTGTCAATAAAAATTATGTTTAGGAAGATGTACAAAATATCACTCAATATGCAATAGTCGAAGTGAAAAATATTTCTAAAGAGAGGAATAAGAACATTTGGCAAAGTGGAGTAGTAAAACGTGATTAGTTTTGGCAACAAAAATATGAATCGCATTTTAATGATTCTTGGAAGTTCGATCACGATTTTCCATTAAATTGCTATGAATTTGCTACTGATTATATATGGCTGTGCACCGTCACTATCAAGAATCACGTTTAACACTTTTCAGTAGATAACACATGTGTCCCAAAAGGCACCCACCTGTTCCACAGGTTGCAATAGTAGTAGTATCCAACAGGCTACCAGCCAAATGCTACAACCACATTACTTATTTACTGTCGGCCCATGTTTATTCGATGGGGCATTCTTCCTCCGCTGAACACAGGGAACAAACCCCTTCACCTAATGGCACTATTAGGTTTGGGGTTACCCACGGCAGTAAACTCGTGGTGTCACCCGTTTTTCCTTCTATAGAAATTATACATGTACTGTAGCACCCGTTAAGCCCTGTTGACCTTGTTTTTGCTTGTAGGTATTTTACAGACATTTAACTATGATTGGCTATGAAGCCTCAATATATAGACCGAACTTTGTCTGCTCTGTGAAATTTCCAATTTTCATTTTGGTGTCACCCAGTACAGTCCGCACCCCTGCTTCCGCTACTATAGCTGGTGGAGGAAAAGTGCTCCAACGATGAAAAACATCAGCATAGCGGTTGAAGCATTACATTGGCAGCCAGCTGAGTAAAATTACCACTCAACAATTTGTTGGTGTGTACCTGATTCCATTGGGACAAATAAAGTGTCCTAGGCGCCCCCATAGGCGAAAAAGGGTTTGGAGTAATGATTATCAGCAATCCCACAATTTAACCAGATGTGCCCCAGTCATTCATCTTTAGGTCGAGATTATAGATACATAGAGTAAACTTTTATCACGTTTCCCCAGACATCCTATCACCCATCACAGACGAATTCACTGGGTCTAATTTTACGAGTCATTTCTCAAGAGACTTTTAGTCTCCCAAAGAGTAAACCACCGACCTCTACCAGAGGTAGTTGGTTCATTTACAGTAAGGATTCTTAACTCCGTGGTAGCCCTAATTCCATGATATTTCGTCTATTTAAATATCGTGGCATTTTGAAATATAGTGTTGGTGCTGTGATCAAACAAGGGTGGTTGAAAACTGCAGTACTCTTTCATGAGGGGCAACTATTCTAAAACTATTACCATATTGTTTTTGAAAGTGCAAGCGTTTCAACTGTTCCAATGTTTTTGCAAATATACCTACATGGACGGCTTAGATGTTTTTAGTTTCGTTTTAGTTTCTTACATCAACCATAAAAGCAGGTATCACAATTGAAAGACAGCACGAATCCACACAAATTGCGTACCACCTAATTCCAACCCTCAAAGCAGGTCCTTCCCATAGCCATGACACCAGAGAACAAAGGAACAATCTTGACACGTGCTACAATGATGACAACTCTATTTGTGCAGTTAGTGGTAGAGATTATGAATTGGATGTTAAAAGGACACACGTGCAAAGTGGATTCAGTGAGGATTTTGACTTGAGGGGTATCACAACAGGTGTGAAGCCATTCATGATTACTTTGATGCAGTGGCGTAGTGTGGTAGGGAAAGGGCGGCAAAATGTCACAATAAATAATAATAATTTCTTGTAATTTGAACTAAAACTCTAAACTATTTCTTTCATATTTTTGTCCCACCTACAAGTCGGGCTGACTAAAATGAGCCCAAGGCTTTTTATTATTTAATATGGGACAAAGCTGGGGATTTCTCCTCTGGGGATTATCTAACTTGCTCTAACGACTGGCAACCAATCTGTAATGACCAGTTTCGTTGTTGTCATTCCCATGTCTAATTCTGTGCTCGGATTGATTGTGACGCATATTTCAGCGATAATTAATTCTTTGATATGAAGAATAGACTCTAATAACAACTGCAACATAAGTCGTCCAATAGTTAATTAAAGTAAATAAATCAAAGGAGGTAAATTTTAGTAAGTATACTATTCTTTTAAAATATATTACGCATTTTGAAATTTTTTATGATACAAAACCTTTGGTACTTAGCCAATTGTAATTATAAGTGTGAAAATTATATCATTTTGTTTTCGAATCAACAATGAAAAGAGGAAGTGGAGCTGCTTACCATAATCAAAGAAGAGCTAAGGAAGAAAATACTAGAAGAAATGAGGGGGCTATAGATATAAATACCTAAATAAGGGGGCGGCGATTTTGGAGTATGCCATGGGCGGCTGATACCCATGCTACGCCAATGCTTTGATGATGTTTATGTGTTCTGAATGTTAAGATTGATTTATAAGAATGAATTTCAGGAATCACCCTTTTGTGTTTTTTTCTATGTTCTAGCTTCACATCATAGGCTACTGCTATTAATTTAGGATTGTTTATATTATTGTTTTCATTTCGTTATGTCAACATACCGTATTTATTCCAATAATGGCCGCCCTCTAATAACCACCGCCCTCTAATAAGCGCCGCATCATCAGTGTGAAAAAAAAACAACAGACGCCGCCCTCTAATAATCGCCGCTGCCCTTGCAGTGCTTATGGCTCTTATTGAAGGATTCTCATCCTAATTACTGTATTAGTTTTTCATCGTTCGATTTTTGATTACCCTACGTTGGACTTCTACAATGGCAACTTCAAACAGTGATTTAGGTTCCATATGTGCAAAAAAGAATACCAGGCTACCCCAGGCTACCTGAGATATACTCATTCGTAATTCTATCAGCTCTTGACACTCCATGTACTTCAGCATTCACACCTCAGCTACTTGCATTCCATTGATGTGACTCTTCCTCACTACCCAACACTCTGATCCATACAAAATAGCTGGTCTAACCACCACCCTGTAAAACTTCCCTTTCAACTACGTTGGGACCCTTCTATCACACAGGACACTGGTTGCCCATCTCCACTTCAACCATCCACCATTGATTCTATGGGTCACATCAGAGTATTTCCCTACTGCTAAGGAACATTGATCCTAAGTACTAGACCTCTTTCACCTTCTTCATTAGTTCGCCCCTAGAAAATATGTCCCTTATTTTACCATCCAGCATTATCATCTATGAGGGATCACAAAATTAATAAGCGCGGCCTTCTAATAAACGCCGCCCTTTAGTAAACGCCACACCAAAAACGCCACGAAATAAATAAACGGCACGGCGTTTATTGGAATAAATACGGTATGTAGAAATAGCATAGGCTAATAGAACTACATTGTGTTACAGAGTAAGAAAACAGATCACGGAATTTGGAAACTACTATCACAGAATTAAGGCATGTATCATAGTTTTAGGGAACTGAAACTTAATTTCATATTATGTAACATAGCATAAAATGTATTATCTGTTGATGTTTATAAATTACAGGTAGGAATACAACTATCTAAGCTTTGATCACAGCTCCCTATTTAACTTGTAACCAGAAATATATAATATAAAAGTCAGATCTCAAAAAATATATCATGGAATTAGGAAATCTTAGTCCTACTTAGCGTTGGTCTATGTAGTTGAGGAGTCCATTTACCAGCAGGAGGAAACAAGGTGGGAGGCAAGATGCAAACCAGCTTTTAGAAGACTAGTCTCTGGTACTGTGTGACACATAAGTGCATATTATCTGCATGTCATCATGACACATTTTGACAGTTCGTTGGGGAAAACACATTTGCAGAAGTAGTCTTATGGGAGCAAACTGTGCCCAAAAATAGCAACATTTTGGGAATAATACTAATATCTAAGGAGGCTTCCAATGACCTTCTTTTGAGTGTTACCCTGTATGAATAAGAGCCTCTCAAAACTGTATAATAACCTCAAAAATGCCAATAATGATGACTGTTACAAGGATTAGCACACTATATTAAATAGTAAACTAACGTTTGCTTAGCTAAATTTCAGATTCAAAAGGAAACAATGATTCATTCGCAAGGTATGAAATGGTTAGGATATTGTGGAAAGCCATAGCAGTTCCAGGCTTAACGTATGGAAACGAGGTTCCATGCTGTGCATTAGTAAAAAAGTAATGGACTGTATTGAGGTAGTCCAAAAAAGGTTACGTAGGATGGCCTTAGGGCGAAATTGGTTTACAGCAGGGGAAGCAATATAGGGGGACATGGGCTGGTCTACATTTCAACAGAGAGAAATGATTAGTAAGTTGGCATACCTATGTAGAATATGGGGACTACAAAAGAAAAATCCAATATGGCAGGGTAATGCATGGGAAAACAACATGAGGGTGGCTACCAACTAGGAGAGGACAGTAAACAGCATAATGAAGAAGATAGGCATAACACTGTTCCGTGGGGAAGGTGAAGAGGGGGCAACAACAACGCAAAGATTAGGGCCAGACAAAGTTAAGGGATGGAGGTCAGGGCAATGGCGACAGAGCATGGAGGTAAGGGTGGCAAAGAAAACGCTGAGGTGTATGGGAACAAGACGTGGCAGAGCCCACTTCTGTTGGAGTGGCGAGTTGCGTTGGACACACCAGTTCTCGTCTGATCACTGAAATTAATCAACGCAAGCCCAGTTAGTACTGACATGGGTGGTCGCTCGGGAAAGCTGGGTACTGCTAATACCCAATAATCGTTGCATTAGTGTAGTGTCTGTGCAGTATATGCATTAGAACTATGCAGTGGACGGGTCTCTAATGACCTTGTAGTTGACGGGACCTTAAACTCCAACAAACAACAACAACAACCACTTCTGTTTCAGTCAAGAGCTGGGTCACTGAAGACGAAACAGAGGATGGCAAAGATCACAGGTTGAGAGGAGGGCTATGGATTATGTGGGGATCAACTGGAAGATGTCAGGCATGTGATACTGGCATGTCCAACGCTGGACCACTGCAGGAGGGGTTGGGGAATCCCCACATTGGAAGAAGACCTGGGGGTGGAGCAGCTAGAATGGGTGTGAAAGGCATAGGTGTTGCTAGAATTCTGGGGGAGATCTAGGCATATGGGTCTAGCATGAAAAATCTCACTAGCAAGGTATCCGTCATAAAAGATTACATATTCATATGATGAGATAATATGTAAATATCCTCAAGAAATATGGTAAATAGTTCATTGGCTATTTAGAACCATTTTTTTTTCTATTTATGGACCATTAATAGATACTTCTATTAATAATAATATCCACAATCATTCTAGAAATTTGATAAGTAGATATTTAACTTTTTTGTTGAAATAAGAATTAAAGAATCTAAACTTGTGATTGCAATTGAAATTAATTCATATTTGCAATATTATGTTTACAGAAATGTCTGTTCAACAGGAAAACGTCTTTGTTTGAGCGACCCTATCCCTTTGAAAGGAAGTCAGATAAGCATTGAATAGATAAATGCTTTGAAAATTATATCAAATGCAGTAGTACCTCTACATACGAGTTTAATTCGTTCGACAACCGAGCTCGCATGTTGAAAAACTCGTATGTCGAAACTTTTTTTCTCATATAAAATAAAGAAAATACGATTAATGCGTTCCGACTCTCCCACCACAACATAATTTATATATACAGTAAACACAGCATTTGTAAACAGAGTATAATGTAAGGTGTAAAGAATATGTGTTTTTATCAATTTTACGACTTTATTCACCGGCCCTTTAGCTGGTGCAGTTATGTGTAGGGCAGTGAGGAAGAACCACGAGAGGAGAATGCAAGTGGCGGAGATGCGAATGCTGTGGTACATGTGGAGGGGGGTGTCGCGTGCTGACAGACACCATAACGAGTACGTTAGAGTTGCTTGCGGGTGGGCATCTTCGCAGAGAGGAGAGAAAATAGGTTGAGGTGATATGAGCATGTGATGCGAACGGGGCAGGAGTAACTGATCCGGTACATTTTGGGACAGCAGGTGTTTGGGGGCATCAGGAGTAGGGGGAGACGCAAGCGGACGTGGGAGCAGGTTTACTGAGAGACATGGTTGTGTGTCGGGTGGATGTGAGCCTGGTAGGGGATAGGTGGGAGTGGAGGGTTAGAACTCCCAGACTGGTTTTATTGTTTTGTTGGTGTTTTTAGGGCCCTTCAACTACAAGGACATTAGAGCCCCGTCCACTGTGTAGTTCTGTTCTGTCACTAATGCGACGATTTTTGGATACTAGCGGTACCCAGTTTTCCCATGCCGTCCCCCTGGGACCCAGGGGTTCCGCAGTTCATCTCTGGGGGCTCAGCGAGTCAACTAGTTAGTGTGAGTGCTTTATTATAAGCTTCATATGTGAGCCACTGACCCCCGCCTCGGTGGCACAGTAAGTAGCACGCTCTAGGTTCGATACCGGACCGGAATGGACCTGGGATGGACTTCTTTCAGGCGAGAGAGAGGCTCACAGTGTGCGTTCCAACAAGGTCCCTTGTGGTGTACGACGACATTTGTACGCAAAAGAACCCTCTCCACTATGGAACGACGAGATGAGGAAAAATTTCCAGGTGAAGGAGCACGTGAAATTTAAAACAACACTTGACCGAAGATAAATAAGTGTAGGGGCTGCAGCTTTGGTTGGCAACCGGCAGCAGAAAAACACTGTTCAATATGACACCCTTGTGTCCGTCCATTCAGGAGGACAAGATGGGTAATCGAACCTGCCATAGGTGGGAAAAGGGATAGTTTTAAGGGTTCCGTGTATCGACAAAGCTTGAAGATCAGTGAGCTGGAGCTTTCAGGCCGCACCATATCAAAGACAGGATAAGGATGACCACGATAATGGTGCGGGGATGGCTACTTATACTACTAATGTCAAATACTTATTCTGGGATCTAACAATTCCTCCAAATGCCTATCTATTCCGTGGTGTTAGTGTCCACATCCATTACTACTATTGAGAAACTGTCAGTGAGTGTTGAATAACGTTCAACATTCCTGTTTGGAGACTACAACCTGGTACGCAGTGACAACGTATCCTCTAAGTAAGTAAGTCATATGTGCAAAATTGAGTCAAAAACTCCATATTTCATGTCTTCTTCAACAGTATCATCAGCAAGCTGTGTGTGTGACATCAGGTAATTCTGCACGTGCACACCCACTAGTCGCTGTACATGACCACCAGTGGCTGCCACAGGCAGTGATCTCGTGCTTGCAGCAATAAGAAAAACGCCGCCACCGGCCACAAGTAGCGAGATAAAGCCACTGCCACAGCTCGTGGTTCAGTAGCGATACTGCAAACGCCGTGTCTGCACTGAGCCTAGAAATGTAGTCTGCAACGTGTGGTCGACACTAGTGGCCGTCACAAGTGGCTGTGTGTGAGCGGCCTTAGTGGGAAACTGGTGTCCACCCTGTCCTAACCATGCAGTTTTTGGGCCCGTAGGTTTTGTGCACTAACAGCATATATTGAATTTGAGTATTAAATTGTGATATGCTACTAGTTTTGATTTCCGTCATTTTCCCAAGAGAATGGCAAAAATGGTTCTTCTAAAGGCCCACATACACGATCTTTCTGGTGCATCAGTTCGCAGTTAACACACCGATGTTACACAACAAACTGACGTGTCTGTGTAAGAAAAGTGCGAGCTAGCACCAAAAATGTGAACTGGAGGTGTGAAGAGATTCTATCAAGTCGGTGTGACACATCGGGCTGACGTCAAGTATATGTGAGCATGTGTAGGGATGCACACATCAGTTCTTCACATCCACCAAACGTCCTGTGCATGCCCCTACATGGATAGACTTTCGTCTCTTTATTGCTTTTTGGTTGTTATGTACGTTAAGGGCAAGTTTTGTTGACCGATTTTAGTTGATCAACAAATGTTGCAAATTACTTGAACGATTTTTTGTTCAGACATTTCAATAGAAACTGATCAACAGTTTCATGGGGTCAAAAGGAGTTGTGCGGATAACAATGCTGTACCCCGCTTAACGAACGTAATTCGTTCCAGTGATACGTTCGTTATGAGGGGCGTTCGTTGTGTGGAACACAATTTCCCATAGATCTCTATGTTATATGGTGCAATTCGTTCCGGGTTGCCACGAAAAATTGTGAAAATTGTTAAGAAGTTAAAAACAAAGTGAAGTGCTGATTGTTAATGAGCAAAAACACTCTAGGACCCATTTGGGGGGGGGGGGGGGTTCATACTTCACAAAAACTAGGAATTGCCCTGCAATGACAAGGCAGTCAATTACTTGCAGTGTGCAGTTGAACGGTGCTCGTCAGCAAATGCCATGGATTGAGGGGTCCATTCTCCTACTCCAGTCAGTAGCTCGTCCATAACCAGAATAAAAAGGTATGGATTTGAGTGCTGAACCTTGGAGCACCCCAAACTTCACTGGGGAGCCCCCAGTATTTTCCCCAAGGTGTCCTTACCCTGGCTGTGGAATGGAACCATCATACGAGTACATATCCTAAACTATTTGAATAAACCCTTTTTCTACCCCCTTTTGCATAATGCCTGTTGTGGAACACTGGAAAGCCTACTCCAAGTCGATAATGATGGTATGGAGATCCTTCTTAGCTGCTCTATACTTTTCTGTCATCTGCCTCAGAATGAAGATTCGTTCCATTGTAGACCTGCCTAGCATGAACCCAAACTGATTTCCACGGACACTAGTTTTATCCTGGAGGCGACATTCTATTGCATTACATTGGTATAACTCATTGGATTAATACCTCTACAGTCACTACAATCTTGGACATCCTATACCAGTGGTGGCGAACCGTTTTTGAAGACGGGTCACAATAACAAAAAAGAAAACCATGAATTTGTCCATGGGTCAGATGCAAGCACTATTCAATTTTATGAATAAAAATAAGTTATTATTAATAGTGAATAAAGTTTATTAAAGGAGGGAATAGAGAACATCATCCAACTTTTATTACACCTTTAACATCATCTCATTAACACTTGGGCCACTTAAAATTGCACGGTGGGTTGCAGGTTCGCCACCACTGTCCTATACAGTTTCTAGTTCACTTTGTATATTGAACAAGCATTCGTTATGTGAAACAAGTTCGTTATGTGATACTCCCGCGGTTTTTTGACGGTGTTCGTTATAGGGAACATTCGTTATACGAGGCGTTCGTTAAGCGGGGTACCACTGTATTTGGTTAACCCCTAATCGATTCAACCCCTTTGATGGGTCCACTTTTGTATATCTCCAAGGGCGTTAAACAAAAGACCTATTCACTTGTTTCAACATATATTTCAAATTGAAGGAAAATGGTGAATGACTCACCATTTGATCAGGAAAAGTTTGACTGGGTCAAACTTTTGTTGATCAACTTGATTGAAACAAAGGTTCCCACTGCAGTTTTCATTCAAGATTTGTTGAACAACTACAATCGGCCAACAAAACTTGACTCATGAGAATGCGCCTTTATTTAAATGAGTGCTAACAATAAGGCCTCTTTCACATGCAGCGTTAGCTACCGCGTGATTTTATAACGTGCGTTGGGGAAGACACAGAGGTGAATAGCTGCTTTTACATGGAAACGCGCGATTTTGGCTAACGCGCGTAGCCACGCACGATTCGAGAGTTCAGCGATTTTCTAGCGTTGGCGTGCGCCTTGAAATACAAGGAACCCAATTGACCTTTTCATATCACCGCGCGTTTTCACTGTAGGTTTTCATTTTTTGAAAGAGGGAATAGCGTTACAGAGAAGCCACCACGTAGGCGGTCCACCTCAAAATCGCTTTCATGTGAAAGGTTGTAACGCAGCGCTAAACGCAACGTTAATCGCTGCATGTGAAGGAGGCCTAAAGGCGCGTTCTCACTAGTCAAGTGAACACATTTCAATAGAAACTGATCAGCAGTTTCATTGTACAAATGGGGTCAAAAGGAGTTGTGTGGTTAACACTGTATTTTGGTTAACCCCCAATTGGTCCACCTTTCTGACGGGTCCACTTTTGTATATCTACAAGGGCCTTAAACAAATGACCTATTGTTCACTTGAAGGGTAATGGTGAATGACTCACCACTTGATCAACTAAAATGTTGATCAACTCGATTGAAACAGAGGTTCCCACTACAGTTTTCATTCATGTTTTGTTGAACAACTACAATTGGTTAACAAAACTTGACTCGTGAGAACGCGCCTTAACAGTACATTAGAATTCCAAAACAGTAGGTAGAAAACACGTTTATGCACGTAAGAAGCATAAAAATCATTAAATACAAATGGAGAATGAAGAATTACAAGTAGATAATTCAAGTATAAAGATATTTTGAAATTACTACTGAGAAAAATCCTTTCACTGTCAAGAGTCAAATCGGCGCCTATACTACTGCTTCCAGTAGTATAGGCTATTTCAAAAATATTCAAAACTAATGTGCGTTTGAATTCGATTGTCATAACCAAAACACGTTATCTAAGTGAATTAAATCTAACAAAAACTCAGGGGTTTCAAGGAATGCAATTAAAATATTGCCAATCTACATTCAGAGAAGAAAATGGATGGAGGAAGGGGAATGTAAGTTGTATATCAGAAAATATACCCTGCAATGAAGGTGATTACTTCAAAAAGGTAGGAAGCATTTTGGCACAGTGAATAGTTAAATATACATCTAGAAATACTTACTAGATAAACAGTAAGAAAAGAAAAAAAAAACATCTCAAGCATATAAAATATATAGTATATATTATTAAAATGTTATTGAGGTTCGCTGAATGTATTTTCAGAGTTGATTATCAAATTTAAATCATTCACTAGACCGTCAAAAGCGATTACCCAACCCCCGATCTTCTCTTATTATGTCCACTAACCTAAATTTGAATTTCAATGCGATTTTACCTAGCGATTGAGGTGAAAAGGCCGAGGATGAATTATCTTTGGTAAGTACCTTTACAATGATCTCTACTTTCGATCCCCCGGCCCTCTCGCCTTTGGCTGTAAGGCCTCCTCCCCGCAAACAACATACAGTACATATCGATTCTGTTAAGGATCTCGTGTAGCCCCAAATATCCCGTTCATACGAATCTCGCTTTTCTAGGCATAGATCAATTCTGCTTTCCTTCTGCCCGGCCCCAACTTCACCGCAATCAAGTTGTAATTCTGTCATTACAAAAATAATAATGTTTATTAATAAAAATACTTGATTTCATCAATTATTTTGCCTTAAAGAACCAACGAACCGAAAAAAAAAAAAAACTAACCGGGTAAAAGGAAAAGCATAGCCTATTGTGTAAATCTCTGCAATGTCATATAAACCACCAACAGTTTGTTGAAGAGTTCCCATCGACTCTCCTCCCTTATAATGAATAGTCTTTTTATCTTTTCTTGTCCTCCGCTTTCTAACTTCACTATCCCTATATGTCATTTTTCCTGTACAGTTGACTCTCGATATAACGAATCGCAATATAACAAACTGCTCGATATAATGAACAGGGTAGCTGGTCCCAGCCAAAATGCCTATACCTCCCATGTATTAGCTGCTTGATATAACGAAACCACTCGATATACAGAATGGTTTGGCTGGTCCCTTCATTATCCCACAGTGCTAAATGACTCTTTATAACGAAAAGCTATTGAGTGTCGTAGGTCAGAAAATAAGAATATCCTTTTGTGCCATTGGGAAATAATTTTGCAAGCAGCTTTAGGTAAACACCACTAGGAGTCATAGAAATCCATGAAAACTGTCTGGGACCAACAACAATGTGTAAAGTACGGCCCCTTGCAGAGCTGGTGTGAGCTTTTGCAGAAACGGGTTGAAAAATAAATAATTTGCGGGGCGGTTTAAAGGAAAATACATTTTGCATTTTGCAATATAGCGGCTGGCACATGGGGCCTTAGTAAAGGCCAGGCCGGGTTCTGGCAAAAGTGGTGAATCAGGCTGGCTCCTTGATACAAGCCTGGGCCAAAGGAGAGCGGCTTATTGCATTGGACACACCAGTTAAACAATGCAACCCCAGTTGGTGTTTTAGGGCCCTTCAACTACAAGGTAATTAGATCCCCCTCCACAGCATAGTTCATATGCAGGGACTGCACAGACACTACATTAATGCAACGATTTTTGGGTATTAGCAGCACCCAGTTTTCCCAAGAGCCCCCTATGTCAGTACTAGCTGAGGTTGCGCTGTTTAACCTCAGTGATCAGATGACAACTGGTGTGTCCAACGCAATTCGCCACTCGCAACATGGGTGTCCACTTCGGAAGACTGGTTACTGCTAATACTGAAAAATCATTGCATTAGTGTGGTGTCGTTGCAGTCTCTGCATTAGAACTACAGTCGGACCTCGTTATTATGCATCCCATTATAGTGGACGATGTCCTCACTCCCTTCCAAAGTTCCTATACCACCCACACATTTAAGAATCCGTTACAGTGGATCCCCATTATTGTGTATAGTGGGCGATTCATGTGTCCCCATGAAACATTTTGTATATTAAACAATGCCCATTATAGTGGACAGACACTTTCATTGTTGGATGGCTGGTTGAATCAGTGACTTTACAATCTGAATAACGGAAGAAATTACAGTATTTAATTATTAAAGTTGTCAACACTGCAGTGTTAAACATCGTTAAAGTTGCTGTTGCACCCTTAAACCCCTGACTTCCAAGAAATGCCTCTTACAGTATCTTTTTCCCAATATGGGACACCTTAAGTCACAATATGTTAGGGTTTTAGTGTACACTACAGATGCCTATTGTTTTCACAGTCTTGTGGCCTTTGGTTGCTAGGACTAAAAATACAGCAGGTATTGTGTAGCGAAGTTGCGTTGGGTGCAGCCAAGTTATGTTGGACACACCCAGTTCCTGTGAAATCACTGAAGTTAAGCAGTGCATGCCCACGTTAGTACCAAAATGGGTAGTTGTTAAAGAACGTTGGGTGCTGCAAATTTTTCCTCTCCTATGCCCCCTACAACTACCCCCCTCATCTCCTGTGAGCAGCCTCCTAAGGGTTCGTCCTGTTATGGCTGCTTGGCTTACTCCCCAACCCATGAAATTAATCCAGCAATCCAGTAATTAATTTTCACCCTGTTATGCATTTGTTTGCTGAGCCTATAAATACAGTACTGTATGTTGATGGTAAGAAAATACAATTACTGTATCTATTGCCACCAGTTTCATCAACCCCCAACTACAGCAGTCATAAATCAGTACTGTATATTGTTGAGGAGTTATGGATTTTTGGAATTTCTAACACTGTTGACTGTACTACTGTATAATACAGTACTGTACTCACAGCATTTTGAGTAATGGAATAATGTAGTTTTTCAAAAACCTCATTATAGTGGACAATCACATATAGTGGATGGCTGCTCATGGTCCCATGGCGTACACTATAACGAGGTCCGACTGTACAAGGTGGACGGGGCTCTGAACACACTGAACCCACTTCGCACTAGCTCTGCCTCTTGGTATAACAAACACTCAATATAACGAACGAATTATTCATCCCCTTCGCGTTCGTTATAACAAAAACCGACAGTATTTAAAAATGCTGTAGGTGAAAAATTACCTCGTGCCAGGAGAAAGAAGACTGTGTGAAGAGTTCTTTCTGGCTTTGCTACATCATGTCGAAATCGCTGCTTTCTCACTTCTCATGTAAGCAGGAAACTGGGCCCGTAGTCACAATAGAGATTAAAGTCTATAGACCCATAACTGGCGATATACTGGCCTACAGACTTTAGACTGGTCTTAAGTGAGGGTTCACCAAATAATTTTTTTCATGGTCAAAATGAAGACCGTTCTAAACAACGGATTTCCAGCATATAAACTTATAGCAGTGCACACATTGTCTCGTTTCCTCCTGCCGTTTATAAATCTCCGTGTGTCAGTGTTTCTAAGTTCGATATTGGACCAAGGTGGGTTGGCTTCTTTGGGGTGAGAGAGATGCTTCAAGTGCGCCTTCCTTTGAATGAGAAGTAAAACTGAAGTCCCGTTCGGTGTACAACCCCCTCTACTATGCAACGAATAGATGAGGCCAAATTTCCAGGCTCAGTATGATCACCCCCCCCCCCGACGTCAGTAGAATTCTTAAATGAACAGTATCAGGCAATTAAAAATGTGCTAGAGTTTTGTGCAATAAAGAATTACCAAAACGAGAATTTGGCGATAACATTGTAAAAAAAACACCGACAACCAACAAATGAACAAACAAGTCCCTAGTGAAACGCAGCCTTAAAGGACTGACTGCATTGGATTAGGAAAACACATTGCTTCTGGGGTTCTGCCCCGTCCTTTTGAACCACCGAAAGTGAATTCCTACCATGGGGCAAGAACAGCATCATGATACTGCAACTAAGAAAAGGTGAATTACCGAATTACTTGTTTGTCAATTGTTGGCAAACGCGCTGCTTTTCAAACATGTTTTTTGACTAGATCTTCAGAATCTCTTAACAAGATGAGTGCTATGCCACTCAAAAGTGGGTGATGGGTATATTTCCGCAGGGGCTCCGTCACTCCCAAAATGGCTGATGTTTCAATTTCCAAATAATATTTTAATCTTCCCAGAACACCACTTCTAGGGGATTAAAGTTAGGCACATGTCATTTGGAGTTTGCAGGGGACAAAGCCAAAAAGGACCAATTATTCATTTTGTTGATCTGCTTAAAATTCGACGTAAAGGGTAAAGTGTGCTCCATATATTTTTTGAGGTCCCATCAGCATTCAGGATAACTATAAAATCATTTAGAGAAACCATTCGCACTCCATATTTGGTCCTGCATTAGACACTAAACTGGGGAGCAATATTCCGCCTTCCAAATTTCAGAGCTTAGATATATGCAGATTTTCCGAACCTGTAACAGACGTGATCGCGAAAACCTTGTGTTCGATCTTGGTGATCCACAGTAATCCTTTCTTAGAACTTGGGAGTCCACAGTAATCCTTTCTTAGAACTTGGGAGTCCATAGTAACCCTATCATAGACCTTGGGACCCCATGATACCTTCCCAACGCTGTATCACAGTTTGGGGGGCTACAGAAAAAGAGTACACAAAACAATCAAGCATTTGCCTCTAGCATGAAACAGCCACTTGCAGCGGTCACAAGTGGCGACCACTGGTCGCTGTACATGGCCACCAGAGGCTGCCAGAGGGGGCAACGACATGATTTCGTGTTTGCAAAGATAAGAAAGACCGCCACAGCTTTTGGTTCAGTAGCACTACTGCAAACGCCATGTCTGCACTGAGCCTATTGAGTTTTAATTAGAAGCACAATCCTCAGGTTGTAGTCACGACTCCTGGCAGCTGCAAGTGGCTGTGTGTGAGTGGCCTAAATGTTATTCAAATTCAAAACGCGTTAAAATCTTGAAAATCTCTACAGCTATTAATTAGTATGATAAACATTACAGAAAAATATTGTTTGTTCTTCATCAAGCATAATTTGACGAGCCCCCCTCCCAAATGCTTTCAAATAATTTTGATTCACGTCTGCAATGTTCCCACTATGCCTACAACTAAGGTTATCATCTCCAATCCTGAAAGGTGCAAAATCATTGCTCTTAACTGCACGGAGTTGATAAGAACTTTATAAGAAAAGAAGTTGTAAAATGTTGACGATTGTTTTCAAAAAGATTAAGCACAAAAAAAGATAATAGACAGAAAGAGAAAAAAGACACACACTAAAAAACTGTGTGGCAAGTGCCTGTGCTCGTATTAATTGATAGGGGATGATGACTTGGAAGAACTTTGGGACACCGACAAAGAATCAAATCTGATGTTGACATAGGTGAAGTCCTTAAATTCTTCGCCAGTCAAATTGGCAATGACTGATTCATCATATGGTGTCAGCGTCGTCTTAGCATTCGTGAAGATGGGATCAAAATTCTCGCCCAAACGTGGATTTTTCTGTCCAAGAAAAATAAAATACAAAAGAAAAAGGTGGTTACATCTAAGCGGTTGAAATTTGGAACAGTTGAGAGAGATATATACACAGTATATTAGGGATTTTGCAAATACTCGCGATGTGGGCGTTCCTGGACAAAAGACGAAAAGTGAACACACTTTTCGTCCTTCCACGTCGTCCGCTGCATTATGAGGACAAAAAAAAAAAAATAAACGTCCTCCCTTTTTCGCGACGAATTGGCTTGTCTGTGATTGGCTAAATGCCTGCGCATGTGCATGTTACACACCAGCGTGAAATCTGGCATCCATTTTTTTTTAAACGAAGCGACAGGAGGATAAAAAGATAAAAAAATAGAAAATAAAAGTGATGATCCCCAAAAGCTTTCTATGGAGATATAATTTACCTTGTATACAATGCTCTATGCAATTCAAATATTACAAAAATTTTTATTTTCATTATATTTTCATTCTTTTTTTGCTTAACGCTATTGCCATATAGCAAAATGTTTTGTCTGGCTCTCACAAGATGGCACACAATTATTGGGAACGGATTATTGCAAAATTGCCAAACGCAAGCCCAGACGAAACATAAGAGGATGAATTGACACCTTGTATTCGTCTTTCATTATATTCGTCCCATCTAATTGCAAAATCCCTATTGTACACCTTAAATTACTTATTCGCTAAACAAAAAAAAAATATTGCTCACTGGGTGTATTACATATTTAACAGAAAAAAATAAATACAAAGAAAACTTGTACTAACCCATTTTTTCTGCCAATGGCAGATGGGGTACCCATTTTGTCCCATTGGGACAGATGGGTGATAGAGATCTACAGGACGGGTTTATGACAATTGGGAGAACGACAGGTGGGTGAATGACAATTGGTGAATACAGTGTTATTTTATTTTTTGTCTTTTCCTGTGCTAGAAGGCTGCATAGGGTGCGACTAGCAATGCATGCCAATGTATTTTATGAACACAATTGCCGATTTTCACATCCGGTTTTACAAAGAAAGTGCCATCTGCATTAAGACATTGGAGATATTTTCTTATCCAATGGAGAGAACACTTCAGGTCGTCCAGTGGGCGAAGCCAAAAGAAATTATCAAGCCCTAGGATAGAACTTGAGTTCGATGAGCCCAAATCAAGCGCACTGCCAGTGTTTCACTGATAGTTTATCTTACACACAAAAGACACCCCCACAGAAGACATTCACTGCATTATCTGCCAAGTCGCTCACCCTTGACGGCCGCCAGCAATGGGGATTTAATCCCCTGCACTGTAAGTTGGGAGGATTTTTCAGATGTTTTGAATTTTGCATCATAATAGTGCATATTTTGAATTTCCTGTGCAGAGCCCCTTGACCACCAAAGAGCCCAAAAACAGGCCGTCAGATAGCCATGAGACCCAAGTACCATGACCATGTCATCTCCAAAAGTAACCCTAAGGGGAAGAAACGCTCCTTCCAGCCAAAGGAACAGGTCGGGTATCCATATGGCTGCAAATTTTCCACTGGAGTCCATGACTTAAAGTGACGTGTTGGCGACTTAGGGTAGCAACACCACCCCTCGACGTGCCAAAGCTGTCCCATCAGTGGAGGGTGGCTCAGAGACGTCATAGGGTATGCGACCCCCTTAACCACCAGGATCTGCTTTCCCCAGGGCTTTGGATCTCCATGCACGTTAAACAAGTGGGTAGGTGTTTTCTGATGGCCACCTCCCAGAGGAGCCCACATCGACCTGCACCCAATATGTTCCAGGTTGGCCTTCCCTGGATCTGTCCCACTCAGTCGCCCCCAAGACATGCACTGGGGGAAGATGCCATTTGCCCACTCCACCCACACCACATTATTAGACCAAAATATAAATTTTGATAAGTAAATTACTGCTTTGTAGGCTATGATGTCCGACCTATTCCTCAATAATAAGCAACAGGGATTTTCGATGCCTTCCTTCTGAAAGGGTACACGGGTGATATACAATGAAAACCCTTTAACATGTGAAGCCAAGTTGCATTGAACTCACCAGTTCTTGTGAGAACACGGAAGTTGAGCAGTGCAAGACCACGTTAATACCAACAGAGTTTGGCCTATTATGGCTCCTTGGCTAACTACCCAACCCATGAAGTTTATAATCAAGCAAAACGCTTAACATGAAATATTGGTTAACACGAAATGACACTGTGGTCTGGGCAAAATACTACTTAATTTCACACATTGATTCCTTTAACACGATACAAAATTCGCTTAACATGAGGATAACAAAATACTATATACCGTAATTATTCTAATAAACGGCGCGCCGTTTATTTTTTTCAAAGGCCTTTTTGCTGTGCCGTTTATTGGAGAGCGCCGTTTATTATTTTTTTCAATTTATAAATGGAAACTTTTTAGCTGGACAAGTTTATATCATTAATTTTGATTTTTGCTGATGCCACTCTCGCATCTGAATTTAATGGTAAAATGAAATTCAGAAAAATAAGCAACGGTTCATTTAAAATTTAAATCCTTACCCTAGATTCAGATAACTGTAGCGGTTTAGCCACAGGACGATTACTGTCATTCTCAACTGCAGAAATTGCCAACAATTTAAATGCTAAAGAATACTTTGTCTTTGAAACTTTTCTTTCAACAATATCTGCACTAAAGCTTAGTTCACACGACTGTTACTTATTAGGAAGTTCAACCTATCATGTGAAAATACTGTGAATCGCATTGCACCAGGGTCACCCACAGAACAGAGAGGGGGAAGAAAAATCCTGGGGTACACCAGTACCTCTGTTGAGGAATGAGCCTGATTCCTTATTGCATTATAGTTGCAGTATAGTGCAATAGGTCAGACAACATGCAACATTAAAACTGACAAAGCATTAATTTACCTGCCAAAATTTGTATTTTGGTTGTAAAATGTGGTGTTGGAACAGTGTGGTAGGCCAGCATCCCTACACAGACAACCAGCCAATATTCCTGTGGGTTCCAGACGCCTGGCTGGGGTGTTCCCAGTCATAGCATGATCAATGGACCCACGGACCCAACCTTGCCACAGGCTTGATGTGGTGATGATGATACCAGTGCCCCTGTGTAGCATTAAAGGGTTAATCATTAAAAAAATTCAAGTTAACTTTCACGATCACTTCCAGACAGTTTTGAAATAAACGGCGCGCCATTTATTAGAGGGCGCCGTTTATTATTTTTTTCAGCTGAAAGATGCGCCGCTTATTGGAGGGCGCCGTTTATTAGAATAATTACGGTATACAATATACCTTAAACCTGGGTTCCCTGGCATGTGACACCAACGAGAATAGCGCTCGAGCAGACGGTTGTTGTCTGTTGGAGCTTAAGGTCCCGTCAACTACAACGTCATTAGAGACCCGTGCACTGTATAGTTCTAATGCATATACTGCACAGACACTACACTAATGCAACGATTATTGGATATTAGCAGTACCCAGCTTTCCCGAGCGACCACCCATGTCAGTACTAACTGGCCTTGCGTTGCTTAACTTCAGTGATCAGACGAGAACTGGTGTGTCCAACGCAACTCGCCGCTCCCGAGCAGACGGTATAATTCTGACATAAACCACAGGTGCTAACAGATATTCTCTGGCATGAGTGAGTTCACGTAAGCAATTACCGTAATTACTCTAATAAACGGCGCCCTCCAATAACCGTACCCGCGTGTGCCCGGGGTAGAATAGGCACACTGCATACCTGCATGTCGTAAGAGGCGACTAAATGGGGTGACTTTTCTTGCCCCAGTCTGGACAACACCACTGTCGTCCTTGTCTATGTCGTGTTATGGACAGGACGATACCAACATTGTGGTTGTTCCAGTGTTCGGTCTGACTTCTTCTCGGTCGATGTAGGCTCCTCACTGAGGTGACCATAAACAAACGCCTACCCGCGTGTTTGCCGTGCGTGGAGACCCGCACCCCTGGGAAAAGCGGATCCTGGTGGTTGAGGAGGCGCATGCCCTGCGATGTCTCTTGGCCACTCCACACTGGTGAGGTGGCTGACAGACATCGGGGACTAGGGTTGCGACCCACAGCCTCCAAAACATCACTTTGGCCACAGCTTCCAGGGAAAACGGGAGGCCAAGGCAGTAGCTCAGTCTTGGTCAATCGGCTGGGGGCGCATAAGTGTATATGCCTCCTAGGGTGACTGCAAGTGGACCGGCAGTCAACCCCGATGCCAATGGTCCGGTACTTGGGGATTATGCCACCCTAACGGTATCCTGTCCGAGTAGTCTCGGCGACCCGAATGCGCGTCCCCTTGTAGGGTTCCATGTGGTGGATAAGACCTGCGGGCAGCGAAAACATAATTAATAAAAATTATGGCAAATATAACCCAGAGGCTGGGGGCCTCTACAAATAACCAAACCCTCACCCTTCTTTACTTTTACTGACTTGTGTTGAGCCGGAAGATGGCGGGCTCGGTCCCACCCAACTGAGTGGGCCAGCTGCCACTGAGCTGATGGAGACATGTACTGCTCCAACAAAGAGGCCGCGTTCCCCCAGTAAGCCAACTGGATCAGGGAACGAACCTGTGACGTCGATGGCATCGGCACCTGCCCTTAACAAGAGGCAACGACCTCTTAGCCTTAAGGTGCGGGGTTCCACCGCCGATGCAAAGCATGTTCCTGCATCTAAGATTTTAGGTGCAGTCAAACAACCATCCATACCTCCTTCCTATCCTCCCCAGTTTATTTCCATCTCTGGGGAGGATGGTGCAGCCTTGGGGAAGGCGTCGCCCTTCCTTATCGCCAAAGCCATCAAGGGCATTGCCAGTGACGTGACATCAGTCAAGAAACTGCGCAATGGCACCTTGTTGGTGGAGGCATCTGCCCCCCACCAGACCGAAGCATTATTAAAAATGCGAAAGCTCGGTGACATCCCCGTTGTGGTCAAACCCCATCCCACCTTAAACAGCAGTAGAGGTGTGGTGTGGTGCCCTGACCTACGCGGGGAATCAGAAGAGCAGATAGTGGAGGAGCTCAGGGACCAGGGTGTGGTGGCTGTCCGCTGCACCACCGTCCGAAGGGGATGGAGAATCCCGCCTGTCTGACACCTTGGTGCTCACCTTTGGTAAGCCCAAGGTGCCAGATTACATCATGGCTGGCTACCTCTGCTTGCCTGTACGTGCCTTCATCCCGAGTCTGCTTCGATGCTTCAAGTGCCAGCGATATGGTCATGGACAGAATTCGTGTTCTGCCAAGGCCATGTGAGGCACTTGTGGACAGGGTGACCACTCCCCGAGCCATGTAAGACTGCACCTCTCTGCATAAACTGTAAGGGCAACCACCCCGCCTCTTCTCGGGACTGCCCCACTTGGCTGCAGGAACGTGCGATTCAGGAGCTTCGTGTCCAGAAGGGTATCAGTTTTCCGGATGCACGGCGGCTGCTAGCCTTGCCAGGGACCTCCAGTCGTGGAGTGTCCTATGCAGGTGCTGCGAAGGCAGCTGCTGTGTCCTCTGTCTGTACCCAGACGGACTCCCTACCTCAGCTCCCCCCTCTCATCTGTTTATCGCCCTCTTGGGCCCACGGGGTCCATGGGGTGCTGGTCTGTGCAAGCATTGGCTGCCAGACGGACCCCGACCCCAATTCCATGGCTTCTTTCGGCTCCACCACCGCCTCTGGCCCATGCATGGGCCCCCCAATAATGGCGGTGCCAGCTTCCTTGGAGGCCACAGATGCCACTCATAAAAGAGAGGCATCTCCGTTGAAGGCCTTCCTCCCTGTCCCAGCCCAGCTGACCTCCTCCACGAAGGGGGTGGTGGGTGAGACAGGAGCAAAGAAAGTAGGGACACCCCCCAGTACTACCGTGGGGCGGGTGTCCTTGGTTCTCCCACCCAAGCCCGCCCACCCTTGTCATGTGATCTCTACAACAGAAGCATGATCTCTACAACATTGCAGAATGCAGCACAGACATTTCAAAGATTTATGGACACTGTTCTGGCAGACCTCCCATTTCCTTTCACATACATTGACGACACCCTCGTCAGTAGTCCAGACGATGATACTCATCAACAACATCTTCGAGCAGTGTTTGAATGTTTCTGACAATTTGGATTACTCATTAATGTCACAAAATGCATTTTTGGGAGTTCCTGAACTCGAATTCCCAGGCCACACGGTTTCGGCAGAGTGAATCATCCCTCTACATCAAAAGATCAGAGCCATAGAAGACTATCCTAAGCCTGAGTCCAGGAGATATTTATGTCAATTCCTGGGTCTCATCAACTTCTATCACAAATTCATCCCACACTGTGCAGAGATCTTTCAACCATTAAATAGAATGCTTGCTGGTAAAGCCAATAAGAATGCACCTCTACTATGGGATTAGTTAACGAAGAGCACTCTGAGTAGTGCCAAAGAAGCACTTTCACGTTCAGTTCTATTCAGACACCCCAACACAACACCAGAAACTAAAATTGCTCTGTTTACAGATGCATCTGATGCAGCAATGGGTGTTGTCCTACAACAATATGTAAATAATAGTTGGCAACCGCTAGGATTTTTCTCAAAAAAATTCCAAACACCAGAGACAAAATATAGTGCATTCGGTCGAGAATTATTGGCCATGTACTTATCAGTCAATCACTTCCGTTACTTTTTAGAAGGCCGTAACTTTACAATCAAACACAGATCACAAACCGCTTTCTTTCACAATGCAAACTAGCCTTGATCGTCATTCCCCATGAGAAGCATGACATCTTGACTATATCTCAGCTTTAACTGCAGACATTCAATATATTGCAGGAGCAAACAACACTGTTGCAGACGCCTTGTCTTGCACCACACTGCATCATATTAATATGTCTTCCATCCAGCTAGACTTAGATGAACTCTATCAGGAGTAAATCAAGAGGTTCCTGGTTCCTGTTCCAGGGTCACAAGCAAGTTTGTACTGTGACACTTCTCTATCTTGACCGGTCTTACCACAGGTCTTCCAAAAACAAGTGTTTCACAATACCCATGACTTCTCACACCCAGGTGCCATGGCTAATCAAAAGTTAATCTCTGACCGTTTTATATGGCCTTCATTCAAGAAAGATATATGACAGTGGACTAAGTGCTGTTTACTGTGTCAGAAAAATAAAGTGCACAGGCATATTTATTCCGTACCCACAAGTTGTTCTCCACCTACTGCATGGTTCCAGAAAATCCACATAGACATCGTTGGACCATTACCTCCATCATCAGGCAATTCGTACATCCTCACATGTATAGACCGGTTCACACGTTGCCCGGAAGTAATTCCTATACCTGACTGTACTGCCTCCACAGTTGCACAAGCATTACTTTGCCATTGGTTTTCACATTTCGGGGTGCCTTCTTCAATTACAACCGACAGAGGTCGTCAGTTCGACTCTCTCTTATTCAACCACCTATCCGATATCTTAGGCATGAAGCATATATGAATGACATTGTACCACCCTGCATCCAATGGCATGGTTGAAAGGTTTCACCATCAACTTAAGGCTGCTTTAAAGTCTACAGCTGATCCTCGGCATTGGAGTGCATCACTACCTCTGATCCTGCTGGCTCTGAGATGTGCAATGAAAGAAGATTACCAAGCAATGCAAGCTTCACCTGCAGAACTAGTTTAAGGGACCACCTTGAGGTTACCTGAAGATATCTTCATGCCCGAGTATGGTACCCTTACAAGAAGTTGTTTCTTGCAAAATTTAAGATACAACATGCGTATGTTATTACACAAACCTCCACGTGTACCTTCCTCTCGGCCTACCTTTCGATCTACAGACTTAGACTCAGCTACTCATGTTTTTGTAAGAGCAGGAGTGCAGAAACAAACCTTTTCCTCCCCTTATAATGGACCTTACAAAATTTTGCATATGCATGATAAATATTTTACTTTATATATAAATGGACGTCGAGACAATGTTTCCATTGAATGTCTCAAACCCACTTTCTTTTCAGAATTCCAATTAGCAGATTCACCATTAACCACTCCTTCAGTTTCTCTTTCAGCTGCACCTATACTAGAAACTTCAGAACTTTCATCACCAACAACTACTACTTCAACATCATTTGCAATTGAATTTCCTGCATCCCCTTCATCCCTGCCAATTTCATCATCAACATCATCAATCCTTCCATTTTCCGGAAATTCATGTCAAGCTTCATCTCGTTCAAATTAAACCCATGTACATTTTGCATAAATTAGCATTATTTCTCGCAGGGGGGGGGGTGTATCTGTAGAGATCATGTGATCTCATTCCATTTATGTTTGAATGGTTATAATTTTTAATTGTGTTCGAATAGAACATTTTATGAAGCTAATAGGAGATGATTATTTCAAATATTTTTGAATATTTGTAAAGAGACAGTTAAATGTTCTTCTATTTGTTTGGAATCAAAAAGACCAGTCTTCTTTCTGGATTCGTAGCAGAAACATCATTGTTAACTAGCTCATTGTATTTAACCATTGCAATTTAAATCAGACATTATTCATCAACTTTAATACATATAAATGACACAATTTATTGTTAATGTTAGGAATTGAGTTTCCAGTACACATTTGTTTGGATTATCCAGTTAAAACAAAAGGAATCAGAACCTCTAACACATTAACATATGGATATAGAAGAGCAGAGAAACATCACGTTTATTGTGGCAATGGATGCTACACTGTTAACAGTGCCTGTTGTTTGAAAACGATTCCAAAGTATGGAAATCACACTTTGAGACACCCCAATGGCTTGTGCCACCTCTTGTTGTGTCTGTCCAGCTTCCATCCTTCCTATGGCTCTCTAAGCCACCAATTCAGGTAAATGATGCTATGGAGGCATTGCCGACACTAAGTGGAGTCATTCACTCACTGACAATTGAAATGGAACCAACTACAGCAACACAACTTGTACTCCCTACATGACCTTTGATATCAACACTACAGACACTGCCATCTGAAGTGGCATACAGGCTTTGTAATGACATTTAACGTGTTTTACATTCTACTGGGGTATAACAATAATATCCCCTAAATTTTTTGGCCAGTGCAGATTACCACCTGGATTTGGGATAGTAGAGGATGCCTTTGGGAAACCTTTCAAACTATGGAAACGGGGGGAAGAAGGGGCTTTTTTATTGACAATGATACTCACCACAATGTTCCAAATTACCACATTCTTTTCACAAAAAGCATTTATTCTTTTATGATTTTTAAATTATCCATGTGTGCCTAATTACTTGAAGTGCAAATATTGAATCTAATATGATGCCCACAAGTGTAACTTTTCATCATCCTCATCACAACCTCATCCCCTTGTGGCATGGTCGGGTCTGGTGGTACACTGAACATCCTCTTGACTGGGGGCACCACAACCAGGCATCTGGAGCCCATAGGAATACTGGCTGGGTTGTCTGTGGGGTATGCTGACCTACCCCACTTGTTCCAACATTGCATTATATACACAACCTAAATAGAAACTTTGAAAGGTAGATAAATGCTTTGTTGCAACTTTGACATTGAAAAGAAAGAGGAGTTTTCTGCCTGCATAATTTAACATGAGACTGTTTTAACAAGAAAAAATATTTCAGTCCCTTCAGGTTTGTGTTAATCGATTTTCACTGTATATTGGATAGTACTTTTTCTGCAGCCAGTTGCCAACCAAAGCTGCAACCTCTATGCTTATTTATAATTGGTATATTGGGGCATTTCACAGTCACCATGGGACGAGCTCCTTTACCTGGAAATTGAGCCTCATCCACCAGATGCATAGTAGAGAGTGTTCTTTAAAATGCAAATGCAATTGCACAGCTTTATTTCTCATTCAAAGAAACGCACACTGTAGGCCTCTCTCTCACTCTCATCCCAAAAAGGCCAGCCCACCTTGATTCAGTATTGAACCTCAAACTACTTGGGCAGTAATTGAGCATGCTACTCTCTGCACCATCAAAGAGGGTTGATGCTCAACAATGTCACAACATTAAAAAAAATCAGCAATTCTAGTCTTTACTTAAATCACAACTTACACTTGACTTGGTAAGATAAATCAAAAAGGAAACTCATTGGCAGTGCACTTGACTTGGGCTCATTGAATACAAGTTTGATCCTAGGGCTTGGCAATTTCTTTTGGGGACCCCGACTGGACGATCTCAAGCATTCTTTCCATTGGATAACCAAATGTCAAATGTCCTAATGGAGATGGCACTTTCTTGGTAAAAATGGATGTGGAACTCGGCAATGGAGTTCATAAAATACTTTGGCATGCATTGCTGGCAGTGCCCTATGCAGATTTTTGGCTGAGGAAAAACAACAAATAAAAAAATTATGTTCCACCCAATTGTCGTTCACGCAATTGCCATATTCACCGAATTGTCGTTCATCCAATTGTACCCAACTGTAATTCACCCCACTGTCGTTTACCCAATTGTCAGGGCACCCTACTGGATGGTAATGTTATGCAGCGACTCCCAACACCCCTTGTTTTGATCAGGCCGCCTGATCTACTTTGTACATTGGCTTTTAATCCATCTACTGCCAATGGTCAATTGTCCATCCTTTGAATCAGAATCATAATGACAACTTGGTCCCCCCGAACTAGGAAAGGATGCCCATGCCTGTACTAAATACGTTTTCTTCTGTTTATGAGTGCTGCTTAGGGTACTAATAAATCTGAATATAACTTCACATTCATTTATTCAGCATATGCAGTGGTGGTCAGCTAAATAGCACACAAAAAATTGATGAAATTTGACAGTAAGCAAAATGTACATTGAAAACAAATTTATGGTTACAGTAAGTCCTCGGCCTATTACGTTTTTTTTTAAACAAAAGTTAAATTTTAGGCTAGGTGTACACTGTATCGTCAAGACTGTATGACGACAGTCTATGTACTATGTACAGTTCTTAATCAGTTTTCACTATTACGCCTTACTACCTATACCTTACTACCCTTACTAGCTATTGGTTTTTATTGCCAGAGCTGAGCACACAGACTACCATCTGACAGTCTTGACTATAGTGTGCTCCTAGCGTTAGGTGTGACAGTGTGGTGGTGGGAGAAATCAGTTGTGCACTTGCATGTGCCCAAACTCCATTTTCTTCTTTAGTCTGAAAATAAATTTCTTTCATGGTGTTCTTGCTTTGCGCAATATCTTAGTATGATGTTTATTACAAAACTAAAACCCCAAGTCATGGTGAACAAACGTAAATGTGATTGGCGAATAAATGATAAAAGACTTGCCATTTCTAAGGAGACCATAATCATCATACCCTTATCTAGCCTGCAGTAGGGTTGGGTCTGCGGGTTCTAGCCCTCCACTCTCCTACCTCCCACCAGGTCCCCGTCCGCCCCATACACTCCCCTATTCTTATGCACAACTTGCTCCCACACGTGCTTCAGTTTCTCCCTGCCCCAGGTGCCTCTGACCACCTGCATAACTGAAATGGATCTAACCTGTTCCTCCTCTTTTCTCATTACGTGTCCATACCACCCCTAGGCCACCTGTAATATACTCATTCCTAATTCTATCAGCTCTTGTCCACTTGCATTCTATTGACATGGGTCCTGCTCACTGCCCAACACTCTGCTCTGTATAGCAGTGCTCCACAACCTCTTCTCACGTACAACACACCAAAGTTATTCCTAGAATTCCACAGCACACTAAAAGCTAAAATTTACAGTGTCTCTGTGAACTCAGCAAGAAAACAAAAACATATTTTAGAGGGTGCCAAACTAAGCATCTTTTGCATAGGAATGTAGGGTCCAAAGTCAAGCTTTAACAAATGGCAAGCAAAATAAGGTGTTGTATTTCATTTGGCCATATTTGCTTCCACATCAATTAACAGGCCACATGAATCACATTTTTCTACAAGAACAGTTGGGCGAACAATCAAATTTGCCAACAGATGTGGTTTCAGCACGATGGAGCCCCAGCACATTTTACCTTGAATGTGCAAGCTCATCTTTTTGCCACCTTTGGAGACCGCTGGATTGGTAGAGGACGACCTCTTCCTTGGCCACCATGATCACCTTATTTGGCACCAATTGATCATTTTCTGTAGAAACAGATTAAAAGCCAAGTTTATGCAACCCCTGTCAACTCTGCTGAGTTTGCAGTTGCTGCTGGAGATATACAGGGCATGGTAGGGGTCTTTGAAAGAGTTAGACAATCACTGCATAGACGTTGTGCAGAATGCATAACTGTAAATGGTAACCACTTTGAACATTTACTGTGGAAATTTTACATGAAAATTGACTATGTCTACCAACACATTAGTTTGCTTGCCATTTGTTAAGGCTTGTATTTGGACCCTACATTCCTATGCTAAAAATGGTTAGTTTGGCACCCTCTAAAATACGTTTTGTTTTTCTTGCCGAGTTCACAGACACCCTGTATAGTGGTGGCATAGCTAGGGCACTGCCTCCAATATACTGATTCCTAATTCCATCAGCTCTTGACACCCCACTTATGTACCACATCATTTGCATCTTGGCTACCTGCATTCTTTGACATGGCTCTTCCTCACTGCCCAACACTCTGATCCATATAGCATAGCTGGCCTAACCATTGCCCTTATAAAACTTCCCTTTCCACTTGATTGGGACCCTCCTATTACACAGCCCTCCGCCTGCCTGTCTCCACTTCAACAATCGCCCATTGATTCTAAGAGTCACATCAGTCTATCTCCTGTTGCTTTGGAACGTTGCTCCTACTGTAAGTACTACACCTCTTGCACCTTTCTCACCAGTTGACCCCTAGAAAGTAGAGTACCATTATTTTCCCATCCATCCCAATTGAAAGCTAAATACTCTGAATTCTTCATGTTTATCTTTAGCCCTTCCTTTCCTATCGTTCTTCTAATATCATTTAGGCCCTCCTCTACTTGTTCTCTGCAGTCACTATTGTTTTTTCCATATAGACTAATTGGCAAATGCCATGCACTGAGGGGTCCATTGTCCTACTCCCTTAGCAACTTGTCCATCATCGCAATGAAAATGTGTGGACTTAGTGCTGAACTTTGGTGCACCCCAACCTTCACTGGGAAACCCCCAGAAATTCCCTAAGGTGTCTTTACCCTGGTTATGGAACCCTTCTTCTACCCCCTATATCGCAAGACCTCCCAAACTACCTGTTGTGGAAGGCTGTTATAAGCCATCTCCAAGTCGATAACGAAACTGAAAAAAATGCATTGTATAATATTATATTTCACAAAATTCCTAACGTACACAAGTTAATTTTTGCAAACAAACTTATCAAGGGTCATTTGTCTAGAATCAAGCTACCTTCTTATTTCCCACCTAAGGCAGGATTGGGTACCCACCTTGTCCCTCTGATTGGATAGATGGGTGATGTATTGGACATGCTTTTCTGCAGCCAGTTACAGACTAAAGCAGCAATCCCTATGTTGATTTATTGTCAGTCTGCTGTTCCTTGGGATATTCCACCGACGCCAGGGGGCGAGCTCTTACACCTGGAAATTTGGCTTCATCTCTCCATTGCATTGTAGAGTTCTTTTATAAGTAAATGCCATTGGACCCTACACGGGACTTCAGTTTTACTTCTCAGCCAAAGGAAGGTGCACTCAGGGCAATTTCCCTCACCCGAAAGAAGGCAACCCACCTCAGTCCAGTATCGAACCTAGAAATACTGCTACAGTTTCCAAGCATGCTACCCACTGAGTCACTGAGGTGGGATGAACCCTCTACAGAGGTGGATTTCTGAAAATGGTGACATGTACTGTATTAGGTGTACCGATTATAGAGGTGTACCGTTTAGAGGGGTAGTAATCACATAAAACCTATTGGCAGAAATTTGTGCCAGTGTACCCATAGAAAGGTTTTACTGCATTTCTAAAAATATCCAGAAGAAATACTTTAAGGTTATTAGCATTTCAATTTGAATGCTTTCTGACAGACGTTGATGACAGCATTTTGCGATATACAGTACTAGCATTTGTTACATAAGATACACCGATTTTTAGACTATTGGTAGTGCTTGTTTGTGAAGTTTTGTAAAAGAGCAATGATCGATTTCACTTTGCATTACAACAAATTTAAGATAACATTTTCTTATCTATAAGATATAGAAAAAAAAAACTTAACAAAAAGAATGAGACAAAAAATATTTGTGATACTTACAATTTTGGGGATGAATGGCGGTTGCACTTCACGATTTTCAATTTTTTCCCAATCAATTCTTCGAAAGAAAGGATGCGCACGAACGTCCTCTTCTCCTTTGTTACCACATCCTAACCGTTTTGAGGGATTCTTTGTTAAAAACTGTGAAATTCAAAAGAAAATAGAAAGTAAAATTAGCACTTTCTTGAAACAAACCTTCTCTTCAGTGGCATGCCAGTAGTGCTTGACAAGAACTTAATTGTGCAAGAACTTAATTAGCGCCCCATGTCCCCCTCCCGAATGAAAAAAGGTCTCAACAATAAACGGATACATGGCTCACATTGTCACAGCATCACCTGGGAATGGAAACCAAATAATAAAACAAATAATAACGAATAGTGACTTCAAAGTTTAATGATAGTGGTATCAGTCCTGTCAATGGCTATAACAGATCAGGGAACTGGATTGAAGAAGCAATTAGAGGTCCAGAGCCTCCTTTAATATCATGGCGCCTGTGTGCATTGCACACATTGCACACTGCTGGCACGCCTGAGCTTCTCTAACGTATAATTATGGGTTTAGGGGTCTAAACCAGTTAATCATAAAGGGTGAACTAAAAATACAAGAAACTACTATCCCTTTTCCCGCTTCTGGTAAATTTGGGCACCCATATTTATTCCATTGGGCATGATTTGTTTGTTATGATGGTGTTATTTTAGGCCCTTCAACTCCAGTGGTCATTAGAGCACCGTCCACTGCATGGTTCTAATGCAGGAAGTGCACAGACACTACACTAATGCAACGAATTTTGGGTATAAGTGGTACCCAGGTTTTCTATGTGGCCACCCACGTTAGTACTAATTGGGGTTGCCTTGCTTCACCTCTGTTACCACACGAGAACCACTTTGTCCTGGAGTTAAGCAGGGAGATGTCCAATTTCTATTGAAGCGAAAGAGGGATCCATAGCAAATATTTCTGACAGCAATCCAGGAATGTGTAAGTATTCTGGTAGTTCGTGGAAATATTCTCCACTTATTTTCCAGATCCAGCAGAAAATTCTCCCTCCACACGGGGGTGGACAACACGTAAAGTCAAAATTTCTCAAAAACCCTATGTCAGATCAAGTGCTAATAAACAGAAATAATTGAATGGCATCTGTCATATAGAAAAGGATTTCTGCACACAGGCTTTGTCTAAAATTTGAATTATTCTTGTACTTATTGTAACAGAAAAGAATCCCTGACTATTAGTGATCTTTGGCCTCCGTCTAGAGTTATTCACCCAGTAAGCCAAAATTCTTCTGATTCAGGGTCAGGATTTTTAGCTCCCACACTTAACAACTCACTGTTGTGATTTTCAGTCTTCTTGGAACTATCATGGAGACCTTGCTCTTCAGTATGTTATCCACGTGGTTTCCGAGGCCAGGCGACCCGGCTCCACCTCCAAGGCTTGACGTCGAGCGAACCATCTGTCGTAGGCAAAGAACGTGTGATAGCATCGTCATCCGTCCTTGGGCACAGCAGGTACCCTTCTGACTTCAGTCTTCCCATCCTGTGCAGCTAGGTGCAGAATTGGATGGCCGTGTACAGACAGGAATTCAGTAGCCTAGTACTAAGGTCCTAGAGTACTAAAAAGTATTAGAGTACTAAAGTGCTGAGTCTCATGTGTCCCTAAATGAGCGGCACATACGACTTCCTGGGTCAAGGGCGGATCCAGGAAGTTCGCAGGGTGGGGACCATTCAGAGGAAATTTCTGTCACACCTGCAATGTCTGTATTCGTACTTTTTTTTCCAAGAATGGTATAGAGCAGCGTGCGTCTTTAACAGTGCATTATGTTAAACATTTAAATGATCATTATGCACAATGTATATATTTTTGAAATGTACATTATGTAACTCTCTGGGAAGGGCGCCATTGCACCCATGCCTCCACCTTTGATCCACTGGTGCATTAGTCCGCAGAATGAGAGAGCCAAGCTTGGAAGTAATGTTCTAGGAATCCGAACGACTTATGCAGCCGAAGGCAAAGACTTTTTCTGTTCAATTTCCATTTTAAGCTTTTGTCGGCAACCATAAAGGGGTAAAATGTGTAAATGTTCCTCTCTGCGAACGTGATGGAAGAAAGGAGAGCTTCTAAATTACCTTTCCTACCATCAACGATTATCAGCCACTTATCCTGAAATCACCAGGCTGACTAAAATACTTGCAGCAAGTAGCCTATTCCATCAAGAGTGCCTCATCACTGTTATCGAGTGACTTGCTCCTACCATAAATATGATAGAAGTCCAGAGTAGAGAGGAAGAGGAACAAGTTAAATTCATCACAGCGATGCAGATTATAAGGGACAGAGCGGCATAGGTAAGATGGTGAGGAGGTGTGGATATCTTAATGTTTGAGAGTGGTGTAACCTTCCTTAAAATCAGTGGCGGCTCGTCCATAGGTGCTGCAGCCCCTCCACTATAACTTTTACAAAACTCTCAAGTTGTAAGGAAATGTGGTGCCAAATGGCCGGGGCAGGAACTTTTACAACCCTGATTCAGTGAATGAAAAACAATGAAAACTTCATAACTTTTCTGTCCATCTGTCTTTCGTTCAGATGATGTTTTTATCGCTTCTTGGGCTGCAATAGTTGCTGCCCAGCCCGTTGAACTAAAGCAGGCAGCACCGTCTATTCACATACAAACCAAGAAATGAAATTGTCATGGGCATATTAATAGCTGATTTATTGACGATTTATAATGTACCCACGATTAAACTGATTTGTGAATTTCAACACTGTCATTTATTTTATTTTTGTTGCCATTTTTCCCTACGTTTGTATTCATTATTTCATTCATTTTTGCATCGTTTTTATTGTTTCATGGGCTGTTTTTCTAGTGGGGCAGCACCATCTATTTGTATAAAAGTGAAGTACAACTTTAGGATTAATGGGAATTTAATTTTAAATTTGAATATGCGTTTTTCAATATACTTTAAATTTTTCTATATCATTCCAATTCACTTTTGTATGGTTGCTACCAACCAGATTCGCTAATACAAAGTTCCTAATTGTACTAATCATTCTGACAAAGAGAAACTTTATTTTATTTTGCAAGATGTTTTATATAAATTTAAAAATATCTATTCCATAATTGTAATAGATCACTAATAAGAAAGAACTGAATATCAAAGTGTTATACACTAGTCCCACCTCCCACCCCACCCAACAGAAAATTTTAACTTTATCCATGCAACCCCACCATAGTTAATTTTCATGAGCCGCCATTGCTTAAAATATCAGAAAGCGAAAGACAGCGTCTCTTCCACTAAAATGCATTCCAAATTTGTCCGTTTTGTCTACAGGTCAAAATGCTTCAGAAACTACTGCAGCTTTATTTGAGTGGCATTTTTGAAAAACGGCTACCAGCGCAGTCCATTTTGTACACATCTCTTTTACTAAGGCATTCAGGACCTTCTTCAGTTCTTCTTCCTTCACCTCTTCTGAAAATCTCTCTGAAGCTACGTCTTGTTGGCACTCTTTCTGAAGATCCCCCAATTTCTCTGGTATCAGCTTTCC
This sequence comes from Trigoniulus corallinus, assembly GCA_013389805.1. NCBI lineage: Eukaryota > Metazoa > Arthropoda > Diplopoda > Spirobolida > Trigoniulidae > Trigoniulus > Trigoniulus corallinus. The sequence continues at coordinate 25,305,319 of JAAFCE010007744.1, forward strand.
TCTATTCTTGACTAACTCCTAAACAGTGGTGGATCCACAGGGGGGAGTGATCGGGGTGATCACCCCCCTGTGGCCAGGCCTTCGGCCTGGGTACTTTGAGAATTCGGACTGGCTTAAACTTGCAATTTGCTTCAGAATCATAATCACCCCCCCCCCCCCAGAATCATAATCCCCCCCGCCCCCTGAGCCAGCTTCTGGATTCGCCCTTGCTCCTAAACACCGCTATCACCGATTGCCCGGCCCAAATACAGAATATAATCATCTACAGCAGTGGTTCTCAATCTTTATGAAGCCAGGGAACACAATAACATTTTACTTGCATGGAACACAATTCAACATAAACTTTAAAGCAGGTTGAACACTTTCTACACTTGGTATTTACTACCACTTTACATACCGTAAAATCTCACGTAATGCCCGTGGATTATACGCAAAACATAGGGTCATTTAGTGCCGACTATATATATATATGTAGTCGGGTAGGAATTCATATATATGAAAATCATTTGATCCCAATGCCCCCTTCAAGTTGCGCCACTGGCTACAGTAGGAAATTTAATGTGAGGACAATACATGAGTGCGGACTATATTTGAGATGCGGATTTTTCGCGAGATTTTACGGAAACTATAAAGGCTCCCTCACACCAACGCGAAACAATCGCAGTCGCAGCGGGATTTTCGCCACAGGAACATGCGCCGAACAGGAGCATGCGCTGCGACGCGGTGGATTCGCCTTGATATTCACACCAACGCGTCAGTTTAGTTGGATACATTCTTATTAATTCTATTAGTTTTTCTGTGAACGCCATCTTGTTCTATCGAAATTCGAACAACGATGACGACTGAAGCCGTGCCATGCAGCGATTGTAAATAATTTAAATAATTCGCTGCACTTTCGCAACCGCGGGCGCGATACATTCGCTGCAGTGTACACATGACCATTGCTTGTCATGGGTAGCGTTTTGATGCGAATAATTCGCCACGAAAGATCCGCTGCAACTGCGATGTTTCGCGTTGGTGTGAGGGAGCCTTAAAACGAACAACTGTCATTTTCGTCTGCTGATTACAATCCCATCCAAAAATTATTTTAAATTGTATCGATTTTTTCCAACCCCTTTATTTTTGCATTTAATTTTTTGTGGAAACTTGAAGTGGTTTCACGGAACACGCTTTGAGAACCAATGATCTAAAGGCCCGTTCCCAAAAGCTTTCAATGTCCATTTCCAAACCTAGTATCAGAGTCATGGTCTTTTAAGAGAATTCCTGCTTGGTCGTTTTTATGAGGCCTATGGAATGCCTCTTCCCGAATTCTCAAGTTACAATTTACAAGTCTCAATTTACAAGTTTCTGAATGTCGAGATGACTCCTGGTTCACAGGATCAATAAGCAGACTTGTATTAAGAGGAAAACGTACTTCATTCATTTGAATTCTTTTGCTTAAGTCACTTTGAGCTCGTCAGCTCATTTCGAATTTAGAGTAAAGAGTTGAGAACCAAACAGAAATTTTACTGGAAAAAATTATTCGACTTTTGAGTTGTATGAGGTTTGAGCTGTTGGCAATCTTTCAATTTCCCTCCAGAATGGGCGACCGCTTTGAAACACGTGGAAGTGATGATACCGAAATCGTCGCATCAGTATACTGTAGTTTCTGTGCAGAGTCGGCTTTAGAATTATGCAGTGAACGGGATTCTAATGACCAGTGTAAATGAGGGGGCCTAAAACACCACCGAAAAAAAACTCAATCTCCCCTTGCAACTTTATAAGTCTAAACCAAGAAAACAAGAATGCATATTAACACAGGGGAAGACAAGATCCAACACACGATCCAGTTCAGTTCTCACCACTCGCTTTATGTCCTACCAGGTCCTTAACCACCCTACAGATCAAGATGTCCTGCCAAATATGCCGTTCCTATGTCTGAATTAGACTTCCTCTACTCCATCTACACCTAGTAATAACATGCATCCTCGTGATGGACGTAACCAACTCCTCCTCTCTTCTCGTAACTCCAGCTAGTACTGACCTGGGTGGCCGCTTGGGAATTAGTGTAGTGTCTGTATAGTCTCTGCATTATAACTACGTAGTTGAAGAATTCCGCTTGGGAATTAGTGTAGTGTCTGTATAGTCTCTGCATTATAACTACGTAGTTGAAGGGCCCTAAAACACCAACACCAACAACAATCTTCTCAAGGCATGCCCATTCCACCCTCTCATGAAACTTTTCCCCACTCTCAAACTACCAAAATGTACTCAATCCTAATTCCACTTGCGTTTGACAACTCACCTACATACAGTACCGGATTTACCATTAGGCTAATTAGGCTGAAGCCTAGGGCCTCAACATTTATGGGGCTTCAAAACTTAAGAAAACGGCCTCCAAAGGGCTTGAAAAGGGCCTCTCAATATCTAAATCCGGCACTGCCTACATACACCATGAGAATTTCTGAGCCAGAAAACAAAGTCGGAGATTAACTACTAAACAACGAAAATAATTCACGTTAAAACTACTTACGCCTTTGCAAGCTTCTTTTGCTTCCTTGGACAACGATTTGGGATAAGATACATTGTGATCTGTTATGGAAGCAAACAGTTCTTCTTCGTCTTCTCCATCAAACGGCGGCTATAGCAAAAAACATTGGAAAATTGAGGAGTTCTACCAGATTCTTCGGCTCAGAGGGCTGGGTCGAAAGTCGGTTATTCGGGTCTCAGACTGAGGCCCTGCGATTAGAAGAGCCTGAGCATGTTAAAGAGACGTGTGCCCAGCAAAACCTCCATCAGGCCCAGCCGACTGCATAACACAATCATTACAACATAATAGTAGTTAATTACCTGACCAATGAGCATTTCATACAGAAGGACTCCATAGGCCCACCAATCAACAGATTTGCCATACGGTTGATATAAGATAATCTGAAAATATAAACCAGTGTTAAGCTTATATAAAAACATTAGTGAAAGCTACGTCCTACATTTCTTAATATCTTCGGACACTCCATTTTCTAAATTGGCGGGGGAGAGCTCTTTAAACCAAGGATTTATACACGAATTTCACTCTTTTCTTACGCAGGATGACAGAGCAAACTTCACACGGTAATACAGCTTTATTTCCCATCCGATGGAAAGCGTTCTTGGGGGCCATTTCCTCGGCAGAGAAATACCATCTACAGTCAAACTCGGATATAACACACACCTTCGGGACTGCTCGTGTCTGTGTGTTATAGCCGAGAGTGCGTTATAACAGAAACAATGCTAAATGATGCCAAAGCTATGTTAACTGAACAAAAATATGCTAATTTATAGATGCATTCAAAAAGTCGACCTAGACTTGTATACTTCAAGACGCACACACTTGCAGTCAGCTGCAAATTTTTTGCCAGATTCCACACTGCTGAGAATTTTATCCTTTTATCATCATCATCTCACCCTTCTCCCGCCTGAGGCAGGGTCTGGTCTACGGGTTCTAATCCTCCATTCCGGCCTATCCCCCACCAAGTCCCCTTCCACCCCACATGCCACCATATCCCTTTGCACCATCTGCACTCACGTCCGTTTTGGTTTTCCTCCACCTCTGGTGCCCCCAACTACCTGCAGTCCCACAATAAACCTAATAAGCTCCTCCTCTCCCCTCCTCATCACATGCCCATACCACCTCAAACGCTTCTCTCTCATGTATTTGCCACCCGCAAGCTACCTCTCATGTAGTCGTTTCTAATTCTGTCAGATCATGACACCCCACACATGTAGCATAGCATTCGCATCTCAGTTGCTTGCATTTGCATTTCATGGGTCTTCCTAACAGCCCAACACTCTGAGCCATATAGCATAGCGGGCCTAATGACAGTTCTGTAAATTTTGCCCTTCATCTTTATTGGGACCCGGCGGTCACTTGCCTGTCTCCACTTCAGCCATCCTGCATTAACCCCACAGACCATGTCAGAGTCGATTTCCCCATTGCTCTGCAAAACTGATCCTAGATAGCAAAACTCTTGCACCATATAGCCTTACTTAAGCTGTGGGGTATGCCGTCTAGTTGCATGTTATAGCTGTTTGTTATATCCGAGGTCTCTCACACGTTGAAAGTGCTGTAGGGACCAAACCAGTTGTGTGGTATATGTAATATCCGAGTGTGTTATAGCCAATCAATTTCTATATACTTATGCATTAGCGCTGGCTGGGACTTTCCTTTGTGTGTGTTATAAGCCGAAAAGTGTTATAACCAGGGTGTGTTATAGCGAGATTTGACTGTATTTCGGTCAGGCTCGAACTAGCAACCAGGGATAGTCGAGCAAAGCAACGCTGTCTGCATTTCACCAAGATGGGCTCTACAGTCTTTGGAATTTATTAATTTAATTCGCATTGATGCAACATCAGTGGCATCACTAGGGGGGAGTCGCACCGGGTGACGCCAACCCTAGTGACGCCACTGTGCAACATATTTATGAATTGCTAAATTGTCAAACTGACAGTGGTGATGACGTTGTCGTTCCTAACTTGCGCTCTAGCAGATCCAGATAATTGACCAGTGCCACTATACAAAAGAAACACCCCTCTCCCGCCTGACAAAGTGAGTCGTCTGAGTCAATATCAAACTTACACAGAAATCCAGCACACTACTTCTGAACCAACAATAAATAAGGCAACATTATCATCATCACGCCCTTATCCCGCCTGAGGCCGGGACAGGGCTGTGGGTTATATTCTCCACTCCGTCCTATCCCGTACTAGGTCTCCCATCCATCCACGCTACCAATAACCTGCGCCGCCGTAATGCACAGAATCAACTCTTAATCCCCTCTTGTCATTCTAATTCACTGGAAGCAGCCTCTATGGCCAATATGGCTCATAACAATAAATAAGACAACATGAAAACAAATTTAAAAACGCTGATAGCATGTTCGGGAAGGACTTAAATTGAACTGGTAATCAAACGACAATAAATGATCTTGTTGCAAAGGTCCAAATCACTAATATTCAAATTATTTAGTCGTTATGTAAATTATTTAGACCTCACAACACTAGTCTTATGAATGTTGATCAGAAGGTTAATTTATACGGTATATAATCCTAAATTCCGTTACTGCAATGTTGATGGTAATTATGAATAAATTAGTAATCCAACAGATGAAATGGTGAAACTTATGAAATTTAATAGAATATTAATAGAATATAACAATAATAAGATATTTTTGTTAAGTTGCACTATATATCGCAGAGCAAGGAAAAACGCGTCCTTCCACTGTGAGTTCCAAACAGATTCTCTTGAATTCAAATCTCTAACAGAAAAGAATTTTAGAAAAATAGAAGAATTCTAGTTTGAAATTCAAAAGTTAGAATAAATGCACATGCCCTAATTGAATTCAAAATATAGAACATGTGTGATCATGCACAATCACATTAGTGATCTCAGTCTGAGTGATCTTGCGTGATCACCACAATTTAAAAGTTGGTTAAGTGGTAGGATGAAAGTAAAACCTGTCTAGGTATTGAGTTAGATCCTAGGGATTAAGGCAACCGTTTGGCAATAGAGTTGCAATGTAAGCGCACAGAACAATTCCTGACCAAACAAATTCTCCAAAGTAGGTTTACAGTGGCCAAATAATAGAGCCTCATGTTGAACAATAAAGGAATTCAAATGATCTTACCTCTGGAGCAATGTAATCAGGTGTGCCACAGAATGTTTTCGTCGTTTTATCACCAATAATACCTTCCTTGCACATGCCAAAATCCGCAATCTTGATATGACCGTCTTGATCCAAGAGTACATTATCCAGCTTAAGGTCTCTGCAAATCACAAACACATGAAAGATGAAATCCATATATGATTCAAGAGAATAACATAAGAGATTCCCCCAGAATATTGATGAAAAAGATAACATCCGTCAAGACAATGTTGCAATAACGTAAAATTCTTGACATCGCCCTTTTCTAAAGAGAAAATCCACTAGGCCTAGGGATATAATTCCCATTTGATGGAAGGCACAACAGGGGCATACCTCTTGCCTGAAAGAAGCTGCCCGCCTCGACCAGGATCAAATCTACCATCAAAGATGCACGAATCAAACACCTTTTGTACATGTTACAAATTATGAAATTCCAGGACTTCAAGGGACCCAGTCCGGCGAGAGGATCTCATGATCCCTCTAATGGCCTTGTAGCTGATGGGCCCTGAAACACCAACAAGCAATAACAAACACTGCAAATAATCATAAAAAGGAAAGTGTTAAGTAGCGTTCCATCCAAAGTGAGGTAAAGCCATGACCTCTTATGGTGACCACCTACACATAAAAATTAAAAATATTCAAATGTACAGTAGTGGACAAATATTTAAAACCTATAAAAAACTATAACCAATATATCGCCCTATGTCCATTCAGAGGGACAAGATGAGTACCCGACCCTGCCGTAGGCAGTAAAAGGGTTAGGAGTTGCTTATTTTTACCCCATAATATATGTGATACTAATATATGCTCAAATATCTTGCATACAGCACTCGTTGAAGATACTGGCCTGTAGCACCTAGGATGAGCAGTATCCCCTGACTTGAAGACAGGCTCAACGTTTCCCAGCCTCCAGGATGACGGAACAATCATCATCTTCATCTCACTCTTCTCCCGCCTGTGGCAGGGTCGGGTCTGCGGGTTCTAATCCTCCACTCCTGCCTAACCATAACGAAATCCCCTCCACCCCACACCCCTCCATGTACCTCTGCACTACCTGCTCCCACTTCAAATTTGCTCTTCCCCTACCTCTGGTACCCCCAATTACCTGCAGTCCCACAATGGACCTAGTAAGTTCCTCCTCTCCCCTCCTCATCACATGCCATACCACATCAACCTATTCTCAATCATCTTTTCCACAATATATCCCACAACCAAGCTACCTTTAATGTAATCGTTTCTAATCCTGCCGGATGTTGACATCCCACACATGTAGCACAGCATTCGCATCTCAGCCACTTGCATTTGCTTTTCATGGTTCTTCCTAACTGTCCAGCACTCTGAGCCATACAGCATAGCGGACCTAACGACGGTTCTGCATACCTTGCCCTTCAACTTCACTGGGACCTGGCGCTCGCACAGGACCCCACTTGCCTGCCTCCACTTCAGCCATCCTGCATTAATTCTATGAGTCACGTCAGCATCTATTTCCCCATTGCTCTGGAAAACTGATCCTAAATATCAAAGTTCTTGCACTGCTGGAATCCCCTCTCCTTCACAAAAGATCTCTCCCCCTTGTCCCTGGGCACTAAAATTGAAAGCTAGGCACTCAGTCTTCTTTATGTTCACCTTAAGAACCCCTCTTTCCACTGTTGTCTTAAGATCTTGTAGGCCGTTTTGTGGATCCTCTTTGGACTCCTCCACCATTCCTACATCATCGGCAAACACTAAGCACTGAGGAGCCCATTCCCCTACTCCCGTCAGCAGCTCAGGATGAGGGAACAATGACACTGTCTAATCACTTTTTAAAAATTTCCACCAAATAGTAGCTTACAATCCCTGAAAGCATGATTTATCCACAAGCTACCTAATTCCCTCTGTTGTAATGACAACCTCCTCCATTCTCCCTTGATAATCCCTAACTGACTCCTGCTATTTGCAAATGAATCATTAAAAATACAGTCGACTCTCGATATAACGAATCTCAATATAAAGAACTGCTCGTTATAATGAATCTCAATATAACGAACTGCTCGATATAATGAATCTCAATATAAAGAACTGCTCGATATAACAAACAGGGTAGCTGGTCGCGGCCAAAATGCCTATAACTCCCATGTATTAACTTCTTGGTAAACGAAACCACTCGATATAAAGAATGGCTTGGCTGGTCCCTTCCTTATCCCACAGGCATATTAGTAAAAACTAGGTCTAAAATTCCTCCTTCTAATTAGTTGGCATGGTCACTACCTGCTCACATCCAGTGAAACAGAGTTTCTCCAAGAAGGAATTCAGAGCACCCGAAAGACTAGAATCTGATGTAGGTTGCATGCTGTCCTATCTCACCCCTGGCAGATTGAAGTCTCCACCTAGAATAACAGCCGGGGCCCTGTTTCTGTGATTGAGGCACTCCAAAGAGTGCATGAAACTCAACAAAAGATTTGGAACATTTCCTGGTGGATGGTAGAAGGCAATCACAGAATTCCCCCCTGCTGAGCCAGAAACACTACAACACAGCATCTCACAGTCACCCTCAAACCCTGTTTCCCTAGAATTTCTCAATGATTTGTCTACAGCAACAAACACACCTCCCCCTCTACCTACTTAGCTGTCTCTCTTATGTATGGATCAGGAAAAAAATCTCATTTGAGCTTACCTCCTCCCTTAATCATGATTCAGTGCCTATAATGAGATCAACATCCCATATGGCAGCAAGTGCATTAAATTTGGCCACTTTATTGACTATGCTTCTACAATTAATTATACACAAAGTCACCGCTAACACAGCATATTTCCATTACAGCAGATACGCTGTTGGGAGCAAGAAACCCACAGAGGAAAATGCTGATTGTGATCACATCTTATTAATCCACATGTGTGGACGAGATAATTAATCATCATCATCATCATCATCATCATACTCTTATGCTGGTGGTGGAGTCAGGTCTGTCGGTTCTAGCTCTCCACTCCCATCTATCCCTCACCAGGACCCCGACCACCCCCTACACACTACCATGTCTTTATGGACGATCTGTTCCCACGTATGTTTTGGTCTCCCCCTACCTGGGTGCTACCGATCACCTGCATTCCTGTGTAGCACGTTCCTGGGATTTTCTATCCACGCTGTTTATTCTTATTATTGCACGTTCTGTGCAGCTTGTTTTTATTGGCAGAATTTAAAATGATTTTCGTTCTGTCATTTAAAATGACATAATTTCAGTTTAGAGTTTTGGAACATCGGCTTTTTGAACAGCTAGTCACTTGGTTAAAGGCACACGACTAGAGCAGTTGAATTTTGGGAATATTTAATAGGAATAGTTCTATTTGGTGTCAGTAATCAATTGATTATTTTGGCGTTATTAAATAAGCTTTATTATTATTTTTTACAACTTCAAATTGGATCTAAACGTTAATCAGCCACCAGAGGCATACCTAGGCTTGGTGTCACCCCCACCACTGACCTTCTCATAAACACATTATTTTGCTGTACTCCATCTGAGTCACCAAAATTTCCAAGGTTTTTAGATTAACGTTTGTTTCATGCACACATGGGAATACTTGCATTATCGGGGACTCTAGCTGGTTTCAAAAGTTAGTGGAGTTTGGAAAACTGTTTTTGAAAAGTAGGTGGGGTTACAGGATATCATTGTAAGACATCCATTATGGCTTCTGGATTAGATGGGAGCACAGGGTTACATTGGGTCAGGTTGGGTTAGGTTAGGTTGTGTAATGTCAGGTTAGGTTGGGTCAGGTTTGGTTAGATTAGGTTAGGTTGGGTTAGGTGACGTCAGGTTAGGTTGGGTTAGGTCAGGTTAGGTTAGGTCAGGATAGATTAGGTCAGATTGGGTTGGGTTAGGTCAGGTTGGGTGAAGTCCAGTCAGATTAGGTTGGGTTAGGTTAGATTGGTATGCAAATATCATTTAATTCAAATAGGTCCATTGAAAGTTGTGGAATGATAAAATGGCATAAAGGAATGATAAAAGTTTTTCTGTAACTCCGCCTACTTTGGAAACTTCATACGATCTTCGATACTGCAAGCATGTGTAACTCCACCTACTTTCAAAACCAGCTAGAGTCCCCGATACTGCAAGAATGCCAACAAATGTATACAGGGTGATTTTAAAGGTCATGCTCAAAATGAAGGGGGGAGGTAGAGGAGCCAAAAATAAACAAAAATAAACAGGCTTTAATTATGGTGTTACAAGCATTTGAGAGCAAGACTCTTTGAAATACCAATGCATATTACACAATCTGGTAACATTGCCATAATAAAAGACGCTGTTTTAATTGATGGTATTCATTGATTAATTTAAATAAACTGAAGAAATAACAATCACTGCAGGATTTGAACAAAAGATTTCCATTACAACAACTGCTCAAAATTACATCCTCTGCACTCAATGCATGCCGCACATCTCCTCATAAAACTGTGACGCACATTTGCAAAAACATTTGGTGTATTTCTGAATTCCTCTCTTGCTGCTACTAGTCTGGCTACAAGTGTATCAGGATCATTCACTGGTGCTTTATACATCAGACTTTTGAGATGACCCCACAAAAAATAATCGAGTGGTGACAAATCAGGAGAACAGGCTTGCCATTACACTGCACCACCTCGGCCAATCCATCTGCCTGGGAATGTGTTGTGAAGAAAACTCGAAGTCACATGCATAATGTGCAGGACCTCCATCCTGTTGAAACCAGGTTGGCTACTATAACACAAGTGGAACATCTTCTAAAAGTTCTGGGAGTGTTTGTTGTAAGAAAATGAGGTACATGTGCCCATTTAAATTTGGTGGCATAAGATATGGTCCAATTAAATAATCTCCACTATAACCTGCCCACATATTGATTTTAAATTGTGTTTGACTGTGCGTTACAAAAGTAGCATGTGGATTGACATTTGCCCAAATACATCAAATGCTTCTAACTCCATAATTAAAGCCTCAAATTAAATCTTTTGCAGAGTAAATATTGCTTATTTTTTACTCCTTCACCTCCCCCTTCATTTTGATAAAGGAAAAATGTTGAGAAAAATGTTATAGCTGATGGATGGGGACATTCATTTCCTAAAATGCAAACTTAAATTTTCTTCCTTGATAGATAGGGGTATTTTTAACTATGCCATCGAATAGCTCTAAAAAGAAATGGGAAATTTTGTTATATCATATTTATCATCTTCATACCCTTATCCCGCCTGTAGCAGGGCCGGGTCTGTGGGTTCCAGTCCTCCACTACTGCCTATCTTCCACCAGATCTCCATCCACTCCACATACTACCATTTCCCATGTCTGCTTTGGTCTCCCCGGCCTCAGGTGCTTTCAACAACCTACATTCCTGAAATAAACCTAACGATCTCCTCTGCCCCCTTCTCATTACATGTCCACACAATCTCAACCTATTCTTCCTTATTCCTATGATAAATCCCTCATAGGAATGACCTCCCTCCCTCAACCTATTCATAGCATACCTGGTCTAACCACTGCCCTGTAAAGTTCCCTTTCAACTTGAATGGGACCCTCCTATCACACAGGACTCTGCTTGCCTGTCTCCACTTCAAACATACCCCATTGAGTCTTTGGGTCCAATCACTTTCCTGTCCCTCCCAATTGAATGCTAAATACTCTGTCTTCTTCATGCTTATCTTTAACCCTCCCTTTGCTGTCATTCCTTAAATATTGTTTAGGCCTTTCTCTACTTGTTCTCTGGAAACAGTTTTGCAATATCATCAGCAAATACCATGGGGGGGGGGGCATTGTCCAACTCCTGCCAGCAGTTTGTTCATAACCATAATGAGTGGGTAAAATACTTAACCATGGTGGACCTCCACCTTTACTGGGAAGCCCCCAGTATTTCCCCAACGTGTCCTTACCTTGGCTATGGTACCATCATGCATATCCTGAACTATTTGAATAAACACTTCTTCTAACTCAATTTTGTGATACCTCACAAACTTCCTGTCTTAAAACACTGTCATAAGGATTCTTCATTGACTTGGAGAAGGCTTACGACAGTGTGCTAATACCACAAAATAGTCCCATTAGTGAAGTAGCTGTGCAGTCTCTAGTCTGTACAGCATTAGAACTATGCAGTGGAAGGGGCTCTAATGACCTTGTAGTTGAAGGACCCTAAAACACCAATGAGCCAAACCAGTTTATGTGAATCCACTAGCTGGACTTTGTCACATACAAAATTCGCATTCATTGAAATAATAATTCAATTAGTGATGCAGGTAAAGGATGAACCAGAGACTTTGCAATATTGTCACACCCTGAAATGGTGTCATCCAGTGATGTCCACACCCTCTCAGTTCACAACTGTCTGCCAGAATATAGGTCACAACTTGTGACCCAGACGTGATTCTACCTAATACTGCATTTATGCATTTGCAAATAAGACAGGTGAGACTTTCATCGAAATGTTCACATTCATGCTTTGGATGAAGAATGACTGTTCACACATTCGCTGAATGTCTCTTCAGATGGTCATTCTCCAATCACCTCGTTGATAGTGCCCTTTGACTCACATTGTCTCGACAGCTAGTCATCCTCAAATCGCCTGAGGTCACTCGCGCCCTTTGACTCATGTCAAAAAAAACCGCTTTCAACATGAGCGCCACGAATGGCAAGGCGAACCATGAGGCGAATGACGAATGTAGTGTTCACACATTTGGCAAACATGCTCGCCTCGCCACTCGCCTTGTCATATTCACGAATGTGTAAATTTGGTATTACACATATAAAGCAGACGGTAATAATCCACTGTTTTTTCTGGTGAGGTGGACTGCATGTAAGATCAATAACACTAAATGGTGAATAAGAAAAACAAGAAAATTTAACTTTTGTGGAGTGCAATACAACAAAAGTTATACAAATCACAACGTGGGGTCACCAGTGACCGAAACACACCTTTGCAGATGACTTTGAATGTTTGGAGCAAAAACTGAACCAGCATTAGACGCTAAATTTGGAAATTGAAAGGTGCAAAAATGCACAAGTCAATAAATTAAATAATAACAAAGATATGACAAATTTTAAAAAGCTTAGGGCCACCCATGACCAGATGTTGCAATTCTAGGGTTAATTTTACTACCTAGGCTTACAACATGCATTGGCATGCAATCCTTCAGGCAGAATATTTGATAGTTATGGGTTTTGAAATTTTTGGTGTGTTGGCTAATAATTTTAACCCCTACCATCCTGTATTGCAACCTCATACAAGACTTTGATAAAAGAGTTTTGGGATATTACCATATACCAAATACCACTGATATTACCATCGGAGAATAATTTTAAAACCTACCGTCGCCTATCAAATATTAATCCTGATATTGCAACCAGATACGAGACCTTGATAGAAGATATTTGGGATATTACCATACCACGCCCAGCTTCTATTCTGACATTGTGACGACTAAAGATCTGCCTGTGCAAGGCACTTACATCCTTTGAAGATGAAAGTGGACAAGCAAGAGTTTCAAGCCTTATTAGACAAGGGCTATCTTCAGCCATCATCTAGTCCGTCTGCTAGTGCTTTGCATATGGTGCCTAAGGAGGATACTTGACATTTGGTGGGCAATCTCCATGCATTGAAAGTGCATACTATTCGAGATCAGTACCCAATTCTCCACCTCATGGAGTTTAATTCTCAACTTCATTGTGCCTATATCTTCAGCAAATATCTTCAGCTTAGATCTGGTAAAGGCTTACAATCAGATCCCTATTGCTCTGGGGGATGTCGCTAAAACAGCAATTATAACTTTGGCTGGTTTGAATTTACATGAATATCTTTTGGACTTCGTAATGCTGCCCAGACATTTGATTGACTCGGTCCTGGGTGATTTGCCTTTTGTATTTGTATATACTGATGACATTCTTAAAGCCAGCATTGATGAGGCCACTTATGAAGTTCACTTGCATGAAGCTTTTAAAAGGCTGAGAAAGTATGGTTTAACCATCAATCTTTCCAAGTGCGATTTTGGTGAATTGTCAATGAATTTTCTTGGGCATTACATTAATCCCCTTGGATTTTCTCCTTTACTGGACCAGGTAAAGGCAATTGAAGAGTTCCCACAAACCTTCCTTTTGACATTCTCTTTGGCTATAAATCAATATTAAAACTTCATCAGCCCCAAGAAACGTCAATCTCAAACCTTTGAATGACATGCTCCTGGATCCTTCATCAAAGAATGTTTCTTTGGAATGGTCATTGCTCACTGCTGAAGCCTTCAACCATCCAAAATCATTTTAGCAGAGTCAGTGATGCTTGTGCTTCCTGATCCAAACCCTGGTACTATTTGGCTCTTTTTATGGATGTGTCAAATGTCTGCTATTGCAGCTGTTTTACAGTAGCATGTAAATCATGTTTGGAGACCTTTGGCTTTCTATTTCAAAAAGCTCAAGCTACCAGACTTAAAACAGCACCTTTGGTCGAGAACATCTGGTAATATATTTGACCATCAAGCACTTCAATTATTTTCTGGAGAGCCATCCTTTTACGGTTTTCATAAATCATAAGCCTTTGACTCATATTATGTCTAAGTGCATGGAGTGACATTAACCACAAGATGCACATCACCTTGAATTTGTTTCAGTGTTTACTGTAGATATTCAGCATGTTGAAGGTACTAATAACAATGTCACTAATGCACTTTCACATACCGACATAAATTCAGTAAAGGTGACAGCAAATCCTGTTTCTCTGTAGCAGCTGCATGAAGAACAAGAAAGTGATCCAGAATTTTGGCAGATACAGGATCAGCCATGGTCCATGAACTTCAAGTTAGTTCCACTTCCAGGTTCTTCAATTGTTTTGTATTGCAATCTTGCAAGGTACGTTTGGCCTTCCATGAATAGAGATGTCGCAGCTTGGAACTGTGCCTGCATTCCATGTTAGCAAAGTAAAGTTTTTTTGTCATGTGGTGCTACCTGTTGTCATGTGCACACCACCAGTTATCCAGTTACATCTGGACATCATAGGCCCATTGCCTCCATCAAATGATTATCAATATATTTTAACATGTATTGATCATTTTACTTGTTGACCAGAAGCTATTCCAATTAGGGATGTGGCAGAACCAGCAGTCACTGGTTCCCTCATTTCAAACTGGATAGCTCACTTTGGAATTCCTTCTAGCATCATGACTGATCGTGGACATCAGTTCAACTCTCTACTTTTCACTCGTATTTGCAATCTCCTAGGAGTACATTATATCAGAACGACAGCAAATCATCCATTGGCTAATGGTGTGATCGAAATGTTCCATTGTCAGCTGAAGTCACTGTTAAAGGCAGTTGATGATCCTAATATTGGGTTTCCTACCTTCCTGTCATTCTGTTAGCTCTTCATTGTTCCGTCAAAGAAGATTTACTGGTTATGCCAGGTGAATTAGTCTATGGAACCACTCTTCACTTAACTAACCACTGTTTCACTCCTGAGACAAGCCTCATGCTCCTCACTGACTTCGTTGACCTATTGCACATACAAATGCATTCACTGCCTTATATTAAGCCTCATAATGCTTCTGCTAGGCCTGTTTTTCTGTTTAACGAAATGGACAGGGCCAGTGACACATTTTCTTGCTCAGCAATATGAGGGCCCCTGTCGAATTCTTCATCGATATGAAAAATTTTCACACTTGCCATTCATGGCCACAGGGACAACATTGCTATTGAACGTTTTAAGAACAATTGATCAATGACCCTGTGTTGCCTCCTACTCCACCTGCCATCAGCTACTCTGTCCTACTCTGCTAGCCTCAGCTCCTTCAGTTTCTACTTTGCCAATCATTACACGTTCCAAATCATGTAATTTTCATGTTTGGTTTATCAAATAAAAGTCTAACCAAGGAGGTAGTATAGTATGTTCCTGGGTGGTTCTTTCCATGCTCATTATTCTTATTATTGCACGTTTTGTGTGGCTTGCTTTTATTGACAGAATTTAAAATAATTTTCATCCTGTCATTTGAAATGACAGAATTTGGTTTAGAGTTTTGGACCATTGGTGATTTGGACAGTTAGTCAGTTGGTAAAAGCCAAACTACTGGAACGGTTGAATTCCGGGGAACAAGTGGGGGACAAATGTTTAGCACTGCCTCAAAAAGTGCACAAAAATTCTTTTCTTTAAAATTGGTCGTTTGCAAATATTGCCTGTTTTTATTCCACATTATTTATTTGGCTATTGCCTTTTTATTAGTTTTTGTGGGGTTTTGCCCTTATTTGTTGTCATCATGGTGGGATGGCCATTTACACCCCCATCATGGTGATTCTCCATCTGGGCCCTAATGACTTTTGTAGTTGATGGGCCCTAAAACACAACCAACCAACCAACCCATTGGCTAACTTATTGAAAAGCCTCCCTTGCCATGTACAGTGGTAGACAAATGTTTAGAATCAACTCAAAAAGTTTATAAAAATCAACTTTTCTTTAAAACTGGTCGTTTGCAAATATTCAAAAATAATATATATAATATCTGTCTATTATGTTTATAACTAACTAGAAAATAAAATTGAATAAATGTGCATTACTAAGAATAATTCATAATGTTATCTTAAAAATGCCCTGGACAAATGTTTAGCACCAGTTACATTTTATTAAACTAATCAGTATTTTGTGGGATAACCAAAATTTTTGATGACCGCTTATCAGCGACGTTGCATTGAATTAATCAAATGTTGACAATGTGAAATTGGGATGGTATTCCATGCTCCTTGGATGGCTGCAAACAATTGTTTCTTATTTGTCAATTTTTACTGTTTTATTTCAATGTCAATAACTCTCCACAGCATCTCAATTGGGTTGAGATCTGGAGACTGAGCTAGCCAATGTATGTTTAGGATCAATATCTTGCTCGATGTTTGTTTGTATTTTAGGGCCCATTGACTACTATCATCAGAGACAATCATCATGGTGGGGGTGTAAATCGCCTTCCCACCATGATGGCAATAAATAACAGCAAAAGCCCACTAAAACTAATAAAAAAGGCAAGAGCCAAATAACTATGAAATATAAATACAGGCAAAAGCCTAAACAGACATTAAAAATAACAACGGCAAAAGCCAAAAAAGACATAACACTAAAAGCGGCAAAAGCCAAACCATACATAACAATATATGCAGCAAAAGCTCAACATACAGAATAAAAGTGGCAAAAGCCAAAATATACACAACGATAAAAGCGGCAAAAGCCAAAACAGACATAGCAATACACATGGCAAA
>JAAFCE010007744.1:25327191-25438974 GCA_013389805.1 Trigoniulus corallinus
GGTGGAGCCCTGCACCTTAAGGCTAAGAGGCCGTTGCCTCTTGTTAAGGGCAGGTGCTGATGTATTTGACACCACAGGGGCATTCCCTGATCCAGTTGGGTGACTGGGGGAACGCGGCCTCTTAGTTGGAGCAGTGCTCGTCTCCATTAACTCACTGGCAGCTGGCCCACTCAGTTGAGTGGGACCGAGCCCGCCATCTTCCGGCTCAACACAAGTCATTGAAACTAAAGAAGGGGGAGGGGTGGGGTTTTTTGAAGAGGCCCCCAGCCTCTGGGTTATAGTTGCCATAATTGTTATAAATTATGATTTCGCTGCCCGCAGGTCTCATCCACCACCGAGCCCAACGAGGGGACGCCCATTCGGGTCGTCGAGAGTACTCGGACAGGATACCGTTAGGGTGGCATAATCCCCGAGTACCGGACCATTGGCATCGGGGTTGACTGCCGGTAGGAGGCATAACAACTTATGCGCCCCTGGCCGATTGACCAAGACCGGGCTACTGCCTTGGCCTCCCGTTTGCCCCAGAAGCTGTGGCCAAAGTGATGTGTTGGATGTGTAGGGCCGCAGCCCTAGACCCTCCTCAATCACCAGGATCCGCTTTTCCCAGGGTACGGGTCTCCACGCATGGCAAACACGTGGGTAGGCGTTTGTTTATGGTCACCTCAGTGAGGAGCCTACGTCGACCGAGAACAAGTCAGACCGAACACTGGAACAACCACGATGTTGATATCGTCCTGTCCAGAACACGTCGTAGACAAAGACGATAGTGGTGTTGTCCAGTCAGGGGCAAGAAAAAGTCACCCCGTTTTGTCGCCTCTTACGACATGCAGGTATGCAGTGTGCCTATTCTACCCCGGGCACACACGGGTGATCTTGCTCGAAGATCTGCATTAAAGGCAAGTTTTCATTGGCATATGGCTCCACTATATTTGAAAGTATATTTTATAAACAAATCTGTCCATAATGCCAGATATTTCATAAATTGGTCCAGTACCTCTCCCAGAAAAAATCCCCAAGCCATCACACTTCCACCTAGGAACTTGACAGTTGGATGTAAACACGATGAAATTCCTCACATTTTCGTCACCACATACATATATTTTCTGCCATCACTACTGAATAAGTTGAACTTAGATCAGTGGTTTCCAACCTTTACGCTACTCTGCCTCGCTAAAAAATTTTTTTCTCCATGCCTCGCTAAAAAAATTTTTTTCTCCATGCCTCCCTTCCTTTAATAGATGATGTGTGTTTCGTCTCTAACAGCTCATAGAGAGCCTCATATTTCTGGTGCTTGGCCAGGGTAATGATCCTCTTTGTGGAGGACTTGGCCTGCCTATATATTGTTCTAGACTCCTGGTCACCTATCTCCCACCACCTGTCAAAAGCAGCCTACTTTGCTTGATGGCTGTTTCTACCTCCTCATTCAACTACCATGTCTGGCAGTTTCCCTGGTCTGTGGACTCTACTCAACCCTGCCCCAAAATAGCTTTCCCACCAGTTCTAATTTGTCTGGCGACCCTATGCCACAGGGCATCTACTGTCTCTTCCCAAATGCAGTCTACTTGCCTGTGCACTTCCATTCATCTATTTTGGTGGGTAATTTGTTGCCAGATTGGGCTACAAGTAGCGGATTGGGCTACATTTTAAGTGTCCTTGCTACAAAAAATTCAAATTGGGTGACACGCTACTTTTTGGGCCACCTTTAATTGTCTGAGAGTTATAAATCTTTAAAATACGCTACTTTGTTATAGTTATGTATAAAGGTATAAAACAATTATCATCATAATACCCCTAACTTGTCTGTGGTAGGGTCGGGTCTGGGTGTTCTTGCCCGCCACTCCCACCAATCGACCACCAGGCCCTCATTCACCCCACACACTACCATAACCTTAACGACAAGCTGCTCTAATGTCTGCTTTGATCTCACCCTGCCATGGATATTCCAACAACAAATATTCCTGTAATGGACCTAATGAGCTCCTCCTCCCCTCTTCTCATTACGTGTCCATACCACATCTACTTACTCTCATCCTTTCTGTGATATCCCCCACCCCCGGCTACCTCTAATATACCCATTCCTAATTCTATCAGCTCTCGACACCCTGCTTATGTACCACGGCATTCTCATTTTGGCTACTTGCATTATGTTCATGCGGCTCTTTCTCACATCCCAACACTTTGATACATATAACATGGCTGGCCTAACCACTGCCCTGCAAAACTTTTCTTTTACTTATTGGGACCCTCCTATCACACAGAACTCCAATTATCTGTCTCCACTGCAACCATCCCTCATATATCTCAGGGTAACTTTTGAATCTATCTCCCCATTGCTCTGGATCACTGACCCTAATTACTTCACTTCCTGTACCTTTGTCACCAGTTCCCCAAGAAGCTAACCCAACTAACCAGGGCTAACCATATAAAATTAACCTAACCTAGAACAAATAAAAGTAAAATTTGATGAGGAAAAGTTCATGGTATGAAAATGAATCATTTTATTTAGGCTACAAATGCTTCAAATCTGGCATCGCTGATCTCAGCCACTTGCAATGTCCTTTAGTGGCTCATTATGACTGCTCAACACTTTGAGCCAAACAGCATAGCTGGCCTAATGACAGTTCTTTAAACTTTGACTTTCAATTTACTAGTACCTGGTGGTCACACAGGATTCCACCATTTGTATGGCAAAATACTTTAGAAACTAAATATTTTTTGACAAATCACTAAACGAATTGTTAATTCCAGGACATTTTCCGGGATGCAGAGGTGAAAACCGGGACTAGCCATATTGTAAGCCAGAATTAAAAGGTATGCACTTAGTGCTGAGCCACTGGATAATCAAAGCTTCACTTCAAGGAGTCCTTATGCTGGCTATGGAACCGTCATACATATACTTCACTATCCTAATATGTCCTTCTTCTACCCGATTTTTCATAATACATCACAGACTGCCAGCCATGGAATATTGTCATTTGCCTTCTCTATATCAATGAAGATAACATGGATATATTTCATTCCTGCCCTTGCTTTGTTATCATTTGCCTCAGAATGAAGATTGATTCCATTGTGGACCTAGTTGGCATGAACCCATACTATTTCACAAAACACCAGTTCTATCCCAAAGGTGACATTCTGTTACTCGCAGAGCTTCATGGAATGGCTCATAAGCTTCTAACCTTTATAGTTACCACAATCTTGGACATCAACATTCCTCTTACAGAGTGAGTGGTACTATGCAACTCGTATGCCAAGCAACAGGCATTCTATCTCCATTATCTTTTCTATTAAAAAGTTTTGCAAGCCACCTCAATCCTATGAACCAGACCTATGCCTGTCTGAGCCTATGGGTTTCCAACGTCTCATATTCTTAAAGGTCCTGCGAAATTCCATCTCAACCCTGTCCACCACGGCAGAAGAGGTAAAATGGGAGTCAACGTCAAACTCTCCCACTGCTGCATTCAAGAATTTGCAGAAATGCTTCTACCATCCTTGGGGCATATTTCTAGGTGCTCTATCACTAGTGTTGACTGGATCAGCAACCTCTTGCCCCTTCCTTTTTCCCCAACTGAGGCTACAAGGCCCCATACGTCTGGTGTTTGGGGAAGATAATGATCCTCCTAGCTGTATTTGTCGGTCAACATAAAGTAAACACCTGGTCCCCTAAAGCTTTACATGTGGAATGTAGCCTCTACCTTACCACCATGTCTGCCTACCCTGGAATGCACTTCCTACTCTAGCCCGAAGTAAACTGACTTGCCATAATTTTCTAATTTTTCTGACAACCCTGTCCCATATGGCATCAAGTGTCCCTTCCCAATCCCAGTCTACCTGCCTGTGTACTTCCTACTTGAATTCCTGTTTTGTGGGCAATTTCCACCACCTAATAACCTGCTTTCCTCTCCATGAATGTAGCTTGCTTGCCACTGTCACTAGAGTTTCAGACGTATGTAACCTATAGTCACATTTTTTTTGTTGAAAATTTTCACTGGGGAGTGCCAGGCATTCATGAACTTCTGCTCTATGCTGCCCTCGGACCATAAAGAAGTCTATCTGCGACCTCCCTTGTGGTAAATGAAAAATGATGAGGTTCCTCCCACTGAACCACATATTTGACAATGCAAGGCAATGTTCTCTTGCTGCCTCAAGGATCTACTGGCCTTCAATACTAACTGTTCCATCCCCTTTCCATACCCATCCCCTTTACATTGCAAAGCAAACAACACCTAAGCCTTTTCCTGCCTATCGTAGGGTCAGATACCATTCATTGAGACACTTACAGGCCTTAATTGAAAATCTTGTGAGTGCACTACCAGCTCATGAAAATCCCCCTAGAAACCAACTTTAGTGGATTCATGAAGACCAGCTTGAGAGACCTATGAACTGATGATGTGAAACACTACTCCCCACTAAACGCTGTAATCAGCATAACCAGGTGCTATGTAATATATGTAGTATAACAGCATATTCATCATCATCATCATACCCTTCTCCTGCTCGCAACTGGGTTGGGTCTGTGAGACTCAATCCTCCTTTGTTCTCACCCCTGTCGCTCCAGACCACCTGCAGTCCCACGATGGAACTAACTAGTTCCTCCCCTTCTCCTCACATGCCCATACCACCTCAACCTGTTTTCCCTCATCTTCTCAGCAATGTCTGCCACCCCCAGACTACCTCTAACATGGTGTCCAATTGAATGCTAAGATTCCATCTTTTTCTTATTAACCTTCAGCCCCTCCGCCTTCGTCCTCCATCGGAAAATGTCAATGAGTGAGGAGCCCATTCTCCTACTCCTGTCAGTAGCTCATCCATGACTAGAGTAAATAAGTATGGGCTAAGCACTGACCCTTGGTGCATGCCCACATGCACCTTGAAGCTTCTTGTGTTACCCCAAGCCATCCTCACCCTAGCGATAGAGCCATCATACATATCCTGCACTATTCTAATGCGGCCTTTGTCTACCCCTTTTCTTCTTAGCACGTTCCATACTACCTGTTTAGGAAACAGCATATACAATAGACTCTCGTTATCTTGAACACCTAAGGGACTGGCCTTGACCGTTCAAGATAACTGATTCTTCAAGTTAACCAGGGTGTAATTAAGCATATAGATTCAGCTAGGACCTGACTAAGTCGTTTAAGTTAACGATCGTTCAAGCTATTTGGGGTCAAGATAACGAGAGTCCACTGTATATATTGAAAGCCAATAATAGTTTCTGAATTAATAAAATAAAGATTTCCTCTACAAGATATTCCTAGTACAAGATATTCCATATTTTTTCACATTACTACATTTTCATGTAAGAACATCAAACATTTGTATACATTCATCACTGTAGCAATCATGCTGCCCCAGATGAGTATCAATCACACTGAAGGATTAGAAACACCTAGATACCCTTAAGAAATAATTTTAGATATTATCATTTACCTGTACACAATCCCTCTGGCATGTAAGAAGAAAAGTCCTATTGCAATTTCTGCAGCATAAAATCTGAAAAAGGGAATAGAGGTGAACTTTAGCATCTCATTAAACAACAGCAAAGAATTAGAAATATATTACTTAGGAAAATGTCTGTTGAAGAAGTACAGTCATGCATCAAATAAAACTTCTTAAGTGCAGTGTACACTTGGCACTTTCGACCCTTTTCTCACAATGTAATGCTTGCCATCATACATCTGACGACAAAATGACATAGGAGAGGCAACACTAGCTCTGCCCCATGCCATTGGAAATAAACGCCCCTACACTTGCACCAAAAAACCATTCCTAGTGTGCATTCCGTTTTTTACTTTAAAAATCGCTTTTCTTATTTTATTACTTTATGTTGTAGTTTGGTAGATTTACAATCCAAGTTGCTTGAATGCAAGCCATGTATGCACAACTATCAGGCATAAACACTTAGAAATAAAAAAGTTTTGGTTTTGGAAACGCATGTATATTAACTCTTGAAAGCTGTTTAGGCCTCTTTCACATGTAGCAATTAATGCTGCTTTTAGCACTACGTTACAACCTTTCACATGTAAGCCCTTTTGTGGTGGACCGCCATCGTGGTGGCTTCTCTGTAACGCTATTCCCTCTTTCAAAAAATGAAAACCAACAGTGAAAATGCGTGTTGATGTGAAAAGATCAATTTAGTTCCTTGTATTTCAAAGCATGCGCCAGTGCTATAAAATCGCCAAAATCTCAAATCGTGCATTGCTATGTGCATTGGCCAAAATCGTGCGTCTCAGTGTGAAAGCACCTATTGACCTCTGTGTCGTCCCCAACGCAGGTTACAAAATCGAACATTAGCTAACGCTGCATGTGAAAGGGGCCTTTATGATCCCACGTAGCATACAGAACGCTTACGTGTGCACTGGCACGAATTCGTGACGTCACAGGTCTTCAAGCATACGTATATCATCATCCCGCCTGTGGGGGGGTCGGGTCTGCGGGTTCAAGCCCTCCACTCCCGTCTATCCCCCACCAGGTCCCGTCCACTCAGCACACCGCCATATCCTTACGGACGACCTGCTCCCACGATAACTTCGGCCTCCCCCTGCTCTGGGAGCTCCCGACCACCTGCATTCCCGGTATGGCCCTAACAAGCTACTCATGCCCTCTTCTCATTATATGACCATACCACCTTAGGCTATTTTCCATCATCTTTTCGGCAATGTCCACTACCCCCAGGCTACCTCAAATGTACGCATTCCTAATTCTATCTGCTCTCGACACCCCACTCGTGTACCACAGCATTCGCATCTTGGCTACTTGCATTCTAGATACATGGCTTTTCCTCACTGCATGGCTTTCCCGCACTCTGAACCGCATAGCATAGCTGGCCTAACCACTGTCCTGTAGAATTTCCCTTTCAACTTGATTGGGACCCTCCTATCACACAGGACTCAGCTTGCGTGTTTCCATTTCAACCACCCCCATTGATTCTATGGGTCACATGGTCCGAGTCTATCTCCCCATTGCTTTGAAATGTTGATCCTAGCACTTTTTTCACCAGTTCGCCCCTTGAACGTATGTCCCCGTCGTTTTCTTGGCCCTCCAAATTGATGTTAAATTGATGTCCCAATTGATCCCTCCCTTATTCTTGTTAATCTTTAGCCCTCCCTTTTCCATTGCTCCTGTTATATAATTTAGTCCCTTATCTATCTCCTCTCTGCAGTTACTAATTTTCCCTAAATCATCGGCAAATGCCAGGCACCGTGGGACCCATTCTCCTACACCCATCAGCAGTTCGTCCATAACCCGGATGAAAAGGTATGGACTAAGTGCTGAACCTTGGTGCACCCCAACTTTCACTCGGAAGCCCACAGTGTTTCCCCAAGGTGTCTTTACCCTGGCTATAAAGCCATCGTACATATCCTGGACTATTCTAATAATACCTTCTTCTACCTTCCTTTTCTTTAATACTTCCCAAACCACCTTTCGTTGGACACTGTCATAGGCCTTCTCCAGGTCGATGAAGATGGCATGGAGATCTTTCTTTGCTGCCCTATAATTTTCCACCATCTGCCTCAGAATGAAGATTGGCTCCATTGTGGACCTACCTGGCATAAACCCGAACTGATTTGCATGGACACTAGTACTATCCTGGAGGCAACGCTCCATTACTCTCTCCCAGAGCTTCATGGAGTGGCTCATTAGCTTTATACCTCTATAGTTGCCACACTCTTGGACATCCCCTTTACCCTTGTAGAGTGGTAGTATCCAAATCTTATGCCATGCAGATGGCATTCTATCTCCACTAGCTATCTTATTGAAAAGTTTCACTAGCCACCTGGTACCAGTCCTCCCTAAGCTATGCCAAACTTCAATGGGGATTCTGTCTGGGCCTACAGCTTTTCGACCTTTCATCTTCCTGAGTGCCCTGGTTACTTCCTCCTCAGTTACACAGTCAAACGCCCCTGCTGGTGCAGGATTAGTGGCATCTCCCCCTGCTTCATTCAAGAGGTTTTGGAAGTACTCCTCCCACCTCCTCTTTACCATGGTTGGAGAGAGCAGGACCCTACCTATGCCATCCTTCACTGTTATGGCTCGGGGTATATCTTTTGCTGCACTATCTCTAGCCTTGGCCAGTTTGAAAACTTCTCTCTCCCCTTCCTTAGTCCCTAACAGCTCATAGAGGACCTCATACTTCTGGTGCTTGGCCAGGGCAATCTTCCTCCTAGCAGTGTTCTTGGCCTGCCTATACTGAGTCTTAGACGCCTGGTACCCTATCTCCTGCCACCTGCGGAAAGCAGCCTTCTTTTGTTTGACGGCTGCTTCTACCTCATCATTCCACCACCATGTTTGTCTGTTACCCTGAACTGTGCCTCTCACTCTACAATGCCCCAAGATGGTTTTCCCACTGGCTCTAATTTTTTGGGCAACCCTGTCCCACATGACATCTTGACATCTGTTGTCCCTTCCCAATCCCAGTCTACTTGCCTGTGCACTTCTTGTGCAAATTCCTCTGTTTTGGTGGGTAGTTTCCACCACCTGATAACCTGCTCTCCTTTCCAAGAATGTGCCTTGCCTGCTGTTATCACTAATAGTTCTAACATTAGTAGCCGATGGCCACATTCTGTTTGGAAATTTTCACTGGGGAGTGCCCAGCAATCACGAACCTCTGATCTATGCTGCCCTCTGACCATAAAGAAATCTATTTGTGACATCCCTTGTGGTGACTGGTATATAAGGTGCTTGTCCCTCTTCCTAAACCATGTATTTGCCAATGCGAGGCCAAGTGCATTTGCTGTGTCAAGAATTCGCTGCCCATCTGTGCTTACTGTTCCATACCTCCATCCCCCATGGACCTCTGCATAGCCCTGGTTGTCCTTGCCTACGTTTCCATTAAAGTGCCCCCAATAACTAATCGCTCATTCCCCTGGCATTGCCCTACTGGCGCCTCCAGTGAGTGCACCAAGCCCTCGAACTCCGTCCGAAAGCCATCCTTTGTGGGTTCATCCAGACCTGCCTGGGGGCATACACACTGATGAGGTGAAGCACTACTCCTCTCCAAATCACTGTAACTAACATGAGCCTGCTATTGACTCATTTTACCTGGGTGACCCCTTGTTTAAGCTTACTATCCAATACTATGCCCACCCCATTCCCCCCATTCACTGGCAGCATAAATAAGCTTGTACCCCTCACCCAGGGCCCTTGATCTATTCCCCCTCCACCAAGTCTCTTGGAGGAAAGCTACCTGGATCCTCTGTAGCTTTAGGGTATCTCGGGACCTATCAGGAGACTCAGGATACCCTCGGGAGACTCGGGACCTATCTACCTTGTCCAAAGCAATGGGGAGATAGCCTTGGATGTCACCCATAGAATCAATGGGTGGTGGCTGAAGTGGAGACAGGCAAGCAGAGTCCTTTGTGATTCAAGGGTCACAATCAAGTTGAAAGGGAAGTTCTACAGGGCAGTGTTTATGCCAGCTATGCTGTATGGATCGGAGTGTTGGGCAGTAAGGAAGAGCCACGTCAATACAGTAGAATGCAAGTGGCCAAGATGCAAAGGCTGCAGTACATGACAGGCATGTCGAGAGCAGATAGAATTTGGAATACCTATATTAGAAGTAGCCTGCAGGTGGTGGACATTGCAGAAAAAATGAGGGAGAATAGGCTGAGGTGGTATGGACACGTCATGAGAAAAGGGGAGGAGAAGATCGTTAGGCCCTTGTCAGGAATGCAGGTTGTCAGCAGCACCCGGGGCAGTAGGAGACCAAAGCAGACATGGGAACAGGTAGTTCATAAGGACATGGCAGCGTGTGGGGTGGATGGGGACCTGGTGGGAGACAGACGGGAGTGGAGGGCTAGACCCCACAGACCCGACATGAAGTGAGGTCTTTCTATAAATTGGTTGATTAATTTAAAATGTGAGGGGACCTGTGCGGTCATCGAGTTCACACACCCATCATGCCAGCCCTGTCCAGGTTGGTTAGAAAATACAGGTAATTTTGAGCTTTATGAAGATACTTTTGTCACACACGTGTGATTTGTCGATGCAACAAGCATTGATCACTTTTCACAATGACTGGGAATAGGAAATCGCAAAATGTGAAAGATATGGCGTACTAATTTTAGATATCTTAGTTCATCGTTTGAAAATGCTTGCATCCCTTAAAATTTTGTGGCCCCCCCCCAAAATTTTGCACCTGGGGCAGCCGCCCACTTGGCCCCCCCTACGCTATGCCACTGGTAGAATGTGACAATTAGTAGGATACAACAATTCATAGGATATCAGATTTTATTCCAACTGGAATACTGATAATTTTAAAGATCCTAAACTACGTGAAGTTACTAACTATAATACTAACCTAATTCAAGGAAACCTAACCTGATCAAACAAAAAGTACATTCCAGCAAATAACACACACAACGAAATTCGAAGATAAAATAGGTAAATTATTTTCATCCAATTGTTAACATAACAATTTTATCAAGCGTTATTAATTAACCCTTGAGCGGGCGCATCAAATACAGTTAGGCAAGGTGCAAAATGAGGCTGCAGGGTGATGCAGCGTAACGCAGCCCCACGAAATTCTGCTAGCAGGCAATCACCACAAATTGAATTTCAGTTTTTCAACATACTGGTTTGCAATTTGCATCAACTAAAATGGCTTTCAACATAACAGTGAGCAGCAGTTACTAGCAGGAAATCACTGTTATGTTGAAAGCCATTTTAGTTTATGCATATTGCAAACCAGTATGTTGAAAAACTGCAATTCAATGTGTGGTGATTGCCTGCTAGCAGAATTTCACAGGGCTGTGTTATGCTGCGTCACGCTCTGGCTTCATTTTGTGCCTTGTCTTACACTACCGGGCACATGGTGAATTCTGTTTACCACTTGATATACAGTATTGCATGTTATACCTCCATTCACACACCAGAATTGCTTCAAAATTACTCTTTTTGGTACAGAAATGTTTGACAATGTGAAAATGATGCTAAATATATGATGCACAGTACAGAATTATATGGTGAACTTCATTCACAATCTATGACCAGATGGATTTTGAACCCTCAAAGCAAAAATATGGCTGAAGGTAGAAACTTGAAATTAAACAGAGACCTAGAAAATGAAACTATTTGAAGGTACCAAGAAGGCAGTAGATTTGGTTCTGGATTAATAGGTTTATTTATTGAAATTTTGAGCATGGTGAACTAAGTTCACCAACGCTTGTGATATAGCATTTTTACATTCCATGTGTAATGCACACCCTGTTGCATTCGTTGCAACAGTTGTGCTGGCTTCTTGTCCCCTAACTGCTGATCCGTTAGGAGTTGCTGAATCTTCTGTCGCTGGGAAAGTGAACTGAGGTGCAGAATGGCTTCCTTCATGGAGTTGTATAAATTTGTGGCAGGGGGATGCAAAATATGGTCCCTGATGTTGGATATTGTGTCCTGTGGCAAGGCATCTATGACGAGTCAAATTTCTGGGTATCAGATCTAATATCATACACCCAGAAATGGTGGTCAACTGTGGCGAACCACATCTCTGCATCTTGACTCCAGAAGGGTGGCAATTTGAATGATTTAAGACCCCGATGATTTGCATTAAGAAATGACTCCTCAGCCACTCCTTGCAAAATAGGATCTGGGGGAAGCAATCCGTTATCCATTCTTCTCCTTTAGTGTGCAAATTCTTCTCAGTATGGTAAAATGTTGGAGAAGGGGTTGTGGAGAATTTCTTTTCAAAAAGAAAACACTTAACAATGTGAGATAATGTGTATAACGTCCTTACTGCTAACTGATTCTTCAGAGTCTGGGTCACCAATTTGTGGTGTCCACTCAAATTTGTTGTAATAAAATCATCTGACTCCTTTTTAGTGTCAATGGTAAACTAACTACATTAACTGACTAGCCTCACAAAACGAATGACCAAATGCAGGAACAATAAACTTCACCAAAAAACAACACTCACTCAAAATCGGAAAATCAGACTCTTTTGTCCTCTATCGATTTCTACTCAAATTCTAAAAGATTTCGTTTCCTATTTCAAATTTCAAATAAAAATAGAAGTAGATGACGTCACACTGGCTGATGCTGTAAATTCCAAAAGGCATCAGCGGGTGATGACGGTAATTCAAGATGGTAGGTAAAAGTGACCTGCTACAATACAAATGGGTGTCACTTCAATTCAATTCCTGGGCTGAAAACGACACGTTTGACAATCAGACAACTGGTCCATTCCATGCCGACGTGCGTATTTAAAGTTATCTCTAACAAACGCACCTTCATTGGCTATTAAAAATTTGTTTTGCTGTGGTTTATTATTTTCGTTGCATTTGGTGCTATCATCTCACAAATGTCCATTCTTTTAAGGTTGTAAGCAACTTGTGTCATGATTACAATTTCTTTTGTTGGATTTGTTGTTCTTTTAATGTCACTCTTGTTCTATCACAGGGCATTCTGTGCCTTTCAGTCTATGGCATAGTGCTATCATTGTGACTTGATCAATTGTTAGTGCTTCCGTTGAGTTGATTCACCATGTAGGCCTTGAAGGAGATCCATTTGATAAGACACCCTGTTTTTTCCAGGATGCACACACTTTACAAGTGGGAGATCCGTGAAGCTTAGATGGTAGTCTTTAACCCTAGTGGCTATATTCATGTACCCTTGGGCCTATGCTCATCAGTGGGCAGCTACTAACGCCCCTCTTCCTGAGTCTTCAGCTGTTGCTATCATTGAACTACTGTTCTCTCCCTTTCCACATTTACTGCCTCCCTCTCCAGAGTATTCTCGCATCCCTATCTCTGACTCTCTATCACCTTGCCCTTTCAATGGCATCCTAGAATCACAACCCAAAAACGTATGTGTTAAATCACAACTGGGAGTCAATTTTACTGCCTTATATCAAAAATTTTGTTCATTTTTTATAAACACAAAATTAATTTGTTATTCACTGTTTAAGTTTACATACATGCACGAAGTTATCACAGTGAAATCCTTTAACAATAATCATTTAGTTCATCTCCTGTTGGATTCTCTAAACTGCCATCAAAATCACTCTGAAAGTCATGCACCTATTCGTTAACATGCAAAAGCAGAGTAAAATTTCCTCCAGAACATTTTTAAAACTCTCAAAAACAATGAATAGATACACCTTATAGGAAATGCCAATATACAAATTACTGGAAAGGTATTGAAAGGCACATACAGCATCATGAAGACAGCACGTTGCAGATTAACTGTGGAATTTTTAATTGAAGTAAAACTAAGAGCTGGATTCGCTTTTACTCCTAGTTGTGATTCTGGGGTTAAGATTCTGTTTCCCTCAAATTTCTCTGGTATACCAGTTTTGCTTAATACTTGTACGGCTAAGGAGGATTTCCCTCTTGCTGGAAAACTGCTTACATCGAACCTGTTCTCAAGTCTGGCTCCCATACCTCTCCTCTCAACTACCGTCCTATCGCTGTTCTCCCACCTTTAGCAAAAATATTTGAACAGTGGATCTATGATTTGATTCGGGATCCCCTTCAATCCCTGTTTCCATCTACCCAGTATAGTTCTCAGCCATGTTCCTCAGTTCTCTTGCCTTTCTCTCTATTTTCTCTGATATTCTTGATGCACTTCCTGCTGGCAAGCTGTTTGTAATGCTCAACACTGATTTGGAAAGGGCTTTCGATTCCATTGACCACCACTCACTGTGTCAGGCTCTCTTCTATGATCCCTAACCCTTTTCTCTATAATTTTCTAGAAGCATAGTGTCACAATGTGGTTTACCCCTTGTTCCTGCTTTCTGACCTCAGGGCCCTGTCCTAGGTCCTCTTCTCTATATTCTGGCTACTGCATCCATCCCCAATATGTGTTTGTCCTGGCGTGTCTGGTCATTCTCCAACAACAAGGCGTCCAGTGGACCCAGGGGAGCTCTCTGACATTCATGCCTCTGTTCCATCCTTCATCTCTGAGCCAGCCTGCTGGTACTCAACGTTGCAGATGCACCTCAATATTGATGAAACCAAAATACTTGTCTTCTCCCCTTCTCCTACCACTGTGCTTTCTGCACCATTTCGCAAGTTGGCCGGATGTTGGGCAGTTTGTTTGATTCCTCTTTCTCCTTCTTGAGGTATCATGATTACCTTGTTGCCAAAGTTAATCCTCTCTCATTTCTTTTTCGAAACACCTACCAATGCTTGTTATCTGCTCCAAGTTTGTTCTCATCTTCCAGACCAAGTTTCCCACTAGTCTCCAGGGCCATAACGAGGGCGTGGCAAAGAAGGCTGCCGCCACGGGTGCAACTGGGTTTGGTGCACAAAATGTTTAAGTATTTTGTCATTATTGGGTCATGGGAAAGCGAAAGATAAGACACTTGCCACAGGCGCTTCATACCCCCTTACACACTGCTAGTCTCTCTTGAATGTGGCCTACAATAATCTCCCTTGGGTGATTTTCTGCTTTCCTGTATATAACTCTATTGTCCCCTCTCTCCCTAGCATTAAGCTACTTACTTTTTGACATTGTATGACCTATTTTAAAATCCTTTATGGGCCCTAATGACCTTTATAGTCGCTGGGCCCTAAAACACAAACAACAACAACAACATCCTTTATCTGGTGGCTGCCCTTAGTTTTCCTCTACATCTTTGCCCTGTATTTCCTCCTCCTTTCTGGCCTCTCCTGCCGTACGTTCTACCTGTTGCTTCAAATTTGTTACATCAATTGCTGGCAATGATTTGTGGTGAAGATACTTTCCTATCTGCTGCTTAAACCAATGGAATGCCTTACCCTGGTCCTTAGTCTTTATGTGTTCCAAATATAAGTGTATTCACAATTGCATCCTCTTTAAACGTGCACTGTTACTCATTTTTTGCCATTCATGTAACTTGATTTGCATGCATTCTATTATTGCATTTGTTGTGTGTGCAGCACATGTCCAATAAATAGTAACAATATAATGTGCAGAAATTGGGCTTTAAAGCTCTGATATGCACACTTGTTTATACCACACAAGTGCCAAGTTTGGAGAAGTTTATGGAAGGCGTCATAAACCAGGGAATCAACTTAGTCGTTTGCGTATGGGTATATGCACATGAGTTAAAATGTGGCATGTCTTTAAATGATAGTTTTGCATTGCATCACAGGAGTGGGAAAAACGGTATGAACCTTTTTACCCGCCACTAGATGATCCAGTTGAGTTAAGTGAATATTATTTTAGTATGTTGATACTGAATGCATTCTAAGATCATGTGCAAAATGTCATTGCCCTATCTTTACTACGTGGACATATTTATACATGTTCCCATTTGGGAACATTGGCGGATAAAAATGGAAAAATGGAATTAAAAATGGATTAAAAATGGATGGATTAAGAATGGATTAAAAATGGAATTTTGACTTTAAAACTTTTATTAACATAAGACAAGGACAAAATGTCAAAATAAAACCAAATATATTAGGAAGAAACAAATTTTGTTCAGAAATACACAAAAATTTACCATCAGAGTAGTTCTTTTTACATATCGTGAAACTCAGGAAAACATTTCTCACACAGTCTTTTTCCTTGCCTTGTTGGTGACAAACAATGGCCAGCTGTTGATTCCCTGATAATGTTACTGATTGTCACTGTTGGCCCACCATTCCTAATTCTAATTCATGACACTGCAAGCAGCCTTATTTGGCCAATATGGCAGTGGAGAGACCAACTCTCATTATTACATGTATTACTAAAAAGCTCCCAAAACCCTAGGCTTAAATTCCTGTGATCCCTCTACAACACTAGTAATGGTAGGGTGGCTTTTTATTAGGCCCTCCACCTTATCCTTTCCAAGGCTATTCCATTGTCAAATGGTCCTTGGTAAGAAAGACCAGTAATATGTGTCTGTCTGTGCCCTAATCTCCTTCAATTTATGCGAATGATCCTTTCTCTCTTTGTACTTAGCAGGGGACACACATCCCACCAGAGGTCCATCACACCCCAGCAGCAGCAGTCTGATAAACAGACTTATGCTGTGAGATGTTTGCCACTGGCTTAGTGTTTCCCAACTTAATTCCCTGATCATGTCAGACACACTATCCCTGTGAGAAAACCTGTGGAATACAATTCTTGCTGCCCTCCTCTGTATCCTTTCAATCTCCCAAGATAATTCCTGCCTGAAGGGAAACAAAATTGGACTATCATACTCCATAATTGGTCACACCATTGAAATATATGCTGTTTCCCTAACCTCCCTTGTGCTGTCCCAAAGGACCCTACTAATCAGACGGAGGAATTGACCAGCACTCCCAACCAATTTATTTATATGATCCTTCCAGGTACCTTGGTTATTTAAAATTATTCCAAGATGCCTATGGGTGCCAACTCTCTCAACCCTAACTCCACCAATATAGTAATCAAAGTCAAGTAGCTCCCTAGATCTGGATATTGTAAGAATCCTACACTTTTTCAGATTCAATGGCAGTTCCCATTTTACACACCAATTGTATATCTTATTGAGATCCTGTTGTAATTGTGTACAGGATGATAACACCTCATCTAACACCTGGGCAGTGCATGTGTCATCTGCAAATAGTTCAAGGAAGGAACTAATGTCAAATCCTATGTCATTCACATAGAGAATGTACAACAAAGGACCCAAAACACTTCCCTGAGGTATCCCTGATGTGGCTGGTTTCCATTCAGATGCACTACCCTTGTACATTACCCTCTGTTGTCTATCAAGCAGATATGACCTTACCCACTGAGTAACCTTGCTATGTATCCCTAGACTTGACATTTTTGAAATCAGCTTATCATGGGGCACCATGACAAAAGCCTGTTCAAAGTCTAAGAATACAACATCAACCTGCTTTCTGTTGTCTAAAGCCCGTTGAATATAATCCATAAAGCAAGCCATTTGGGTGTCACATGACCTCCCTTTCCTAAATCCATGCTGATTGCTGCTAAAGATGCCATTCTTTTCCAGATATCCCATAATAGAGGAGAATAGGATGTGTTCAAAAACCTTGGATACAGCACTCGTTAATGAAACTGGTCTACAGCACTTATGGTCTGCTGTGTCTCCTAACTTGAAAATTGGTACCACATTAGCTAGTTTCCATGATGATGGAACAATACCCATGTCTAATGACTTTCTAAATATTTCCACCAGGTAATAGCTAAGTATCCCTGAAAGTCACTGCATAATATATGGAGAAATGCCATCAGGACCTGCAGCCTTATGAACCACTGATTTGTGTAGTAGATGCTCAATTCCCACCCTAGTTATGGTAACCTCATCCATTCCCCCTGGAGAATCACTATCAAGTACCAGCTGGAAGTTCCTCCTACTGGTTGCAAAGCTTTTTGCAAATGCATCATTGAAAACATTTGCAATCATAAGACTATCCTTAATTACATTTCCTGAACTATCTTTAACCATTGTATCCCTAAAACCCTCTTTCCTACACCTCTTCAGATACCCCCAGAAAGCTTTTGGATTTTTCTTAAGCCTGTCTCCCAAAATGTTTTCATGAAAATTCTTGTAAGCCTTCTTCATATACACTTTAAACATTTTCCAGGCCTTCTTATAAGCTAACACAGTATTGGCATCCCTCCCTCTCCTAAGTGCACCCCTAAGTGCATTCCTGGTTCTGAAAGTATTCAACCCAACTTTCATTGCTACAATTGCTATATCACAACAGAAATCTAAATGTGATTTTGCATCCTTTGGGCCAACAGCATGGCAGTGCAGTCTCCAGGCTGCTACTACAACCATATTTAAACCATTTTTCCAGATTCAAATTGTCAACTAAGTAAAAAAATGGCTTCAACTCACAAAAACGTTTTCGAGACATAATTTTTGGAATTATATTATTGGATAAGTCCTCTGCAGTTGACCAATAATGGTCCTTTTGTGGGACCTGGTGATACCCACTAAACAGCAGGATTCCAAAAAAATCTCACTAACTCATCAGCAGAGGTTTGAACACTGGAAAGTTTCTGCTCAGCATATAAGTTTGTCATTTTGACCATATGCTCTATGTAATCTTCACCCAACAAGAGTATAAAAACTTCAAAGGCAGACTTGTAGATCAGTTCCAGATTTGCCTCAGCCAGTGATTTTGGCATTTCATGTTTCATTGACTTATCAAAGTGGTCTTCTTTTCTCCATTTTGGGTTAGATTTTTCACTCTTGGGATGCTTTGTTGATGATACTCTTCTAGATAAAATTTCATCATCACAATCCTCTTGGATAACAGTTACTTGAGATTTCAAATTGATATTACCTGAAGTTCACCACAGACATCTCTGGGTTCAACAGCCCCAGAAACGTTCTGATCAATGTCCTCTGTATCTGATGCTTTAGTATTATCAATAGGTGGTAAAATGACAATCTCAGCATCTTCATCAAAATTTTCGTTTGATTCAGAAATCAAATTAAATGCTTCTTCAAGTGTTAAACATTGACTGCTTTGCATTATTTGTAAAATAAAAAGAAAAACAATAAAAAATGAGGTTCTTAAAAAAATAAAAAAATTGTACTCACAACCACCAACGTTCCCTAATGGGAACATGCAGAGAAAATGATACAGAAACTTTGCACTGAATGAATGAAACACACAAAAATCTTGCAGGAGATTCAACAGAGTCTACACTATCATGAAAGACAAAGAAGAATTCTTGGATAAAACGAATGTTGTGTGTTACTATATGATAGCATGAATCTACAAATAATTAGGATTTTCCCCAACTTCACTTAGAAATAAAACAACCACCATGATACTGGCAAACCAGAAAACTTACTCATGTAAAAAAGCATGCCACACAGAATGTAATTCTGTGTTTTTTGATGCAACAGTGATCAATTGAAACAATGTTCCCATTTGGGAACGTTGGTGGGTTAAAGGTTAAATATGGGAAGTGTGGAAAACAGGTGATAACAAAAAAGAGATACTGTAAAATCTCACGTAGTGCCCACAGATCCTACACGTGTTTATTATTCTTAACAACATGACTTTACAAAGTACATTCTTATTTATATGATAATGCAATATAAAGCCTTTCAAATTTCAATATCGTCATCAGAGTAATCTGACATTTCACGTTCAAATTCATTTGATCCCATTCCCCCCCCCCCAAAGTTGTACCACTGGCAATCAAAGGAACTTTAAAGTGTGGACTATACATGAGTGCAGGCTACATATGAAACATACCCATCGCTAATGCAAACTTTAGATGGGTGCAGACTATATTTGATATGCAGACTTTACGTGAGATTAACCGACACCCTCTGGGTGCAGTCTCCTTTTGTGTAATTGGCACAATATTGTTGCCAGGAAGAGGTACCAATGCAGAAAAGAAAGAGTGATAACAAATTTCTTTAAACATTAAACATGTATTTACAAGTATGCATGCATAATTAAATGTTATGAACAATAAATGCTTGTTTTGCTATCATTTTCAATACATGTATATTAATTCATGAAATAACAACTATTTTATGCATTTCGGATTATCTGACTTTTTGACTTATCTGACATACCGCTAGTCCCAACTAGGTCAGATAAGTGAGGCTTTAATGTAATTGTATTAATTACCATCGTTTAGATCATAGGTCTCCAACTTGCGGCATGCTAGTGGATTCTATACAGCCCGTGGAGGGACCCCATAAAACATGATGAGCCATCTAGCAAGAACAAATGCCATTTGATGCATATTTTTATGTCTGGGGAGTGACATATTAGCAAAATACAACTACTGTAATCATTTCTGCGAATTATTCATAATTTCAATATTTTCTGCAACCATATTTGGGCATAATTGATGTATCGGTGTCCCAGCAAACGGCTTTTACGTGGGGTGTGGCTATAAATATGCAGGTTGCTCCTATTGGCCAGAGCGTATTATGGTAGCATTTGCAACTCCCATACTAAGTTAGTTGAAAACAAAATAAGTATTCATACAAAAGAGAGATTCATTAAAATAAAATGATTCATACAAACGGGATATTGCTGGCTACACGAGATCATCCACAGAATCGATATGTATTTTGTTCGTGGGGAGAAGGCCGTGGGACTGAAACACCGAAAGTAGATATCAATGTAGAAGTACTTAGCAAAGATAAGGTAATTCGTATGATGGACAAATTAAATTTATTTTTGAAAACGATCCTTTACAATGATCTCTACTTTCGGCATTTCGCCCCCCCCCCCCGGCCATCTCTTCTTCGACTCGAAGGCCTCCTCCCCGCGAACAAGATACATATAAATTCTGTGAATTATCTCGTGTAGCCATGAATATCCCTTTAGTATGAATCTCGCTATTATTATTATTAAAATTCTTATTATTATCCAAATCAATTATTAACATTATTTAATAATTGTTTTAAATAATAATAATGCCATACTATTTGGAATAATTTTTTAAATAATAATAATACTAATTTCCATACTATTGTCGACAATTGTCAACTTTGTATATTTGAAATTCCTTTCACGGGGGTTGTGTACGGCTCCATAGAATGCATTAGCCAATGAGAGAGGCCGGTGTTGTAACTGCCACGCCTAGCATAAAATACATGTGCAGGGACACGGATGCAACAAATATGCCCCATATTTGTATGTTTGATTTATTTTTTTTTTAAATAATTCTTTTGGCCGATGGATGGTCAATGTTCCGGATTGGCCTGCAGAAAAAATGCTAATCCTAATCTATATTAATGTTTTAATGTGAAGCAATGGTCAATCTATGATGACGTTGTAGTATGTGCCTTGAATGTTCTATAAGCATTCTATGCACGTTCTATGAGTGCTTGTTTGTCATTAGTTATATTTAAACGGATATTCATTCTGTCATTTGAAATGACAGAATTCCAGTTAGAAAGTTAGAATCTTTTGATTCCTCCAACGAGTTGTCAGTTGGTAAAAGGCACACGACTAGAGTGGTTCAATTTTGGGTATACAGTATTTAATAATGATAGTTCAATTTGGTGTGCTAGTTAGTGATTAGTGAATTTGTGTTATTAAATAAATTTTATTATTCTCTACATCACCTAATTGGATACAAATGTGAATCAGCCAGGTTATTCATCATAACTCTGGGAATTTGCCATAACGTCATTACCCAATGTCGTCCTCATCATACCTTTATGCCGCCTATGGCAGGTCCAATGAACATGCTCTAACTGGGGTCATCCCAGCCGGGCGTCTGGAGCCCACAGGATACATTGGTTGATTCGTCTGTGGGGGGAAGCTTGCCTATCCCAGGGCTTGCTCTAAGGGGGGGGCAACCCAGACATTTGTCTGGGGCGCCATTTTGGCTGTGTGAGAACAGAGCGCTGCTTCAAGGGGCGGCAATTTGCCCTTTTTGTCTGGGGCGGCATAAGTGCTAGAGCAGGCGCTGCCTAACCCACTGTTCCAACACCGCATTACACACCCAAAATATAAATTTTTGGCAGGTAAATTAATGCTTTTTTGGTTATAATATTGCATGGTGTCTGACCTTTTGCACAATAACTGCAATGCATCAGGAGTCAGGCTCATGGCCAATCATTACCCAATGTGTAAACCTTTATACTGTATACAGGGGGTGGCGATAAAAGCGGAGCAGTGAGTTTTTCAAATATTTTGTAGAAATAAATATAGTACAGCACACGGGCTTGGGCACAAATGCGGAATAATATTTCTAAAACAATGAATGTCACTACTAATTAAAAAACAACTTACACTGCTACTGGTTCCTTAAATTTACCACACTGCTGAATTTGAAACATGAGATCTCCTCCATTGACATATTCCATGACGAAATATAACCGGTCCTAAAAATACAATATATAATCAGAATGTCTTTTGTCAATGACAGAACAGACATAGTATGTAACAGCATACCATTGTCTGGAAGCACGAATGCAACTGAACCAAAAACGGTGGTTTACTACCTAAGGCTAAAACCCTTTTTTCCACCATTGTGCACTCTACGTCATCATCTTGAATAATAATATCTTTTTTTAAAATTTTAATGGCATAAAGTTCATCAGTGGCTTTCCGTTCTGCTAACATCACCTATAAACAAAAGCGAAATTAAGCAATATAAAATGTATGAATAAGTTGTCATCATGCACATTTATCATCTTACCCTAATCCCGCCTGTGGCAGGGTCGGGTCTGGGGGTTCTTCTCCTCTGCTCCTGCATATCCCCTACCAAGTCCCCCTCCATAATGCAAGCCTCCACGTCCCTTTGCACCACCAGCTCCCACGTACGTTTTGGTCTTCTAATTCTGGTGCCCCCAATCACATGCAGTCCCATAAAGGACCTAACAAGTTCCTCCTCCCCCTCATCATCACAAGCCGATACCACCTCAGGTGCTGTTATCTCAATTTCTCTGTGATGGTCCCAAC
Source organism: Trigoniulus corallinus (assembly GCA_013389805.1). Classification (NCBI taxonomy): domain Eukaryota; kingdom Metazoa; phylum Arthropoda; class Diplopoda; order Spirobolida; family Trigoniulidae; genus Trigoniulus; species Trigoniulus corallinus. The sequence continues at coordinate 25,349,493 of JAAFCE010007744.1, forward strand.
CTCCAATCTACCTCTAATGTAATCATTACGAAGTCATCATGCACATTTAGGCCCTGGGCACACATCTGAATTTTGCTCTTGCAGGTGTGGCAGTGACGTCGCAGCAATCCAATGCACACTATGCGGTTAAATAGGGCGCTGTGTTCCCCTTATGGGAATAGAAAATAGGGAGTTTTCTTGCAGCGTCAACAGACGCATGCAAAAACGTCAGCAGACCACGTGACTGACAGATGCGTCAGTCAGGAAAAACTATTTTCTTGAAACGTTTAGTAAAACTTAAAACGTAACGGCCAGTACACGAACGCCACCTGGTGACGTCAGCCATTTGCTTTTCGTTAGTGGTTTAGTGTGCGTCCAATGCAGAATTAGCAATGTGTGCGTTGAAACGCACCTTAACGTTACTGTGTGAAGTGTTTGCACTTGCGCAGTTGACGTAGCATGCATCAGCCAAAAACGCTACAAGAAAACTCACTAATACAGTATTGAAAACGGGAAAAGTGGAATGCAGGAGAAAACCTAAAAGCAGTTAGAGCATAGGTTCCCAAACGTATTTGTTCTACCACCCCATTTTCAGAAAATCATTACTCAACGCCACCCCCCATGGAAATCCATGGAACAGGCAGAAACATTTGTGTTCTTTTAACCCTTGAGCGGGCGCATTAAAGACAGTTACACCAGCACGTGCATGGTGAATTTTGTTCACCACTTGATATATAGGATGTTATACATCCATTCACCCACCAGAATTGCTTCAAAATTATTTCTTTTGGTACATAAATGTTTGAAAAGTATTGAAATGGCATTAAAATGTGAAAAAGTATGTTTATATGTGTATTTATTTATGTATTGAAATTTGTGCATGGTGAACTAAGTTGAACTAAGTTTACCAGCGCGCCCACTCGAGGGGGGTGGAATAATACACCTGAAAGCAGGCCCGGCCTTACAAAGTTAAGGGGGGGGGGGGTTTCTAGCTAAGTTCAATTTCGGAGGCCCAGTCGTCCACTGTCCCGGGTACAGAATAGCATTGTGTATCAACAGTGGAAGTTATGCCAGTGTCTTGTTACAAATTACATTATACCAAAGTTAGAATTGCCCTTATTCAGTAGGAGACCCAGGGCAGCAGCCCATACTCCTCACCAGAAGGCTGGCCCTGCTTAAAATTTAAAAATTATTTATTAAAAGCAATCAAAGTAACATCCTAATAAGAAGGATGTACCGCCAGTCAGTTATAATTTGGATGTTGCGTGCTTTCCTGGAAAATAATGGCACACTATGGTACACAGGTGGCAGCCCCCCTATGTTGAAAGATCTCAATTTGTTCTTTATGCTTTCACCACCCTCTATTTTAACAAAACGCCCCAACATGCACCAGAGGTTACTATCGCCCCTCCCCTTGATTGAACCACTGCCCCCTAAGGGGCGATATCGCCCACTTCGTATAAAGCCTGGTACACATTAGTCAAGTAGAAAGAGCAAGTAAGACGTAAATTGGCAAGTTGCTACATGTGAACCTAGCTGAGAAAGACACGTAGCCAAGTAAATAAAGCAAGTAATAAAATTAGAATCCCTTCCAATTTTTCAGGGAAATAAAGCCTTCCCACAATCCCTCACAGCTAAAATACTGCTTGTGACTGGTTTCTGCAGTGAACGAATATTTACCAGAACAAGGATCGAGGACTCACAGTTTTTGGTTGGCAGCCAGTCACTTAATAATTCTGCAAAATATTTGGTTTTAAAATTTCACGTTGGACTGAAGAAACTACAGCAAAATTAGTATCAGAATATTTAAAGCATGATTGCCTATGGAATGTTAAATCTCCACTGTAGCTCCAAGTGAATCTTACCTGTCCATCCATTTTCTTATCCATATTCCCCTTTTCCCTTCTGAATTTCTCCCTCTAATTTTAATTGCCATATTTATGACTAATGCTATTTGATGTCTATAGCATGGCTGTAATGCAGTCATCCCTGACAGCTTCTGAAAAATGAACTTGCTGGTAAAGTGTTCTTCTACTTGCCTCTTTATGGCAAGTAACACGTCACATATCATGTGTCACTTGCTCTTCCTACTTGAATAATGTGTACCAGGCATTATGCATAGTGGTGGTATGCACTGTGGCAGCACCTACTAGTGAACATCCCCAAATCCATTGCTGCCATTTTTTTGATGCAAGAATGTGGCATGCACATGCACAAGAAATTCCCATATCTTGATCATATATAACGGTATAACGTGAACGAATGATGTGAACGGTATAACGCCAATATGCTAAGAAAAAAACGTTAACTTTTTCAAACGCATGCCCAGATTTATTTTCATCTGCTTCCACTGGTTACCATAAACGGGAACGCAAAATTTTAAAATCTCTCCAGTACACATTTGGCAACTGTTACAGAAGGGGTGCCCTTTTCCCTACAAAATCGCAAAACTAGGAAAAAGCACTTACAATATTGCAATGTGCAGCATTCAATAGGCTCAGAGGCACTGCACTATCAGTGGCCGGGTGCAGTGCTGTTACAGTTCGGTAGGGATCTGCAGGCATTTTCAGACGCAATTCCAATATGGGGAGCCACAGTGGCGCCCGACGTATGAGTGCACTCCCCCAAGGCAACTAACGTATTCCATGCCACAATTACGAGGCCACAGCCACACCACATGAGTGAAAATCGGATGTGTGCACTAGGCCTTAACGTCAATATTCATGGCAGATAAACTTTGAGTTCACTGACAGGACCAATGCAGCAGGTTTTCATTAAAAAAAAAAGTTTGGTCTCGTCGAATAAGTCCCCAATTTTCCGATATTGTCTGTGTTTACAGGTAAAATTAATCGGATAGCAATATCTTAAGGATACTCAAGTCTTTTGAACCATAAGTGTACACCTAAATCACTTATATGAAGCAGTTTAAGTGAAAAAATTATGTTCGCTAATACAAACATGTCCTTTCCTCAATTAGTAACGTTGCACTGTATACCAGGACAATATTCAGACACGCATCTCTAAAGGTTCCAGTGCCAGAGGCCACAAATAAAGTTCTAGTGATACTGCTGAACATTAAAAGTGCTAGGTACAAGTCTCATAAAACACCACTTAGCACCAAAAGACACAGCAATTCATACCCTTATTTTTATTGCATAGGGACCATCCTGTAATTTCAGCTATTAGGAACCAAGTATCCAGTATCCAGTAATCCAGTAACCAAGGATCCAGTAACCAGGAACCAAGTATCCAGTAATTAGGAACCAAGGAAACGTTGGGATGTAGGGCTCTTTGACTACAATGGCGGCAGCAGCGAATTGCGTTGGACACACCAGTTCTTGTCTGATCACTGAAGTTAAAGCGAGGTTGACCCAGTCAAAGTGCACTTGGATCATTACTTGGACCAAGTGTACTTGTACAAGTGCACTTGGTCCAAGTTGGTTTCCACGGCAAGTGACTTGGAAGGTGAGCTGGAGAAAAGAAAGATGGTGGATTTGGCTTTGGAAGGTGTAGTAGTGGCACATAAGCTCATCAGCAAATCATCATCATCCTATCCTTATCTCGCCTGAGGCAGGGTCGGGTCTATGGGTTTTAGATCCCCACTCCCGCCTATCTCCCACTAGGTTCCTGTCCACCCGAAGCACTACCATATTCTTATGGACAACCTTCTCCCACGTCTACTTTGGTCTTCCCCCGCCCAGCTGTTTCCAACCACCTGCAACTAATGAGCTTCTCCTCGAAATGGAACTAATGAGCTTCTCCTCCCCTCTTCTCGTTACTTGTCCATACAACCTCGACCTTCTCCCCTTATTTTCTCCGCGACGTCCACACCCCCAGACTACCTCTAATACTCATTCCTATCTATCAAAACGACATTCTGCTCATAAACTGCAGCATTCATATGTCAGCTAGTTGCATTCTATTTAGCTGGCTCTCGCTCACAGCCCAACACTCTGATACTAATAGCATAGTGGGCCTCACCACTGCCCTGCAAAACTTCCCATTTAATTTGATTGGGACCCTCCTATTACACAGGACTCCACTCACCCTTACCAAAATCAGGAATCTCATTTTCCACTCACCCTCGCCGAATCATGTTATTCACAATCCATTGAATTGCAGCATATACTACATCTTTGCTTTACAGTTGGCCAGCTTTATACTCCAAAACACTTCCTCATCGTCATATATACTTCCAAAAGTTATATGTTTTCTCTGTCAGTCCACTTCTCAGGTAGTTTTCTAATTTTTTTTATTAATATTTAATTCACCCTCTGCGTGTTGCATGTTGGCAGCCATTTTCAATTTCATCGAAGTTACACTTTGATCAAAGTAAGTTGGCAGCCATCCTACTCAACTTGATGGGTTCTAGCCATCCAAGTTAACTTTGATCAAGGGTATACATGGTTCAAGTTGCATCCAAGTGACGCATGAATAGCGTCCAAGTGTATTTTATTCAAGTTCACCAGGACCGTGTCAACCCAGCTCAAGCAATGCAAACCCAGCTAGTACTGACATGGGTGGCTGCTTGGGAAAACTTAGTACTGCTAACACACAAAAATCTTTACATTAGTGTAGTGTCTGTGCAGTCTCAGCATAAGAACTGTGCAGTTGACGGGGCTCTAAAGACCTTGTAGTTGAAGGGCCCTAAAACATAAACAAAAACAATCAACTACAATAGTCATTAGAGTCCAGTCCAATGCGTAGGTCTAAGACAGAATCTGCACTGACACTACACAGATACAACGGCTTTTGGGTATTAGCAATACCCAGTGTTCCCAAGAGGTCACACATTCTAGTACTAGCTGAGGTTACATTGCTTAACTACACAGATACTACGGCTTTTGGGTATTAGCAATACCCAGTGTTCCCAAGAGGACACACATTCTAGTACTAGCTGAGGTTACATTGATTAACTTCGGTGATCAACTGGTGTGTCCAATGGGATCCCGACAATTGCGTGAATGCGACAACTGGGTAAAAGCATGTTTATTTGCTTTGTTACCCTCTGCATAGGGCCCTGATAGCAATGCGTACCAAGGTACCGTATTTATCCTAATTAATAGCGCCATCTAATAAACGGCACCCCCAATAAACGGAGCACCTTCAAGGTGAAAAAAATAACAAACTGCGCTCTCTAATAAACGGCGCGTCGTTTATTAAAGGTACTGAATTCTTCATCATCAACATACCCTTATCCCGCCTGTGCTAGGGTCGGGTCTGTGGGTCCACTGAACATGTGGAACCTACAGGAATATTGGTTGGGTTGTCTGTGAGGGCGCCTTATTAAAGGTAATTAAATATAAACATCAACTCCTAACCCTTTTCCCGCCTATGGCACGTTTGGGTACCCATCTTGTCCCCCTGAATGGGCATAGGGCGATATATTGGTCATAGTTTTTTCTGCAGACGCACAGTGGGGCAGGAGACCCTGAAACCTGGACATAAATATAATATTACAGTATTCAACGCATGTTCTAGGTTGCACATTTCTTTTAAGGGCGTTTGGTAGACTTAAGAAAGCAACTCCTAACCCTATTCCCGCCTATGGCAGGGGCCTGAGTACCCATCTTGTTCTTCGGAATGTGCACAAGGGTGATATATTGCACACACGCGCGGATACAGGATAGGGTTTTTGAGGTTGCTACCCCCCCCCCATCCCCAAAAAAACTTATATTCCCATAATAAGGGGGGTTTCGCCCCCCCCCCCCTTTTCCCCCCCCCCCCCCCCCCCCGACGAAAATCCTGGATCCGTCACTGATTGCACAGCATGGGTTTGAACCCAGCTGCATGAACAAAAACTGCAACCCCACTGCCAATGTCATTGTACACCACACAGGGTCATGGTTTTACTTCTCATCTGAAGGAAGACACATTTGGGGTTTTTCATTTCGGGTGTACAGATAGCATTGGGCACGCCATTTCTTGTCTCATCACTGCAGTTAAGCAACGTTAGTGGTAACTAACGCATTGCAACACTGCAATATATCATCCTTGTGCACATTCAGAAGGACAAGATGGGTCCTCAGGCCCCTGCCATAGGTGGAAATAGGGTTAGGAATTACTTTCTTTTGTCTATCAAATGCCCTTAAAAGAAATGCGCAACCTAGAACATTCGTGAAATAATATTTGAATTATTGCCACTTTTCATGCTCTTCTGCCCCACTGTGTGCAGCGTTGTGACTGTGTGGACTCTGTATTAGAACTAAGCAGTCGACGGGGATCTAATGACCATTGTTGTTGAAAGACCTTAAAATACCAACAAATGATTCAATCAATTGAGGATGGCTAATTGGGACTTTTCGCTCATCCTAAAAAAGCCAACCCACCTCCATCCAGTATTGAACCTGGAACCACTGCTACAGTAAATCGAGCTCACTACCTAATTTAATTGTGATTTATATAAACAAACCTACACATTGGAATAAAAATCTCTCTAGCACGTGGCTGTACGACAAAAAGCAGGAAGCTAGTGAAGACCACGAGAGAAAATCCAGAAAATGCAAGACCTGGTGATGCAAGATAAGGGGTAAATTGTTTTAGATAACCTTCTGCATTTTGAAAAGTAGCAAAAAGTAGCAGAAAAATTCAACTGAAATGTAATTTGGAATGAATATTACAACGAAAAATGCAAGAATCCAAGCTTGATATCACTGGATACATTATTAACTAGATGCATTTCCAAATACAGGCATGAAATCCCAGCATTTCATCTCACCCTTCTTTGAAGCTTGATTAAATAAATTCCGTGCGCTGAAATATTAATTTGGTAAGAGTTCAATATAGCTACATGCCTGAAGATGAAGGTTACATAGAAAAAATTTTCGATTTTTGAAGCTACATATGGAAATTACGACACTTTTAGGACTTAAAATAAATGCAATTGGAACATGGCATCTTAACTGCAAAACAAAGGTTATAATGTGGCTTGTTATGTTGCACAAAACCAGTGCAGACACCTGTAAATCAGCTAGGGCATGGTGCAGGAGGGTAGCCAGGATCCAGTACAACCACAGATTTTATCTCTTGGACACTTTCATTTTTCGAATTTTGGCCACGTTTTGTGGTCTCCTGCCCCACCGTGAGACGGTTGCAGGCCAAAACTACACCCCTACGCTTATTTATCGTCACGGGGTAAGCTTGTACACCAGGAAGTTTTGCCTCATCTACCCGTTACATAGTAGAGAGGGTTCTTTTAAGTGCAAGTACCATCGTACAGCCACATGGGACCTTGGTTTTTCTTCTCATCCAAAAGAAGGCACACACACGCGGCCTCTCCCTCGCGTGAAAGAAGCTGACCCACCTCCATCCAGCACGCAGTTGCCAAGCGTGCTAATCACTAGGCCACCATGGCGCAACAAAAATGCCTTTCACAAAATGAACGGCGCCCCGTTTAAATATGGTACTTATGAACGCCATTGCCGATTTCCACATCTAATTTTACCAAGAAACTTTAACAATGGAACATTGGAAGGGGGGCCATGAAAGGAGAATGCCAGGACTGAGATACCACGGCTGAGTTACATGAGTTGGTGTTTTGCGAGCCAGCACAATCCGAAACGATACATTAGAGATAGGTTACGGGTGGCAAACGAAATGCAATCACAGGAATATACACTACCCTGTCAACAGTCATGGGACACCACCACTTTAATAGAAACACCCACAAATATACATATATTAGTATCGTGTTGTCCCACCTTTCGCTGCTATCACAGTGTTTACTCTCTGGGGCATACTGTCCACTAGGTTTTGATATGTAATGACAGATAATTTAAACCATTCTGCTATACAGTAAGTGTCTTGGACAGTTCAATCACAGATGTTTTTCGTTCTGCAGGCCAATGTCGTCGCTCTTTGCACCATTGCAATCTCCTTGCTGCTTTGCTGGTGCTTATGTGAGGCTTGACGGCTGCCACTCTGCCATAAAAACCCATTGCATGCAGTTCTCTGTGAAAAGCCAGCATGCTCACAGTTGTTCCCATCGACTCTATGAATGATCTTGTCAGTTCATCTGATACGATCCTGGGTCTTCCAGTCCTAGGTGAAACACTTGTGGTGCCTTTCTCTTTCCAGGCCAAGATGACGTTATGAACGGTCGATTTTGGGATGTTTAGGGGGGTTGACGTCTCCTTAACAGTTTTGTCTGTGAGATGGCACCCGAGAATTGTACCTCTTTGGAAGTCTGAAAGCTCTTTCTTTGGGACATCCTTTCAGCATTCACAGAAGTATCATCTCATAATTGCGCACACTCTGTTATATAGTGCTTGGAGGAATGCCACCTATGATATTGCAAAGGAATGTCACATTTTCATGCAAATAAGGGTTGTCCCATGAGTTTTGATAGGGTAGTGTATGTGTTAAACATCACCTCACGCTTCTCCAGCCTGAGGCTGTGTTGAGGCTGCAGGTTCCAATCCTCCATTCGTTCCTATCCTCCACTAGACCCCCATCCACCACGCACACAATTATGTACTTTTGTATCACCTGATCCCACATCCCTGATCTGAGTCTATCTCCCCAAAGATTTAGTATGTTACCTGTTACACCATTTTCACCAGTTCACCCCTTGAGTGTACGTCACCGTTATTTCCCTGTCCTTCCAAATTGAAAGCTAAATATTCTGTTTTCTTCATGTTAATCTTCCCTTCTCGATCTGTTACTGTTTTCCAATATCGTTGGCAAATGCCAAGCACTGGGGAGCCCATTCTCCTACTCCCGTCAGCTTATCGTGCATAACCAAGATGAAAAGTCATGGATGAAGTGCAGAACCTTGGTGCACCCAACTTTCACTGGAAAGCCCACGGTATTCCCCCAAGATGTCCTTACCCTGGCTGTGGAGTCATCATACATATCCTTGACTATTTGAAAAAAATCCTTCATCTACTTCCCTTCTTCATAATACCTGCCAAACTTCCTGTTGTTTGACACTGTCATAGGCCTGCTCTAGGTCAATAAGGATAGCATGGAGATCTTTCTTTGCTGCCCTATACTTTTCTATCATCTGCCTGAGAATGACGATTGGCTCCACTGTGGACTTAACCTGGCATAAACACAAAGTGATTTCAACAGACACTAGTTCTACCCCAGAGATGGCGTTCCATTGCTATCTCCCAGGGCTTCATGGAGTGGCTCATTAGTTTATACCCCTATAGTTACCACAATCTTGAACATCTATCCATCCCTCATGCCTTGCAGATGGCATTCCATCTCCAACAGCTAACCTACTGAAAAGTTTCCCTAGCCACCTGGTGCCTGTCCTTCCAAGGCTATGCCACACTTCCATGGCGATTTTATCAGGACCTACAGCTTTTTGGTCTTTCATCTTCCGAAGTGCCTTGGCTACTTCTTCCTCTGTTACACAGTCAACCACCCCTATCGATGCAGGATAGGTAGCAAAGTGCTCCCCTCCCCCTGCAGTATTGAAGGGGTTTTGGGAGTAATCCTCCTACCTCCTCTTTACCTCCCATGGGGAATACAGGGCCCTACCTATGCTATCCTTCACTGTTATGGCTCAGGGTATGTCTGTAGCTGCCCTATTTCTAGCTTTGGTTTTGTTTTGCTTGTTTTGTTGTTGCTTTAGGGCCCATCAACTACAAAGGTCATTAGGGCCCAGAAAGACACATCACCATGGTGGGGGTGTAAATGGCCATCCCACCATTGGCAATAAAAAGGGCAAAAGGCCAATAAAAGTAATAACAATAAAAAGGCAAAAGCCAAAACAGACATATAAATAAAGGCAAAAGCCAAAAACAGACATATAAAAGGCAAAAGCCAAAACATACATAACAATAAAAGTGGCAAAAGCCAAAACAGAGAGAAGAATAAATGTGGCAAAAGCCAAGACAAACACAGAGATAAAAAGGCAAAAGCCGAAACAGACAGAATAATAATTGTGGCAAAAGCCAAAACAGACATTACAATAAATGTGGCAAAAGCCAAAAAGAATACAGAAACAAAAAGGCAAAAGCCATATAATTCAAAATAAGACTTCAAATTTTGTGAAAGAGGCCAGCCTCTTTCACAAATACTAGCGAGCTCTCCACTGCCTGAGGGTTATCCCCAAGTGATGTGGAGAGCTCTGCGCTGACTCCCAGTCGCCATCTAAGTTCTCGGTATCTCTCACAGTGACTAAAGATGTGTGCCACTGTGAGAGGCTCCCAACAGAAGTCACACCATGGCTGATCCTCACCCCGTAGAATGTAAGAGTGGGTGAGGAAGGTGTGACCGATTCGCAGCTGAGCAAGCACAACCTCCTCCTTCCGCGATTGGCGGCACGAGGACACCCAGTGCACTGGAGTGTCCTTCAGTGTGCGGAGTTTGTTCGTGGTCTCCGCAAACCACTGGGCCCACCATTGGTCGTGGACGGCCCGCCACACCATCGGGAGAGCGTCGGAGGAAGGGACAGCAGTGTCAGGTATTTCTGGCATGTGGGCCACCTGACAGGCATGGGCATCTGCCATCTCGTTGCCCACGATGCCAACATGCCCCGGGACCCACATAAACAACACTGTCTTGCCCTGCTTACGAATCACAAGCAGCAGTCTGTGCACACCCTGGACGATGGCATGTCTGCCATACAGGGTGTGCAACAGCTGAAGGGAGCATAGGGAGTCAGTCGCAACAACAAAGTGTCTGTTATGCAATACTTGGATGAGTTCCAGTGCCCTGTGCAGAGCTGTGAGTTCTGCAGTTAAGACACTGGCAACGCCTGGAAGGCGGCCCCCTATGAGATGACCAGTTGTAAAGACTGACCAACCCACATAGGAACCATCCTTCGACCCACCCGTGTAAATAAAAACATGGCCTCGATAGGTCCAAGAGAGGCGTCCGAACTCTTGTTGGTACAATGACCTATCGGTACTGGTTTTGGGTAAGGCTGCAAGCATTAAATTTAAACTTGGCTCTGGCACTGTCCAGGGCGGCACAGAGGCCGGCAGTACAGGCTGCACCCTAGGTAGAGTCACACCCAGGCCGGCAAGACAGTCCATCTAACGCACACCGAATGGAGGGGGAACCCCCTGGCGGCGGTTGAATGGCCGTCTCACAATGTCACTAAAGACAGCTGGGTGTGTAGGGTGCTGTGGCTGACCTTTCAGCCGCAAAATGTATGCAGCTGCCAGGCACTGCCGCTGCACAGTCAATGGCGGCAAACCACCTTAAGCATAAAGGCTGAGTACTGGACTTGTGCAGAACGCCCCAATGGACAACCGGATGCCAGCGTGATGAACACTGTCCAGCATCCGGAGAGTAGATGGAGCGGCCAGGCCATATACGCCGCAGCCATAATCGAGACGGGATCGAACGAGTGATCTGTATAGTCGAAGCATCACCGTTCGATTGCCCCAAAACCAGTTCCCTGCAGGCACCGCAGAATATTAAGGGAGCGAAGGCACTTAGCCTTCAGCTCCTTCAAGTGCGGGACCCATGTCAGACGGCTGTCAAAACGGAGACCAAGAAAGCGGGCCGCCTCTACAACTGGCAGGAGGCGGCCATCCAGGGTAAGCTGAGGCTCAGGGTGAAGCCCTCGCTTACGACAGAAATGCATGACAGTTGTTTTGTCAGGGGAGAACTTATAGCCACGCGAGTCGGCAAACTCGTGGGCACTGTTTAGTGCGAGTTGCAACTGGCGTCTAGCTTTGGTGAGCTTGAAGACTTCTCTCACTCCTTCCTTTGTCTCTAACTGCTCATAGAGGGCCTCATACTTCTGGTGTGACCAGGGCAATGATCTTCCTAGTGGTGGTCTTGACCTGCCTAAATTGTATCTTAGACACCTGGTCTCCTAACTCCTGCCACCTGTGGAAAGCAGCCTTCTTTTGCTTGATGGCTGCTCCTACCTCCGCATTTCACTGCCATGTCTGAAAGTTTACCTGGACTGTACTTTCTACTCTACCCTGCCCCAAAATTACTTTCCCACAGGTTCTTATTTTTCTGGCGACCCTATCCCACATGGCATCAGCTGTCCATTCACCAACCCAAGTCTACCTGCCTGTGCATTCCTGATAATTTCTCCATTTAGGTGGGTAGTTTCCACCACCCGATGACTTCCTCTCCTTTCTGAGAATGTGCCTTGCACTGATTTCACTATGATTTCTACATAATCTATGGCCACATTCTTTTTAAAAATTTTCACTGGGGACTGTCCAGAAATAACAAACCTCTGTTCTATGACATCTATGACATCTCTTGTGGCAAATGGGATGGGATTAGGTGATTGCTCTCTTCTTAAGCTATGTATTCACGAATGCAAGGCCAAGTAAGTTTGCTATGTCAAGGGTTCACTGACATTCTATGATAACAATCTCCATACTCCAATCCCCCATGGACCCTACCCCATATCCCTGGTTACAGGGCCATTAAAGATCCAAACAATAACTAAGTGCTCATTCCATTGGCAATGCCCTACCTCAGCCTCTAGTGAGTGCACCAAGTCCTGAAACTCTGATTGGAAGCCCACCTTTGTGGGATCATGAAGACCCATTTCGGGGCATATCTGCTGACGAGGTGGAGCACTACTCCTCAACAAACCACTGTAACTAATAGTAGCCTATTTCTTCTTTTCATCTGGGTGACCCCTTGTTTCAGCTCACTATCTAATATTATTCCCACCCCATTTCATGCCCCTTCACTAGCTGTGTACATAAGCTTGTAACCTGTACCAATAGCCATTGATCTATTTCCCTTCCACCTAGTTTCCTGGCTCCACATTGGCTCCTAGGCTTCCTGAACATGATATGACTGGGACTACCCCAGCCAGGTGTCTGGAACCTTAAGGCATGTTGGCGCTCCTTGCTGTGGGGGATGCTGGCCCACCCCACATAGGACTCTCAGCACGCTATCTGCCATGGGGTCCAACGTCCCAACCCCTGTTACATTGCAGACTACTGATGATGATGGCCTGGGGCCTACTTGTGCACCCCTAATGGCATCCAGCACTGGGGTTTGAATCCCTGGCACTATAGGTTCGATGACTTCTGAATTTTGCATCATATATGTGCAAACCATCCATCCACCATACCACCAACATCACAAATATCACCAACCATCAAACCCAACAAGGGGTAGCCCATTCAGGTCGCTAGGGTTGCCCAGACAGGTTAATGGGGGAGATCCATGATCCTCAAGTACAAGGACCAATAAGCATCGACGGCTGACCAAGACACCTCCAACAGTAATTCTAAGAGGAGGATTGAGTGTCCGCCTGACAGCCCGTTTTCAACTGGAAGCTGTGGTGAAAGTGGTGTGTTGGAGACTCGGGGTAATTCGAATCTATAAATTAAATATAAATTAAATCTATAAATTATATCTTTTTCTTTTTGTCTTTTTTTGGTAGTTGGTAGTCTGATAGACAACCGTCATTATTCACGTTTGTAAAGCTAGATGTAATACACAGCTCCGTTTGTTAGTTTGTTGGTGGTTTAAGGTCCCGTCAACTACAAGGTCATTAGAGACCCGTCCACTGCATAGTTCTAGTGCATAGTCTGCACAGACACTAGACTAATGCGACGATTATTGGGTATTAGCAGTATCCAGCTTTCCGAAGCGACCACCCATGTCAGTACTAACTGGGCTTGTGTTGCTAAATTTCAGTGATCAGACGAGAACTGGTGTGTCCAATGCAACTCGCCGCCCTCCCCAACACAGCTCCACATGAGAGCTGTGATGCATGGTGTGGTATGATTTCGTGGAGCAGCCTAGCAATTTTATCATTGAAAATGCATTCATCGGATTATATTAAATATAACCATCTCATCTTCTCCAGCCTGTGGCTGAATCAGGTCTGAGGGGGTCTGAATGTACTCTCGTTATTACATGTCAATACCACCTCAACCTATTCTCCCTCATTTTTCAGCAATGTCCACCATCCTAGGCTACCATATATCCTTGGGGGTTGAGATGTAACTAGCTGTAAAAGTGAAGGTGGGTGAAATGATGCATGGATGATGAAAAATGAGAGGTACAAGTGACAGTCTGTGTCTACAAACTTTATTGGCCAGAAAATGTCCAGGTATGTGAAACGGGTCAGCCTCTTTGACTAACACTAGGGAATACTCAACCCACTGCAGATCGTCAATAAGGCAGGTGGGGAGCTCCACACTGACTCCCATTCAGTGTCTCAGTTGATGGTATCTCACAGTGACTAAAGATATGAGCCACTGTGAGAGGCTCCCAACACTGGTCACACCATGGTTGGTTCTCACCCATAGTATGTGGAGAAGGGAGAGGAAGGTGTGACCGATTTGTAAACAAGCAAGCACAACCTCCTCCTTCCATGATGACACCCAGTGCTCTGCAGTATCCTTATCCACATAGCACAACACATTCGTGACCTTTGTTGTTCACAACCTGTGCTATTCACAATTTGTTGGAGGTGAAGTATGTCATATGTGTTGTGGAATAGTGGAACTTCCCATAATACTTTCCAACAGTTATACATTATTAAAGGCATTTTGTAACATTTCTGAGTTTTACCAGTTTAGCTATTGGTTGAAAAAGCTGTGACCTTCAGTTGACCTTCGCGAATTGTTTACTGTCTAGTGAGATGACCATTGGTCTGATTTGCATGATTGTTTGTCATTGTGCATAATTTGATAGGCCCAATAACGTTCTAATTGACTTTTTGGTGCATCACATATAGGCCCTTTGAGGGGAATGTGAAGGTCACTAATCACCCAGTTGCTGTCATATTAAAAGAATAGCTGCTAAAACACATAATGTGGGTCCTGTTTGATAACTACCGCAGAATTCTGGAGCACCGCAACAATAAGCCATTATGATGAATGAAAAACTGAAGACCGTTTATAAATATAAAATCCAAATTTGATGCTGAACACAAAATCTAATCCTCCAATACATAATAATTATGTCACAATTATATTTGATTAATTAAAAAAATCAACTGTGATTATTAAATTTAAAATGCTCTAAAAACACATTACTAATTTACCATAAAATCTCACGTAGTGCCCATGGATTATATGCAAAACGTAGGGAGGTTTAGTGCAGACTATATGAGTGCGGACTATAAATGAAACCAAGGGTTCTCAATGAAAATTGCTCCTCATTTTCTGAACATTATATTACACTGAATAACACGATTTTACACAGTACATTCTTATTTATATGATAATGCAATATAAAATGAGCTTCTGTACATAAAGGAGTGTGGATGTGTGTAATTGGGCTCCAGGTTGGTAAGCTAAATCTTTCGTTTTAATTGGTTGTTTTTTTGTAGGGTTTTTTTAGATATTTATTCAATATATATTCTCAAATTTTGACATAAGTGTTATCACTTGGTTTTTATCTAATATTAAGGAATTCCTGACGATTGTAGATGGTATAACTACACAGGGTGCCACATGGTGTGTTTCTTTTGTGACGCATTTTAAAGGAATTTGGGTTGGCTAAATTTTTAGGTGTGGTACAATCTTTAGGAATTTGCTCATTTAGTTATAATTCTGTATGTGTGTGTAAGTTGATTTTTGAAGTTTGTTGTTATTGACAGGAAGTTATCAATTGGTGACTTTACTTAAGGCATTTTAAGAGTGCATTTAATAAGGGACTGTGCTGTTTAAGTTGTTTTTGGGACCACCTTTTTTATTCACATTATTATAGTGTAATTTTTCAGTACGTTGAGAGATTACATTACTATGCCTCCAAAGAAAGTTGCAGAGTGTGGTGGATGCAAGCTCCTAAGATTGGAGCTTGTAAGATCCAGATGGAGATCAGCAAGTTACAGGCTACCATCCTGGGCCCCTGCTCTCCAGCAGCTGGTTTAACCAAGGTTAAGGTTGGGATGCCAATGGCATCACCATCTAGTTCACCTAGAATATTGGTGACACCATCACGTAGTAAAGGGGGCATGAAGATTGGTAAGGCGTCCCTCAGTGAAAAGTCAAAGAGCCTCAAGGTGGCAGGGGAATTTCAGATACTGGATAGTCAACAAATGACACCCACACTGCAAGGGAAGGGAGTTAGGGAATCAGATGCAGAGGATAGCCATTTGCCTGTCTCTATACCCCAGGTTTCTACCTGTGGAGGATTGGCAGAAGTTAGTGAAGAGGGCTCCACATGTGTACAAAACCCATCCCCTGGCAAATCCATTCTTGTACTTGGGGACACAAACTTAAGGGGTGTTGATAGCTGGGCTCTACCAGAAGGGCTACAGAGGTGTGTTAGTGTTGCTTCCCTTCCTGATGCAAGGTTGGAAGACATAAAGGGTAGGATTGAAGGTATTATGAAAGGGGAAAAGAAAGACTGCATGACGATTTTACATATAGGATCAAATGATATACAGTAACTCTTGATAAACCTGCAGTTGAAGTTCTGAAGGTAATTATGGATATAGGTAAAGAGGTAAAAAGATTTAGGCCCAAGGCAAGAGTTATGCTGTGTCCAGTTGTTGAACGACAGGATAAAGGCAGGTTAACTACAGCAAAGGCCAGATGGATTAATAATAGGATGTTTTCTGAAGGTCAGGATATTGGGGCAAAACTACTGGATTACAGAGCTTGTCTCTCAGATCTCCAACATTGGTTTGCTGTTGATGGATTTCATTTTAATACAAGGGCTGTCTCTAGGATTGGCACAAAAATGAAGGAGTTTATTGCCGATTTTTTAGGAAAGGTACCAAGTCATCTTATGCCAGGTTGAGTCAAAATATCAATAGGAAGGGTATTAATAGGGGGGATAGGTAAGTCTTTAGCAATAAATGATCCATTGACTTTGCTTGTTGTGAATTGCTGAAATCCTGGTTGAGGGGAGACATCAAATCAGCAGAGATCTTCACAGATAAGTTTGTAGTTTATAGAAAGGATAGGGAAAGAGGCAGAGGGGTGGAGTCTTTATAGCAATAGATAAATCCCTGGACAGCTCTAGGGAACTGCAATATGAGGAAGATTGTGAAATGGTATGTTGTCATGTTGCAAGCTCTTGTGGTGGAGGAATTTATGTAGTCGGCTTCTATCGTCCACCAGGCGATGATCCACTCCCACTTATAAGACTGTCACAATCATTGGAGCATATATATGAAAAGAAGAAGGTACCACTAGTAATTCTTGGAAGGGACTTCAAATTACCAAGGTTGGATTGGGGCTGTGTGTAGCCTAATTCAAATTCCAGGTTATCAGGTGCTCTGAACCTATTTTTGGAGCAGTTGTACTGTAATGGATTGGAACAGATTGTGACAATGCCTACACATGATAAAGGAGGAATTTTAGATTTAGTATTTACAGATGTGCCCAGTTCTATCAACACTGTAGAGCGGCGATTCTCAACCACTGTACCACGACACTTTAGTGTGCCGCAAGATTGATGAGAGTGTGCCATGAGGTCAGGCAACCATCTTATCCCTCTGACTGGACACAAGGGTGATATATTGGGCAGTGTTTTCCCACAGCCGGTTGCCAACCAAAGCTGCATCTCCTATGCTATTTATCGTCTTTCTACTGTTTGTTGGGACATTCCACCAAAGACAGGGGACGAGCTCCTGCACCTGGAAATTTTGGTCCTCTACCCGTTCCATAATAGAGAGGGTTCTTCCACGTGAAGATGCTATCGTACACTACATGGGACCTCGGTTTTACTTCTCACCCAAAAGAAGTTGCACCTCAGGACTTCTCTCTTGCCCGAAAAAAGCCAACCCACCTCGTCCAGTATTGAACCAAAAACTGCTGACAGTTACTGAACGCCACCGAGGCAAGTTTTTGCATAGGGTGCCCCAAAATGTGTGGTTGTTAGTGTGCCACCAAATTTTGAAATTAGTAAAAGTGTACAGTTACAAAAAAAGGTTGAGAATCACTGCTGTAGAGTGTATTGAAGGAATTAGTGACCATGAAGGGGTTAGGGTAGAGATAGCTAAAAGGTTACTTAGACAGGTGGCACCAGACAGGGTGGCCTACCAATATAATAAGGCAAATTGGGAATATTTTAAATCATATCTAGAATATGAGTTAAACGATTTTTATACCATTGTTAATACCTGTGGTGTTGAGGAATCTTGGCAATGATTCCTAGCCCTCTTAGAGAAGGGCAAACAGCTAGCTGTCCCCACTAAGCTTATAAGGAATAATACTTTTCCTGAATGGTATACAAAAGAGGTGAAGGTAGCTTTGCGGAACCAGCAAAAGGCTAGGAATGCACCTAGGAGAGGGAGGGATGCCAATAGTGAGATTAAAAGAAGGCCCAGAAAATGGTTAAAGTGCATATGAAGAAGTCTTACAAGAATTTTCATGAAAACATTTTGGGAGACAGGCTTAAGAAAAATCCAAGTATCTGAAGTATCTGAAGAGGTGTAGGAAAGAGGGTTATAGGGATACAGTGGTTAAAGATAGTTCAGGAAATGTAGTTCAGGATAGTCTTATGATTGCAAATGTTTTCAATGATGCATTTGCAAAAAACTTTGCAACCAGTAGGAGGAACTTCCAGCTGGTACTTGATAGTGATTCTCCAGGGGGAATGGATGAGGTTACTATCACTAGGGTGGGAATTGAGCAACTACTAAGCAAATCAGTGGTTCATAAGGCTGTAGGTTGTGATGGCATTTCTCCATATATTATGCAGTGACTCTCAGGGATACTTAGCTATTACCTGGTGGAAATATTTAGAAAGTCATTAAACATGGGTATTGTTCCATCATCATGGAAACTGGGTAATGTGGTACCAATTTTCAAGTCAGGAGACACAGCAGACCCTAAGTCCCATAGACCAGTTTCATTAACGAGTGCTGTATCCAAGGTTTATGAACACATCCTTTTCTCTGCTATTATGGGATATCTGGAAAAGGATGGCATCCTTAGCAAAGTTCAGCATGGATTTAGGAAAGGGAGGTCATGTGACACCCAAATGGCTTGCTTGATAGATTATATTGAAAGGGCTTTAGACAACAGAAAGCAGGTTTGTGTTGTATTCTTAGACTTTGAACAGGCTTTTGGCATGGTGCCCCATGATAAGCTGATTTCAAAGATGTCAAGTCTAGGGATATATAGTAAGGTTTCTCAGTGGGTAAGGTACTATCTGCTTGATAGACAACAGAGGGTGATGTACAGGGATAGTGCATCTGAATGGAAACCAGCCACATCAGGGGTCCCTCAGGGAAGTGTTTTGGGTCCTTTGTTGTACATTCTCTATGTGAATTACTTAGGATTTGACATTAGTTCCTTCCTTGAACTATTTGCAGATGACACATGTATAGCTCGGGTATTAGCTGAGGGGTTATCATCCTGTGCACAATTACAACAGGATCTCGATAAGATTTACAATTGGTGTGTAAAATGGGAATTGCCATTGAATCTGAAAAAGTGTAGGATTCTTAAAATATCCAGATCTAGGGAGCTACTTGATTTTGATCACTATATAGGTGGAGTTAGGTTTGAGAGAGTTGGGACCCATTAGCATCTTGGAATAATTTTAAATAACCAAGGTGCCCTTAAAGGATCATATTAGTAAATTGGTTGGGAGGGCTGGTCAATTCCTCCGTCTGAAGTGAGGGAAACAGCATATATTTCAATGGTGCGACCAATTTTGGAGTACGGTAGTCCAATTTCGTTTCCCTTCAGGCAGGAATTATCTTGGGAGATTGAAAGGATACTGTTTATCAGACTGCTGCTGCTGGGGTGTGATGGACATCTGGTGGGATGTGTGTCCCCTGCTAATTACAAAGGGAGAAAGGATCATTCATATAAATTGAAGGAGATTAGGGCACAGACAGACCCATATTACTGGTCTTTCTTACCAAGGACCATTCGACAATGGAATAGCCTTGGAAAGGATAAGGTAGAGGGTCTCATGAAATGCCACCCTACCATTACTAGTGTTGTAGAGGGATCACAGGAATTTCCGCCTAGGGTTTTGGGAGCTTTTTAGTAATGTATATGAAAAGGAGAGTTGGTCTCTCCACTGCCATATTGGCCAAATAAGGCTGCTTGCAGTGTCGTGAATTAGAATTAGAATATTTCATGTTCATATTCATTTGATCCCATTGCCCCTACAAGTTGCACCACTGGCTACAGTGGGAATTTTAACATGCAGACTATACATGAGTGTGGACTATATTTGAAACATATCCATCGGAAAAGTGGACTATAGAAGGGTGCAGACTATATTTGAGATGCAGACTTTACATCAGATTTTATGGTACCTACATCTAGTGCATAAGAATTTAATGTGATGGTGGGCGTTGTTTATTTGCACAAAGGTAATCAAATCTTGGAGCAATGCAGAGTGTGAGACTCATAACTCTCTTCTGACTATTAACCTGGTTCAATACAGTGATACCTCGACTTACAAGTGCCCAAACTTACGAGTTATTCGATATATGAGCTGTCAGTTGGTCAATTTGAGATGTGAGCTAAAATACAAGTTATGGGTGAGCTTCTCACACCACCAATAACTGGCAATCTCCAAGAAAGTTACCTACCCTTGCAAGCCCTTATAATCCATCTGCTCACCCACAAAACCTCAAAGACACCTCCTCTCCTGCAGCCTATGAACCAGCAGGTGAACTCTAATTTCAAGAAATTCTTCACCAAGCACATGTTCTGCCACTGCTTTGTGGTGATTCTCACAATTATAGATATGGTCTCGCATTGTTACAAGAAGGACTTTGACCTCTGCATGTAAGAATCTGTGTTCTGAGGTGGTGTCTGAATAGATATCAAAGGATTGGAACATAAGAGGCAGAGGTAGAGGAGTGTGTCCCTTGGAAAGTGCATGGGCTTGGAGGTTGATTCTTCATGTCCCACTCTGCAGGAATTATAAGATGGGGAAACAAGTGATACCTCAACTTAGAAGTTTAATTCGTTCTGTGACCGAGCTCATAACTCAAATTGCTCGTTTGTCAAATTATTTTTGTTCATAGAAATTAATTGAAATGCCTTTAATCCATCCCAGTCCCCCAAACCCCCTATATACAGTGAGAGTTAAAAGTGAACGACCATGTATGATTGTCACATATTTTTGTTTGTAAATAAAAATGTAGTTCATGTAAATAAAAAATTAGTTTTTTAATTTCAACTATAACATGTTATTAATGCCTGGTGAAAAAAATGAAAGGAAAATATATGCAAAGTATTGAAAAAAAGGCAAATGTGTATTGATATACTATTTTGTAAGCCTCAAAAGTGTAGAACCAAAACATGCCCTTTGCATGATAAAGAAGTGAAACTTTCTTTCCCTACTACATAGTTGGTCCTCCTTTACTTTCTATTACTGCTGATAATCGGCATGGCATTGACTACACCAAGGTTTGTGTGAGTTTTGTTGGTATTTTTTCCCAATCTTCAATAATCACATCTTTCAGCCTGGAAATGCTGGAAATTTTCTGTTTTTGTATTTGTTTCTCTAAATAACTCAATCAATGTTCAATGGGATTTAAATCTGGAGACTGGGGTGGGTGATCAAGTATTTTTGGCACGTTATACAGTAACCATTCCATCACCAAATTGGACTTATACTTTTGATCATTGTCCTGCTGAAAGATCCCAAAACAAATCAACAAATTATCTTGCAGAATCTTCAAATAATCTTCTATTTTTAATATTAGAGTCCACAAACACTAAATTACCAACTCCAGAGGAAGCCATACACCCCCACACCATCACTGCACCTCCACCATGCTTCCCCATTGGCAGGACATTGTGTTGTTGATATTCTTGGTTGTGAGATCTCTATATTTTTGGTCTTGTTTCAGGTCGAAAAAGTTCAAATTTAGATTCATCTGTAAAAATAACATTACTCCAAAAAGAAAAGTCAAAATTTTTGTATTTTGTAGCAAAATCAAGTCTTTTCTGTTTATTCACTTTGGAAGTGTATGGCTTCTTCCTAGGTACTCTGCCATGTAATTCTGAATCATTTAGTGCCCACCTTATTGTGCTGGCACTAACTGGAACTTCACTAAGAAATGAATGATTTTTTGCAATAGCAACAGCACTTGCAAAGGATTTTTCTGGACTTCATGAACCACTGCACGTTCATCAGCATAAGATTTCAGCAATTTTAGCAAATGTTTTACCTGCATTGCTAAATTTTATGAAGACTTCTCAAATCATTACTAACTTCTTTTTTATTCGCCATTTTGCCACAAGATTAAATATTATTTTCAAACAGAATGTGGAATAGAATATGAAATAGAATATCGAATAGAATTATTTTTCCCCAGAGGACAAAATTATGTGTTATTGCTTTGAAAATTACTGGTAATGTCAATACACAATTGCGATTTTGTCAGAAATTTGCATATATTTTCCTCTTATCTTTTTTCCAGACATTAACAACATTTAAGAGTTGAAAATAAAAAAAATATGAGCTGCAATCATGAATGGTCGTTCACTTTTGACTCTCACAGTATATAGGGGGTTTGGGGGACTGGGATGGATTAAAGGCATTTCAATTAATTTCTATGAACAAAAATAATTTGATAAACGAGCAATTTGAGTTACGAGCTCGGTCACAGAACGAATTAAACTTGTAAGTTGAGGTATCACTGTATTTGGCCAGTGCCAAAAACCCGTTTTCAAATGAAGAATGTTACAAACGGTAGAAGGATTTGGATTGCTTTGCAGTACAATGATTCATACTCTCCACTGACAGTAGTCCGTGCCTCCCATGGTGGAAACCACTGCCATAAGGGGTCATGGCTTTGCCTCACTTTGGATGGAAATCTACTTAACACTTTCCATTTTATGGTTATTGGCATTGTTTGTTATTGCTTGATGGTGTTTTAGGGCACTTCAACTAGAAGATCATTAGAGCCCCATCCACTGTGTAGTTCTAATATAGGGACTGCACAGACACTACACTAATGCAACGATTTTTTTGGTAATAGCGGTAGCCAGATTTCCCAAGCAGCCACCAAAGTCACTATTAGATGGGGTTGCGTTGCATAACTTCAGTCATTGGATGAGAACTGGTGTGTACAACGCAATTTTCCACTCGCAGGTTATTCACAAGGTTCGGCACTTTAACCATATATCCTCTCTGCAAAATTGAAGTTCTGTGAGAAAATCTCACACAATTCCACTAGCAATCTTGGTAAGTAGAAGGCAAACAAATTTTATTTTTATCATGCCAACAGACTTAACAAAACTACAACAAACTGTTGAAAGAATGAGGCTCGATTAAAACGAACTAGATGTCAAAATCGCACAGCACATTTCCATACTGTCCACCGGGATGTGTACTACTTTTGGTACATTTTCCCTGACTGATAGCCTAATGCTACAACCCAACGGCTAGTACTAGCATGGGTGACCGTTGGGAAAGCTGGTATTGGTAATATCTAAAATCGTGGTAATGTAGTGCTATAAGACTGTAGTGCTGTAAGACTCAGTATTAGAACTATGCAATGGACGGGGCTCTACTAACCACTGCAGTCTAAGGGTCATAAAACACCAACGAAACGACATTGCTGCAACTCCTATGTTTATTTATCATTCGCCTACTGTGTTCTCCAGAAAGTAGGACCTAACCATAAAATAAATGGGTCCAGGTGAGAACCTTGGGGTGAAACATGTATGTAAATAAAACGAAATGGGCTAGTATGAAAGAAAGAAACCTTTTTCATACATCTGATACTAGCACTGCTTTCCAGGGCGGATCCAGAGGGGAGAGCAACTTGGGAATTTGGGATTGGGAGATTAATGGCGCTGATCCAGCAGAGAGGACATGATAGTATATGAATAAATGTAAATTACACATGAAAAATCCACATCCCTTAGTACTTTTGTATAATTCTAATTCACTACATTGAAGCAGCCTTATTTGGCCAATATGGCAGGGGGTAGACTAACTCCCATTCCTATATATGATACCATAAAACTCCTAGAACTTAAAACTAGACTTCTTGTGCCCCCTACAATGCTAGCAATGGTGGGATTACCTTCGAGGTAGCCCTCCAATTTATCCTCTCCAAAGCTATTCCATTGCCAAATGGTCCTTGGTAAAAAAAAAACACCAGTGGTATGAGTCTGTTTGTGCACTTATCTCCTTCAATTTATATGAATGATTCCTTCTCCCCTTATACTCAGCGAGGGACATCCAACCAGAGGGTCATTGCACCCGAGCAGCAGTAGTCTGATAAAAAGGCAAATGCTATGAGATATACGCCACTGGCTTAGGGTGTCCCACCCTCCCTGTCAGACACTCTGCCTGTGAGAAAACCTGTGGATTAAAATTCTTGATGCCCTCCTTGGGATCCTTTCAATCTCCCAAGATAAGTCCTGTCTGAATGGTAACCAAAATGGACTACCATTCTCCAAACTGGTCTTACCATTGAAATATCAGCTGATTCTTTTACCCCCTTTGTGCTGTCCCGAAGCACCCTACTAATAAGACTTGGTCTTAGTTTTGGGGAAACAGGCTCTTCATTGCGGACGCCACTGATGCCAAGACGTAAGCTCATGCACTTAAGAATTTTGCTGAAGGGCTTTTCAACATGCAGTTGGTGTCGCCCATGCAGCCTGGTGCAACGGTTTTACTTTCCATCTGGCGGAAGGTGAGTGGGGGCCACTTTCTCATCAGAAAGTAGTCAGCCAACTTTGATCCGGTATCAAGGTTGGAATCAGTGATGCTGTAGTTGAGCATGTTGCCTCTCAGTCAACAAGAGAAGCTGGAGCTGCTACGAATTCCAAGGGCGTTTAGGGACACAAGGCACATGAGAGACGTCAACTTAACTTTCTTAAGCCATTATTTAAAAGTCTTTGTTTGTTTCGTTGGGGTTTAGGACCCTTCAACTACAAAGGTCATTAGAGTCCCATCATATCCATAGTTCTAACGCAGTGTCTGTAAAGACACTATGCTGATATGACGATTTTTGGGTATTAGCCATACCTAGTGTTCCTCAGCGGTTCATTCGTTGGTGTTTTAGGACCCATCAACTACAAGGTCATTAGAGCCCTGTCCCCTGTGTAGTTCTAATGCAAAGACTGCACAGACACTAGTAATGGGACAATGTTTTCGGTAGTAGTGACACTGTACTAGCAGGGGTTGTGTTCCTTAGCTGCAGTGATCAGACGAGAAATGGTGTGTCCAACGTAATACAGCCACTATGGTTTATCAGGTACCCTTGTAACTGAATACGTTATGAATTAGGAATAAGGTTCCAGATTTACAACAAGGATGCATTCCTAGCATTCTAAGGCTGATCGCATAGTGGAGCAGCGATACTAGTGATAAAAGCAAAGAGCAGAGCGATGAGCAAAGAGTGTTTGAATTAAAATGATTGCACAGCACAGTGGAAGAGACTTGAAATGAAAGCAGGACCGTAACTAGGGCGTGGAGAAGAAGGCGGCCACCATGGCACAACTGGGTTTGGGGGGCAAAATGTTTAAGATTTTTGTCATTACAGTAAAACCTGTCTACATTGAGCACTTGCTGTTCCATTCAAAAGTGCTCAATGTAGACAGTTGCTCATTGTATCAAGGTGAGGCAGCAGGATGAAGTAACATCAGCTTCTACAGAATACCCACATACCTTAATATGAAAAGTGAATACTGTTCCTTTTCCTAAATCATTCAACGCATACACTGCTAGCCTTGAAGTTTTCAATTCTCAAAGGTAGTAACACATAGTGACGGATCCAGCAGTAGATAAGGGGGCACTTCAAATATTCAGAATCCCTTAGTATAAATCTAGCTAGCAATTACATTAAAGGCTCTACTGCCCCTTAGACAATATCCTATCCTCAGTGGTTTAGCCAACTGCAGAATGGACAGCAAAGATTGGACTGGAAGTATAGAAATGGAGATAGCAATGCAAAATGTTGGATCAGCTGAAATATGCCAACCATTTAAACACCAACGGGGGAGCCATTGCTTCCCTCTTAAAACACCGACGGGGGAGCCATTGCTTCCCTCTTAAAACACCGACGGAGGAGCCATTGCTTCCCTCTTAAAACACAGGGAGTTTTCCTGCAGCATTGGTCCTGATATACAGCAGGAATCTTTTTCTGTTTCAAGTCCAAAAAGAAGCTAAAGACAGAAGCATTCAATTCATCATTAGCACCACTTTTCTTCAGCTTCATTTTTACATTTGATATCATAATTAACTTATTTATCAATACTTTTATATGAGCAATAGCTCCATGTAAAATTCAGCTGATAATTTTCTTTGCAATACACCATTATCTACACATTCACTTACAAATTACTTTTGCTCCAAATTTAACTCTGTGTACTTTATTTTAGCCATGTAAAAGTGTTTGAGTTACTTCTTCAAATCAAATGATTTCTATGGGTGATCGAATAGTTGATAACAATGGGATGTGCAAAGGGATAATTCAAGGTGCAAATCTTCCAATGTCTGTTGCAAATAGTTTTCCTTAACTGTTTCATTTTAGGGCCAAATTATGGTGCTGTACCATTCAATTTAAAAGGGTTCCTAGTTTATTTAAAAAAAAATTAAAAAATTTAGAAATTCTAACACTTTTAGCATGACACAAATAGGCGTTTATGTTCAAACTATGGAGGTTAGCTGCTTCTCTGGGACTGGTTTAGAGTGGTCAATGTACAAATTATGCAGGTGCTTAACGTAAGTGATATTACATAATGAAATCTCTATGGGAATGTTTGGTTCCATAGAAATACATTCAATGTAGAGAGGGGTCATAGTATCAAGGTGCTCAATCTGACAGGTTTTACTGTATTGGGTTATGGGCAAGCAGACGTTAGACACTTGCCACAGGCGCTTCACACCCCCATTATGGCTCTGCTTGAAAGCGACGTTAAACAAGAAGTCCCTACAAAAGCATATGGCAGGGTCGGGCACCCATCTTGTCCATCTGAAAGGACATGAGGGTGATATATCGAACATGGTTTTCCACAGCTAGTTGCTGACCAAAGCTGCAACCACTATGCTTATTTATCTCCGGTCTGCTGTGCGTTTGGGCCCCTGCTGAGCTCTTACACAAGGAAACTTTGCCCCATCTACCCATGATATAGTAGAGAGTGTTCCTTTGCATGTAAATGCCAT
This sequence comes from Trigoniulus corallinus, assembly GCA_013389805.1. Taxonomy (NCBI): domain Eukaryota; kingdom Metazoa; phylum Arthropoda; class Diplopoda; order Spirobolida; family Trigoniulidae; genus Trigoniulus; species Trigoniulus corallinus. The sequence continues at coordinate 25,376,436 of JAAFCE010007744.1, forward strand.
TGTACATCACAAGGGACCTTAGTTTTACTTCTCATCTGAGAAGTTTTACTTCTTGCCTGAAAGAAGTAATGCCAACTCGTTACAGTATTGAACCTAAAACTACTGACGCAATTATCGCAATTGCCTGAAAGAAGTAATGCCAACTCGTTACAGTATTGAACCTAAAACTACTGACGCAATTATCGAGCGTTCTACCCACCACGCCAACGAGGTGGGGGTAAACAAATAGTCAGTACCATTTTTCAAAATAACTTAATTTCAACTACAATCTTCGTTTGTGTTCCATACACCACGAACTTGTTTGTAAAGGCTGGTTCAGTGGCACATGCAAGAGTGGCAGATACTGCGTGAGCAGATGAAGCAACACAGACACGGATGACGTTGGCACATAATTATGTAGGGAGGGAGTTGAGGAACGGGAGGAAAAGAGCAGTTGACTAGTAGTCAACTGCTTTCGGAGCGCAGCGTGCTTATGATTGGTTGGTTGTACTGTAGACGATGCCCATTATGCCATGACACCATTGTTCACTCATTACGCCGCCTAGCGGACATTGTCTAAATCAACCGGCGTGCATCCTATCTGCCACTTACCACTGAATGAGTACTCGTGCAGTTCGTCTTGGTGACGGTGCTCTATGTCACCATTTTGTTGTTTGCACGCATGCTCTTTTTGCTGGTAGCACTTGCCACTGAACCAGCCTTAATAGTAGCATGTGCAAGAAGGCCAGCAAAATAAATGATAATACACTGTTTAACCCTTTCAGTCCCAATTATGTTTTGTTAGGAATTTTTTCACACAAACTGTTGAAATAAATTAAATATAAGTAAGACAATGGCCTTGCAACACCCCACACTTTGGAGGTGATTGCTGTAGTGTATGAGTAGGGCGTTGAGGGTTGATGGAATTAGGAATGCATATATTTAGGGTAGCTTGGGTGGGGGTGTGCACAGGCTAAAAAAGGGAATGATGATGATGAACGATCTTGTGTAAAGATAATATTTTATTATCATGGATATGTAATTTATGAAGAAGTGAAGGCCCCCTAATGATTTTACTAGCCTACAGTATGTGTAACGCACTGGGAGCAAAGGAGTTAGAACACGCACTACTTGTTGTATTATAATTTTGGCCACTCCATCCCAGAAGTGGTGAGGGACCCTCCTTTCACACAGGACTCCGCTTGCCTGTCTGCACTTCAACCATCCCCACTGATTCTATGGGTCACATCAGAGTCTTCTCCCCATTGCTTTGGAACGTTGATCTTAGCTAGGTACTTTAACTCTTGCACCTTTTTCACCAGTTCGTCCTTAGAAAGTACGGCACCATTATTATCCTGCCCTTCCAATTGAAAGTTAAATACTCTGTCTTCTGCATGTTTAGCTTCAGCCGTCCCTTTTCTATCCCTCGTCTAACATTGTTTAGGCCCTTTTTCCACGTGTTTTCTGCAGTCACTAAGTGTTCCGAATGATAGTATAAATATCACCTTGAAATATGCTCTGACAGGCAAATAAATTCATAGTTTTATCCAATCGGTTTTCAGCATGCACCCGAAAAAACAGTTGAAAACCAACTTAAATGACAAATGATAACAATGGGAAAAGACTACTGTTGGCGTATGGGTAACTGAATTGATGCGCGCAACTCGCCCTTTACTATAATCCGTTTTTTAAATTCAATTTTAGTAAATACATCACGCTGAATATCAGTTACTGAAAATGCTGACAGTGAAAACATAATCTACCATATGTTGAGGAAGGACATTCGCACAATCGTACATTTAATCAGTTAGATGAAAACAAATCTGCGATTTTCGCCTTTTGCATCACCGACTTGACCTCAAGCATGATCAGCCAAATAATGCCTACGGAATTTGTGAATTGTATTGATTTCTTGGCTTGCTGTTTGTTACAAGATAGCTCTCACTGGTTGTCTGAGTTGTTGTCCACTAGGTTATGGAAATTTAGTTTATGTTTGGGAATAAGAAATATGCGGCAATTTTGGCAAGAATTCTACACATTGGGAAGGACATCAACAATAGAAATTTAATGGACTTTCTGAAAGGCACAGCATACAATTTTGAATTTTAGTTTATGTTTGTGTTTATGTGACAGTCTTGCTTTATGTTTTTTTTATTTTATTGAAATTATTATTATATTAAAAAAAGGAAAAAAGAAATAAATGTCCATTTGTCTTCCCAGGGGTGAAATTTAGGAGGCGAAACTTCAGTAAACCGGTCCACAGCACATCTCGCATTTCTATTGCCCAACATTGCTTTCTCACTTCTTTGCCTATCGTAGCTTCTTTTATACCATTAGCATCATCATTCTAAACCCCTTTACCTCTATAGCAGGCTGGACACAAACAATGACACCACACGGGGTCACGGTTTTAAACTCCATCTGACGGATCGTACACTTTGGGCGTCCTTCTCACCTGAAAAGTCATATCTGTCACGATCGATCCTGCAATACAGGATTTACAAATACAAGTACGCCAACCACTAAGACCATTAATACAGATTTTATCCATTTCTGATTAAGGCTCGCAGACACGCGTCACTCGGCCAAGGAAGACTATGTTCATGTAGGGTTGGTCCGGTGTTCGTTGGGGGCACCTACAGTACCCTTATCCTGCCAGTGACAGGGTCGGCGGGTTCTAGCTCTCCACTCCCGCCAATATCCAACTAGACCACCATTCGCAACGGATGTCACTATGTTTTTTTGTACAACCTGCTTCCACCTTTGTTTTCCTCTTCTCCTACTCCTGGTGCCTCCAACCACATTCATTCCCATAATCGACCTAGTAAGCTACTCCTTCCCTCTTTGCATCACATGCTCATACCAGTTTTTTTGGGCTAGCTGAGTAGCTGGAGACGAAACAGATGATGGCAGACATCACAGGCGGAGAGAAGGGCTGTGTATTGTGTGGTGTAGTGGAGAATATCAGACATGTGATGCTGGGATGTCCAGTGCTGGGCCACTGCTGGGATACCCCCACATTGGAAGAGGTCCTGGGAGTAGAAGATGAGGGGTGAAACGACTAGAATGGGCACAAAGGGCAAAAATGTTGTTGTGATGCTGGTGGGGATCTAGGCATATGGGTCTAGGATGAAAAATTCCACTAGCAAGGTATCCGTCACGAAGGATTACATATTCACATTCATAACGCAGCATTCGCATCTACTCGCAGCATTGCCGCATTCAACCATTTATGGTAGGATGAGGCGCATGTGGCGAACGGCTTTTATTATGCAGCCGGTTAATAACTAGCTTATATCCTGCCAATAGCCAACATAAAGGTATTATAGAGCCCTTGGGTCCCACTGGAAGATTTGTTGAATGGTACTGGCTGCCGGTTGAACACTGCAACCCCTATGCTAATTTGTCGTCGGCCCACTGTTCGTTGAGGAACTCCACCAAGCCACCGGCACGTGCTCTTAAATCTGAGGATGTCGAAAAGGTTCTTCTACGTAGAAGTGACACTGCACAAAACAAACGGGGGCCACGATTTTACTTCCGGTCGATTTCTCTTTCTATCCATCTCTCTCTCTGTCTCTCTTTCTGAAGTTAAACAACGCAACCCTACCTAGTATTGGCATGGGTGACCGCTTTTGAACACTGAGTACTAATATCCAAATCATCATAATAGCGTAGTGTCTATGCCAATTCTGTATTAGAACGATACTATGCAGAGGGCGGGGCCTTACTGACCGTTGTAGTGGAAGAGGCCTAAGGCACCAGCAAAACGAAACAAATTTTCTTTCCCTCTGATTTTTAAGTTGCATAGTCGAGGGGGCTCTAGAGCAGGGCCCGCTCTAGGGAGGGGCAAGCCGGGCATTTGTCCGGGGCGCCAAAATTTAGGGGCGGCATTTTGGCTGTTTGAGAAAAATATTAACGTGTTAATTACGAAATTAATAGATCACATCGATTTTTTTTCCTTTGCTAAAAATTTACAGTGCATAGTGTAAATTATATTGCTTATGTCAAAAAGCTAAAAAACAACCATTTATCCCGCTTGTGGCCAGTGGCGGATTCACGGGGGGGGGGTGATCGGGATTCGGCCTGGCTACTTTAGGAATTCGGACTGGCTGAAACTTACAATTTGCTTCAGAATCATAATCACCCCCCCCCCCCCCCTCAAAAACCCCCCCCCCCCCCCCCCCCCTGAGCCAGCCTCTGGATCCGCCCTTGTGGCAGGGTCGCGTCTGCGGTTTCTGGCCCTCTACTCCCGTATATCTTCCACCAGGTCCCCGTCCACCCCATACACCGCCTCATCCTTATGGACAACCTGCTTCCAAGCCTGGTTCGGCTCCTCTTGCCCCGGGTGCTTCCAACCACCTTTATTCTTGAAATGGACCTAACAAGCTCCTTCTCTCTTCCATTTACGTGTCCATACACCTCAATCTATTCTCCCTCAATTTTTGGCGTTGTCCATCACCCCCAAGCTACACCTCTGATGTACTCATTCCTAATTCTATTAGCTCTTCAACATTCGCCTCTCAACTACGTGCATTCTGTTGAAGTGACTATAGCATAACGGGCCTAACCACTGCCCTGTAAAACTTCACCTTCAACTTGGTTGCGACCCTCCTATCACACAGGCTCCGCTTGCCTTACTCCTCTTCAACCACGTTGATTGATTCTATGGGTTCACATCAGAGTCTATCTCCCCACTGCTTTGGGATGTTGATCCTAAGTACTTTTCCTCTTGCACCTTTTCCACCAGTTCGACGATAGGACGTAAGAAACCGTTATTTTGCTGTCCTTCTCAACTGAAAGCTAAACACTCTTTCTTCTTCATGTTTATCTTTAGCCCTTTCAATCGTCTAGCCTTTTCTATCACTCCTCTAATATCGTTTAGGCCCTCTTCTACTTGTTCTCTGCAGCCACTAAGATTTGCAATATTTGTCGGCGGATGCCATGGACTAAGGGGCCCATTCTCCTACTCCCGTCAGCAGCTCATCCATAACCAGAATACTTTTCATTCTTGTTATGGATGAGCTACTTGCTAAGTTATGGACTGAATGCTGAACCTTGGTGCATCCCAAAACTCACTGGGAAGCACCCAGTGCTGAACCTTGGTGCATCCCTCTTCTTTACCTGAGACGGGGGAAAGAGGGCCTTACCTTGGCCTATTTAAAAACTTCTGTTCCCTTCCTTGGTCTCTAACTGATTTATAGAGGGCCTCATACTTCTGGTATTTGACCAGGGCAATGATCCTCCTAGGTGTGGTCTTGAAAAATATTTACACTATTATTAAAATATTAATGCAGAATTCGAAATGGCGCTGCCTTAACTTGTTTGAACGTACTGCACATACAGTATAATTCTCTGAACAGAATAGCATTAACACGCAGACACAGCACTGCTTCAATGGGCCACCCAATATAAAATTTAAATAATATGATTTGATTTGTATTGAAAATGAAAAATATGTACCTTTATTTAAGTACCTTTTTTAATAGTACCTTTTAAAATACCATATTTATTCTAATAAGCAGCGGCCATTAAAAACTTTTCGTTGTTGTTTGTTTGTTGGTGTTTAGGGCCCTTCAACTACAAGGTCATTAGAGCCCCGTCCACAGCATAGTTCTTATGCAGAGACTCCACAGACACTACACCAATGTGACGATTTATAGGTGTAGGCGGTACCAGAGGCCACCCATGTCAGTATTAGCTGGGGTTGCGCTGCCTAACTTAAGTCATCAGACGAGAACTGGTGTGTCCAACGCAATTTGCCGCTCCCTCTAATAAACGGCGTATTGTATAATAAAGAAACTGAATTTATCATCATTATTATCATACCCTTATCCAGCCTGTGGCAGGGTCTGGTCTGTAGGTGGACTTAACATTCTCACACTGGGGCACCCCAGCCAGATGTCTGGAACCCACAGGAATATTGGCTGGGTTGTCTATGGGGGTGCCTTATTAAAGGTACTGAAATATAAACAGCGCCCTCCAATAAACGGCGCATCAAAATAGCCTTTGAAAAAATAAACGGCGCGCCGTTTATTAGAATAAAATGGTAAGTACCTTTATACATTCTTAAGGGGCGCAAATTTGTCGTTTTGCCCGGGTCTCGTGTGATGTACGACGCCATTTGCACATAAAAGAACCCTCTCTACTATGCAACGGGTAGAAAAGGAACCTACCCTACACTAATGCAACGATTTTGGGGTATTAGCTGTACCCAGTTCTCCCAAGTGGCCACCCATGCAATTAATAGCTGGGGTTGCGTTGCTTAACTTCAGTGATCAGACGAGAGCTGGTGTCCAACGCAATAAGCCGCTCCTTGAAAATTCAGGGAATACTTAGAAAATTGCAATCCTCTTGGAGTTAGGAGATAGGATAATGCGTGGATACCGCTTAAAAACGAGTAAGGAATTCCATAAAAAAATAATTTCCACCTCATTAATCTTTGGTATGATATAATACTTTGACATTTGCAGTAAACGTTACACCGACCTTTCCAAAGCTTCCTTTGCCTAAAACCATTAGAAAGTTGAAATCTGAAGCTCGTATGACATCCTTTTTCCCCATATTATGTGGAATGTCTTTGTTGGTTGTACTTGGAGGTGCCTTTTTGGTAAATGACGCTTTCTGAAAAGAAAAAGAAAAACACACATAAAAACTGTAGCGAGACTTTTAAGAAATCTTGCATGCATATGTCAGAATAGATCTCATGCAATGCTACCTATACAAGACTTAAATGATTATTACATGGATTTCTCCAAAAACTCAATCACAAGACATCAATTATTAACGCTTAGTTAGATTCAATTACTGTATAATCTTGCGTATAATATGCACCGGTGCATAATGCGCACCCCAAGTCTCACGATTTACGTTAATATAAAAATCTCAATACCCATATGGAAGCTAAGCTTGCCAGTTATTTAGATGACGATTCTGAAGAATTTTAGGGATTTAACCCTAGAGTAGTCGCGTGTGGTCCAATGGACCCCAGCTTTATGCTTTCTTTGCAAAAAGACATGTCTGTGCAAGCAACAATTCCCCCACTTCTAGTAGCTTCCTGTCTCTAGTAAATCTTTGATGAGAACTAATTTTCATGGTCTTGATCTGTTCAATTCAAGCAAAAAGAAGCTCTTGGAATCTGTTGAACCCCACGTGACGAGATTCGTTCTCTGAAATATCTTGATGACTGGTGTTTTCATATTCATTTGGACTTTCTTTTACAATACATACAGTATCTAATACAAGTGTTAATCAAAGGTGACATTAAAATTATGGCTGGAGTACGGCATCTCAAAACTTGCAATATCAGGAAATAACAGACATTTTGCAAAATGATGATGATGAAGCTTTGGGTGGTGGATGTGATGAAGAGGAGCAGATTGAAGAATGAAAACTGCACTGAAGAATGAAAATTGCACTTTCAAGTGATTATGATATTCCACTCTCAGAGTGCATTTGAAAGAACCTAGGAAATCAGTCAGAAGCCACAGATATAACATTGCTGTACACCTACTATAGGAGAACTCCAATTGATACATTTTTATGTTTCTTGACAGAAAAAAATGTTGGATGAGATTGTAAAAAGATCAAAACTTGAAATTGCTAGGGTCAGGAAGAATTTCGAGAGATAAGGATGCAACTAATTCTAATTTACTACACTGCAAGCAGCCTTTTCTTTGGCCAATATGGCAGTGGAGAGACTAACTCTCATTCCTTCTAATGATACCATAATTCTACTAAAACCCTTAACTATAATTCAGGTACCTCCCTTAACACAATACTAGCAATGGCAGGTTTTCCTTTGATGAAGCCCTCCACCCTATCCTCCCCAAGGCCATTTCATTGCCAAATGACCCATGGCAAAAATGACCAATAGTATGAGTCTCTGTGCCCTAATCTCTTTCAATTTATATGGATGATCCTTTCTCCCCTTATATAAAGCAGGGGACACACTTCCAGCCAGAGGTCCATTACATCCCAGCAGCAGCAGTCTGATAAACAGACTAATGATGTGAGATATACGCCTCAGGCTTAGTGTGTCCCACCCTAGTTCCCTAATCATGGCAGACACGCTCTCCCTTTGAGAAAACCTGTTGAGTACCATTCTTGCTGCCCTCCGTTGGATCCTTTCAACCTCCCAAGATAAGTCCTGCCTGAAGGGGAGCCAAATTGGACTGCCATACTCCACAATTGGGTGTACCATTGAAATGCATGCTGTTTCTTTTACCTCTGATGAGCTGTCCCCAAGAACCCTACTAATCAGAAGGAGGAATTGACCAGCCCTTCCAATTACTTTACCAATGTGATCCTTCCAATTTCCTTGATTATTTAAGACAATTACAAGGTGTTTATGACTTACATCCCTCTTAACCCTAACTCCACCTATGTGGTAGTCAAAATCAAGGAGCTTCCTAGATCTGGATATTGTGAGTATCCTACACTTCTGCAGGTTTAATGGCGATTCCCATTTTACACACCAATTGTACATCTTGTCTAGATCCTGTTGTAATTGCACACAGGATGATAACCCACCATCTAATACCTGAGCAGCACATGTGTCATCTGCAAATAGTTCAACAAAGGAATTAATATCAAGCCCTACGTCATTCACATAGAAAATGAACAACGAAGGACCCAATACGCTTCCCCGAGGGACCCCTGACATGACTGTTTTCCATTCCGATGCACTACCCTTGAAAATGACCCTCTGTTGTCTATCAAGCAAATAGGACCTTACCCATTGAACAACATTACTATGTATCCCTAAGTTGGACATTTTTGAGACCAGTTTATCATGAGGTACCATGACAAAAGCCTGTTCAAAGTCCAAGAATACAACATCAACCTGCTTTCTGCTATCTAATGCCCTTTGAATATAATCCATCAAGCAAGCCATTTGGGTGTCACATGACCTCCCTTTCCTAAACCCATGTTGGTTATTACTAAGTATGCCCTTCTTTCCAGATATCCCATTATAGATGAGAATACAATTTGCTCAAAAATCTTGGATACAGCATAGTGTTAATGAAACTGGTCTATAGCACCTTGGGTCTGTCGCGTCCCCTGACTTGAAAATGGGCACCACATTAGCCAGTTTCCATGACGATGGAACAATGCTCATTTCCAATGACTCTTTAAATATTTCCACCGAGTAACAGCTAATAATCCCAGAAAGTTGCTGCAAAATAAATGGCGAAATGCCATCAGGGCCCACAGCCTTATATACTGGTAATTTTCTCAGTAGTTGCTCAATTCCCACCCTAGTGATAATAACCTCATCCATTCCTGCTGGCAAATCCCTATCACATTCTGGCTGGGAGTTAATTCTATTGCTTGCTAAGCTTTTTGCAAAAGTGTCATTAAAAGCATTGGCAATCATAAGACTATCATTGACTAAATTTCCTGACCCATTCTTAACCACTGTATCCCTATCACCTTCCTTCCTACACCTTTTCAGATATCCCCATAATGCCTTGGGATTTTTCCTAAGCCTATCACACAAAATGTTTTCTTGAAAATTCTTGTAAGCTTTCCTCGTAAACCCTTTAACCATTTTGCAGGCCCCCTTATAGACCACCTCACTATTGACGTTCCTCCCTCTCCTAAGAGCATTCCTAGCCCTTCGCTGGTTCTGCAAAGCTGCCTTCACCCAAAGCTACCAATATTGTTAAAATGAAGGTGGCAATAGGATTGCAATACTGATGAATTGTGGAGTACACATGGTCCTGACATATTCAGATGCACAATGCCTCAAAGGCGATTTCTTTTTCTCATGGAATGTATCACATTTGACAACAAAGTGGACCACATTGAGTGCCTAAAGCTTGATAAGCTGACACCAATCCAAGTTGTCTTTAAACAGTTCAATGCAAACTGCCAAAAAGTGTATGCAGTCTCTGAATACACTACTGTTGATGTACAGCTCTGGGCTTTTAGGGATTGTACGTGATTTAGGGACAGTACATGAAGTCTAAACTGCCAAATATGCAATAAAAGTGTATAAAATTGTATAAATATGTATAAATGTATAAAAGTGTATAAATATGTAAAAAATTGTGGACAGCAGCCAGAAGGACCATTTCATGTATTTAATAGCCCTTGTGATAGAGTAAAAAGACTTGTTGAGCTTATAAAAAACCACTGGACATAACGTCACGCTTGGTAATTGGTATACAAGAATGGTCGTCGCAAAGTGCTACTAAAAACGACTGGGTGTGTAGGGTGCTGTGGCTGACCTTTAAGCCACAAAATATATGCCGCTGCTAAGCACTGCCGCCTTACAGTCAGTGGCGGCTCACCGGATTCAGCATAATGGCTGAGCATGGGACTTGTGCGGAAAGCCCCAATGGACAACCGGATGCCAGCATGATGAACACTGTCCACCATCCGGAGAGTAGATGGAGCGGCCAGGCCATAAACACTACAGCCATAGTCGAGTCATGATCGAACGAGTGATCGGTATAATCGAAGCATCACCGTTCGATCTGCCCCAAAACCAGTTCCCTGCAGGCACCGCAGAATATTAAGGGAGCGAAGGCACTTAGCCCTGAGCTCCTTCAAGTGTGGGACCCATGTCAGACGGCTGTCAAAACGGAGACCAAGAAACCGGGCTGCCTCTACAACTGGGAGGAGGTACCCATTCAGAGTAAGCTGAGGCTCAGGATGAAGCCCTCGCTTACGACAGAAGTGCATGACTGTTGATTTCTCAGGGGAGAATTTATAGCCACGTGAGGTGGCGAACTCATTGGCACTATTGAGTGCCAGTTGCAGCTGACGCTCAATGGCATGAATTGTGGCACCCAGGTACCAGATGGAAAAGTCGTTCACAAATAGGGACGGTTGTACCGGGGGGGGGAAGTGAATAGAGGAGGGAAAACCGTTCACCGCAACAGCAAAGAGCGTCACACTGAGGATACTCCCCTGTGGGACACCATTCTCCTGCAAAAAGGCGGAGGAGTATGTGTTACCCACACGCACTCTGAAGGTCCGGTTGGACAAAAAACTATGGAGGAAGAGGGGCAAATGACCCCTGAGCCCCCACTGGTGCAAGGTCTCAAATATGCCATGGCGCCATATGGTATCATACGCCTTCTCCACATCAAAGAAGATAGCCACCAAGTGCTGTCCATGGAGGAGGGGCCTCACGTACTGGTGTCTCCAGTGAGATCAAATGATCCACCGGAGACCTGCCTGCACGAAAGCCACATTGGGCATTGGAGATAAAGTTGTGTCGTTCCAGATACCACACCAAGCGCAAGTTAACCATGCGTTCCATGGTTTTACACAGACAGCTCGTCAAAGAGATGGGCCTGTAATTCGTGGGTAGGGTACTATCCTTTCCAGGTTTTGGGAGGGGAATGATGATAGCCTCCCGCCAGCCTACAGGGATGTCGTGCTGCTGCCAAATATAATTAAAAACCTCAAGTAGGTAGGAAAGACCATTCTCAGGTAGATGCCGTAGCAATTGGTAATGGATGTTATCAGGACCGGGGGGCAGTATCCCGGGCCCATGCTAGAGCTGCTCGCAGCTCCCAAGTGGTAAATGGGTCGTTATACCGCTCAGCAACACCACCAGAGAAGTTAATTGGAAGGCGTACTGTGGCTTCTTTCTGTTTGATGAAAGCTGCAGTGTAGTGCTGGGAACTGGAGATGGCTGCAAATGTCCTTGCCAGCTCCTCAGCCACCTCACAAGGCAGAAGTAAATGTCTCCCTTGCACAAGGAGACCAGAGCCACAGGATTGTAAGTACCTTCCCTGATTTTTTTTCTCAGCTTTTCCCAGACATTCTTGGATGGCGTGTGGTGGGTAAGCGAGGAGACATACTCACTCCATGATGAGCGTTTGGCCTCCTTGATTACCCGTTGTGCATATGCCCGGGCTCTGAGGTAGTTGACACAATTGGCATCAGTTGGGTGAGACTGGAAGAGGCGTAGTGAGCCTCTGCGGACCCGAATCGCAATCCGACAGTCCTCCGTCCACCATGGCACCCGTGCTCGTGGAGGCTTACATGAGCTCTGGGGAACAGATGCCAATGCTGCCCTGATCACCACAACTGTGAAGTGGCTCACTAGAACATTGACACCATCAAAATCACGCAGTGGGTGAAAGTGGATGTGACGAGCAAACTCTTCCCAGTCTGCCCGATGCAAACACCATCGTGGTGGTTGTTGGGGCAATGCCCCACTTCCACTGCTAATCCTGATGGGGAAGTGGTCACTTCCCCCAGGGTCAGACAGAACCGCCCATTGCAGACCTGGCGCCAACCCAGGAGAGCAGATGGAGAGGTCGATACAGGAAAGACCACCAGTGGCAGTCATCACATGTGTGGGGGCACCAGTGTTGAGGACAATGAGGCCATTGTGTGACACCCACTGTTCCACAAGTAGCCCTCGAGGGTTACGACTGTCCGAGCCCCATTGGGGGTTATGGGCATTAAAATCTCCCATAATCAGAAAGGGTCTGGGAAGCTGGGCTGTGAGGGAGTCAAGGTCTGCCCATGGGATATCAATCCCAGGAGGCAGGTAGAGGGAACACAGAGTGGTGGGCACATTCGGTTGCAGTGCAACTGCCATGGCTTGGAGAGGCGTCTGCAAAGTAACTGGGGTGTGCATGCATCCATTATGGATAAGGATACCCACCCCTCCCACAGGGTGGTTTCCCTGCTGCCGGGTGTCTGCATACATCTTGTAGCCCCGTAACGAAAGTGGGGTATCACTACGGCAGAGGATCTCCTAGAGGGAGATGCAGATGGGGTTGTGCTGTGAGATCAGCATTGTGATCTCGTCCCTCTTGTGGGAAAAACCTCGATAGTTCCATTGAAGGAGATTTACCATTAGGTGGGCTTTGGAGGTTTATTTCTATTCCTCCCGTTTTTCCGTCCTACAGCAGACAAGGGATGGGAGCCTACAATTGGGTCTTCCTCCTCCATTTCAAAGGAGGAATCCCCATCATGTCCCAGTTGGGGCATGCTGCCACTCAGTGCCTTCTGCTGTTGGCCGAAGAGCTTGGGTGGACGAACCAAAGACACGCGCCCCACTGCGGGGGCAGAAGGTGTCCCTGGTTTCTTCCCTCCTCTCTCACCTATCATCACCGCTATGGAGGGGGCCAGCTGGGCTGAGCCAGGAAGGGGGCTGCTCAAAGCAGATGCCTCTGTTTGATGGGAGGCATCTGTGGCCTCCAAGGAAGCTGGGACAGAGGTAGTGACAGAACCAGAAGAAACCTCTGGCATGGGATCGGGATCCATCTGGCAGCCAATGCTCCAACAGACCGGTATCCCGTGGACCCTGTGGGCCTGAAAAGGCAAAAAACGGATGAGTGGGGGGAGTTGTGGAAGTATGTCCGTCTCGGTGCAGATAGATGACACAGCAGCCACCTTTGCAGCACCTGCATACGACAAGCCACGACTTAGCGTTCCTGGCAAGGCTAGCAGCTGCCGCGCATCTTGAAAACTGATACCCTTCTTGACACGCAATTCCTGGATGGCACGTTCCTGTAACCAGGTGGGGCAATCTCGAGAAGAGGCAGGGAGGTTTCCCTTACAGTTGGTTTAATAAGGTGCAGTCTTACAAGGCTCGGGGGAATGGTCTCCCTGCCCACAAGTGCCACACATGGCCCTGGCAGAACAGGAATTCTGGCCATGACCATACCTTTGGCACTTGAAGCAGCGAAGGGGGCTCGGAATAAAAGGCCATACTGGCAAGCGGAGGTAGCCGGCCCTGATGTATTCTGGCAACTTGGACCTACCAAAGGTCAGCTCCAAGGTGCCAGAGGGGCGGGATTCCCCATCCCTTTGAACCAAGGTGTGGTGGATAGCCACCACACCCTGGTCCTTGAGCTCCTCCACTATGTTCTCCTCTGACTCTCCACATAGGTCGAGGCACCGCACCACACCTATACTGGTGTTAAGGGTGCGATGGGGTTCGACCACAATGGGGAAATCACCGAGTTTCTGCATTTTAAGCAATGCCTCAATCTGGTGAGGGGCAGTTGCCTCCACCAACCAGGTGCCATTGCGAAGCTTCTTGACCGAAGTCACGTCACCAGCAACGCCCTTAATGGCTTTGGCAATAAGGAAGGGCGACGCCTTCCCCAAAGCTGCACCATTCTCTCCAGATATGGAAATAAATCGGATAGGATAGGAAGAAGGGGTGGAAGGGGATTTAACTGCACCTAAGGCCTCCTTATATGCAGGTACATGCTTTGCGGTGGAGCTTTGCGGTACAGCTTTGCGGTACATGCTTTGGTGGTGGAGCCCTGCACCTTAAGGCTGAGAGGTTGTTGCCTCTTGTTAAGGGCAGGTGCCGATGCAGAAGAAGGCACAGAATCGTTCCGGGGTCCAGACGGCTTACTGGGAGAACGTGGCCTCTTGCTTGGAGCACTACTCGTCTCCACAGGCTTAGCGGCAGTCGGCCCACTTAGTTTGGTGGAACCAAGGCCATTGTCTACAGGCTCAAGACAAGAACAAGCCCCAGACAGAAAAGTAGAAGAAGAAGACAAAGGAGCGGGGTTATTTAATGAGGCTCCCAGCCTCTGTTTTTGAGTTGCCATAATTTGATTAAAGTATGAAATTCGCTGCCCGCAGGCCTCACCCACCACGGAGCCCAACAAGGGGACGCCCATTCGGGTCGCCAAGGGTGCTCGGGCAGTATACCGTCAGGGTGGCATAATCCCCGAGTACCGGACCATTGGCATTGGGGTTGACTGCAAGTCCACTTACAGTAACCCTAGGAGGCATAACGACTTATGCGCCCCCGGCCAATTGACCAAGACCGGGCCACTGCCTTGGCCTCCCGTTTTCCCTGGAAGCTGTGGCCAAAGTGATGTTTTGGAGACTGTGGGTCGCAACCCTAGTCCTCGATGTCTGTCAGCCAAAACACAAGTGTGAGGTGGCTCAGAGACATCGCAGGGCATACGCCTCCTCAACCACCAGGATCCACTTTTCCCAGGGTCTCCACGCACAGCAAACATGCGGGTAGGCGTTTGTTTACGATCACCTCAGTCAGGAACCGACATCGACCGCGAACAAGTCAGACAGTTATCAAGTAACTGACACAGACTCTGGCACAAGTCATGGGCAAAGACGATAGTGGTGTTGTCCAGTCAGGGGCAAGAAAAGGTCACCCCCTTTAGTCGCCTCTTATGACATGCAGGTATGCAGTGTGCCGATTCTACCCTGGGCACACACGGGGAGCTGCCCTTGAAGTGCTTATGGCACTTGCCACTTGCAGCACTTATGGTGCTTATTGAAGGATTCACATCCCAATTACTGTATTAGTTTTTATCA
Source organism: Trigoniulus corallinus (assembly GCA_013389805.1). NCBI lineage: Eukaryota > Metazoa > Arthropoda > Diplopoda > Spirobolida > Trigoniulidae > Trigoniulus > Trigoniulus corallinus. Next base: position 25,391,694 of record JAAFCE010007744.1, read on the forward strand.
TTATCATCTATAAAATCATCATCATCATACTCTTATCCCACCTGCAGCAGGGTCAGGTATGCAGGTTCTAGCTTGCCACTCCCCCCTGTCCCCCATACTTGCCACTCCCCCCACATACTGCTACACCCTTATGGATAACCTGTTCCCACGTCTGCTTCAGTCTCCCCTGCCCTGGGTGCTTCTGACCACCTGCATTCATGAAATGGACTCAATGAGCTATTGCTCTCCTTTTGTCATTGTGTGTTAATATTTTTATTATTTGTCCATTTTTTGGTGATGTCCACCACCCCAGGCTACATCAGATATGCTCATTTGTAATTCTATCAGCTCTTGACACTATTCATGTAGTTTGCCTCTAGAAAATATGGCATTGTTATTTTACCATCTAACATTATCATCTATGAGGGATCACAAAATTAATAAACGCCGCCCTCTAGTAAGCGCCGCACCAAAAACGCCACGAAATAAATAAACGGTGCGGCGTTTATTGGAATAAATACGGTATTACACAATTTAACAACAATGAAACATGTAAATTGAAAACAATGTAAAACAATGTATTCAAGGATAACACAAGGCTGCATTCTGAAAAAAAATTTGATGATTGCAAGATTTCAGCTGTTTCGGAATCGTTTTTTTGCTGCTGATTTCAAATATGAGTTTAGTTTTTCTCAGGCCCATACAGATTTTTCACAAATCGCTAATAATTACTTCAACTTACAAGAATTTTGATTTATTTCTTGGAAATATTATTACACAAAAGCATTTCCATAAATTATAATAGTTTTAAGAGGGATGTTAAAAAACAATATTTAGTCTGATTTCTTAGACTTATAGAAAATGGATTGGTGAGGAATGGATTTGAAGTACTTTCTCCTCACAAAAATCCCCAAGGTCGTTTGGGAAATATTTCAAATGGGAGTGTAGAAAGTGCAATTTAACACTCACATTGCATCCAAGATTCTTCTACTTTTCCAGCATGGTCTCCCCTAAGTAATGGTAATTTTTGCCCTTCTTGTTTCCCAAGAAGCCTTGAACAACAGATTAAATCTAATCCATGCATATTTTTCAGATTTATTCATAGAAACCTCAAATTGTGGGTTTGTGAATTTGAGGAGCCACAAAAATTCCTGCTTTAATTTTTTTTCTGTTGTAATGTTTGGAAACTGCCTTGTAAGATACTGAAAGCAGGTTCCATCTGTGTACAATGTTTTGACCAAATGTTTAATCAGAGTTTAATGCATAAAGGTGGAAGTAATACCTTTGTGGGCTCAATCAATGGTTTAGTGCTTTCATTTTGGCCATGATTTCTTCCCCCAGTGCTTATCTTTTTGCTTGTTTGTTTGTTTGCTGGAGTTTAAGGTCCCGTCAACTACTAGGTCATTAGAGACCCGTCCATTGCATAGTCCTAATGCATATACTGCACAGACACTACACTAATGCAACGATTATTGGATATTAGCAGTACCCAGCTTTCCCGAGCGACCACCCATGTCAGTACTAACTGGGCTTGCGTTGCTTAACTTCAGTGATCAGTTTTCTTGCTTCAGTTTTCTGGCTGCGTTTCTATCCAACATATGCTAAACACTGCAGACGAATTGTGAACTGTGCAAACTAAGACACAACATGCGTCTGCACGGTTCACGATTCTCTGCATTGCATAGCATATGTCGGAAAGAAGTGAAGCCAGAAAACTCTCTAATAAACGTCATTATCATTTGTAATCCCATTCCCACCTATAGCAGGTTAAACTATTTTTGACCTTTGATGATCCCTTGTTGAGCTATTTGCAGATGACACATGCATTGCATGGGTGGCAAAAGAATTGCACTGAATTGCAACAGGGCCTTAACAAGATATCTGATTGGGGCAGACCTGGGAGTTGCCCTAGAAAGAAAATTGATTTATAGTCGTGGCCTCTAAAAAAACCCACTTTTCACTTTTAGCCCCATATCTTTCTGTAAGTGTCGATTTACGAAAGTTTTTTGTGTTCTTTTATCATGGCTACATGTTGTGCAGATGTATCGGTACTTTTATATATTCATTGGTCATTCATTTTTTGGTATTTTGCAAAAAATTGAAACTTTAAAAAAACCCAATGTTCATAAAAAACCCCATGGGCCCTAAAAAAACCCCACGTCTCTGAGTTAGTGTATTTCAAAGTTTCAAACGTAGTTAACATATTTTTCTTATTAAGTGACATGAATCTTGAAACGACTACTATTGGTTTTCAAAACAAAAATTTATTCACACAACGTTAAAGTTGCATTATACTCAAATTATTATAAATGCATTAACGTGCATTTGCCATAACGCCCAGATGGATAAGATCTCCTTGAACACATGAGGTTCAATTGAAATTACATACGAAGCTGCAAGTTAATTGGAATTGGACCATAGAAAATGTTCTCTGCAGGAACAAATTCCATAGGGATGCTGGACGACCATCTCCTCTAGTCTAAAAATCAGAATGATGTCTGGGGAAGTGGCTCATATTCATCCTTGCAGAATGTCTTGCTTAATTAACACTAGAATGGTAAATGGTAGTTTGACAGACTACCTGCATCTTACAAAAATCGCTGATCATTGGTTTCTAAGCATGCGATGTCCCTGAAATTTTCCGTACCTTCATTCTTTTCTAATTAATAACGATCCATGCAATGATTTCCTTATAAATTAATTGCAATCTATATTTTTTTGGTAGCTGGTAGTCTCAGTGGCAGATCCAGGATTTTCGTCAGGGGGGGGTTGGGCCATAGGCAGCGATTGGAAACGCAATTTTCGTTTGTCAGTGTCAATGTCGACTCAAAATTTAGGCCTTGACCTTGTTGACTAATGACCTTGTAGTTGACAGGACCTTAAACACCAACAAACAAACAATTGGCTGCAGTACCCGAGTGTTAGGCAGGGAAGAGAGCCACTTTAGTAGAATGCAACAAGCTGAGATGCTAATGCTGTGGTACATGAGCGGGGTGTCAACAGTTAATAGAATGAGAACTGAGTATACTAGAGGTAGCCTGGGGGTGGTCACGTAATGAGAAGAGATGAGGAGGAGTTCATTAAGTCAATTTCAGGAATGCAGGTGGTCGTCAAGCGCCTTGGGCTGGGGGAGACCAAAGGCCCCTTAACCAAAAGTCAAGCTATGGAGGGCGCAAACACATCTGCTACATGAAATCGTCGGTTTTGTTCCTTCTGCCCTTCAAAAATTAAATGGGTGATGCAATATTCATGCCACTGATGCTCCAGAGCAATCTGTGGTAATCATCGAGGACAAATGTGTATTGAATGTAAACATTTAAAATAAATTGGGTATTTTGCATTGCAGCATATTGATTAATAAATATGCAATTGAGTTTTAAAGTTATAGCACTGTATTTCAATAAAATATTGGAATTTATTTTGGTAGTCTCACCGACTAACCTTTACCTGTAATGTAACAGCAAAGGGAGCATTATCTCTCTAGGGTTAAGCGGCCAATGTAGAATTTTATTGGCAAAATTTTTTTGAGGTACAAACTTTCACAATACAATTTTTATAAATACCAGGTTGCGTTTTGAAAAACTTGCTGTATGGGCTTATTGCAAACTCTTTATTTTACATTATTTCAAATTTGGAAATGGTTTGGAGATGTGTTATTTTTTAGAGGACATATGGTTTTTTAAGGGTTGGCTTCAAAGGATTACTGTAAAATGTTGGCTGTAGGTAACAGTAAAATATTAATTTTTTAAGTAGGGGCAGGTATGGCCTAACACTTGGCCATATGGAAAATTGATGCCACTTTTCCATTTAAATGTGGTACTGCCTTGAAATCGTGCAAAGAAACAAACAATTATGGTGTATTTTCGCAGAAAATGAAAAAAATTTTTTTTTTGGATAATGTTGGTCACTCTAGGTTAAATGTTGCTTTATTTTAGCTACACACAAGTAGCTTACAGTGCATGCAAAACAGCAACACTTTTTATTTAATAAGAGCCAAGTTAGACAGTGGGTGTTTTATGTGGGATTTTTTTAACTCATTCCACAGGTTCTGTGAGGGTTAATAGCTTTGAGATTCATAAGCATCTTGAAATTACTCTAAACACTAGGGGCACACTGACAAATTGATTGAAAAGGCTGGGTGTGCCCTCTGGTTGGTTAGAAAGGTGCTGGGGAAAGCACAAAAGAAGTAAAAGGAATAGCCTATTTTTGACTGGAATGGCAAATTGTGGATTACTGTAGTCCAATTTCGTTTCCCTCCAGGCAGGACATATTGTGGGAAATGGAAATGATCCAAAGGAGGGCAGCACGAATTGCGCTACATCACAGACATGATCAGAGTTAGTGTGTGGGACATGATCTGAGAATGAGGGTGGGACTTACTATGTCAGATGGGGATATCAGACAGCATTAGGCTATATCCTTAGTGGCAGCGTCCAGGGTGAGTGAGTGTGCATTAGCCTGTATGCACTACCATTCTACATATCATTTATTGTCCAGCATGGCTGCATGCCTTTATCTCTCAAACCATGTTTGAGCACCAAAAACCATGGCGACAAGAAAGCAGCATGTGTGCCTCTGGAAAGTAGTGTGTTATTCTATGTCAAGATCATGTAGCATGATGAATTTCTCAAATGTATGGAGGAAGTTATGCATTGGTTGCAATTTAATTTGTTGGGTATTTTCTAAATTATGATTTCATCAATGAATTATATATCGCATTGATATAAAAAATAGCAAAATGCAAATAAATCCTGTTTCTTTGCAGTGGTGTCCCATTATTTGTTCACACATTCTCTACTGCAGCATATTGAGAGAGAGGAAAGGAAGTAGCGATCAAAGTAATTTGGTCCCTGCTTTCAACTCTAGAAACATTGTTCATTTTTGATTGTTTGTGTTTTAGGACCCAACGTGTCCAACGCAATTTTTCGCTTCGCCATTTTTTACATCACCAGTGAAATGCATTGGTTTGTTTGCTTTGAGTGGTAGTATGCACACGCCTGTGCAAGCTGGATGCTGCCACTTAGGATATAGCTTTAAGCATTTTAACAGATTGTTAAAAATAGGGTTCTCCAGTTGGCAGCTTATCTCATTCATTCAAATTTAAGGAGATTAGGGCATGCACAGACTCGTATTACTGGTCTTCTTTCCAAAGGCCATTTGGCAATGGAATGCTCTTAGTGCATAGGCAATATATGGCAGATTGGACTTGGGTTTTTCATTTTTTCCACAGCAAACATGGCCTATCAGGGCTGCTTGCAGTGTATTCGATTAGAATTAGACTACCCCTGACTTGTCAGAAGTGCCAGAAAGGTAAGGTCAGGCTGAAATAATTATCTCTCTTATCCTGGTCAATCCCTTTTAGTGATTGTCATACACTTCCAATTAGAACAAATCACTGTTCAGAGTTCTCACTAGGCATGCAATCTTGTAGAAAATTACAGGTGCATTATAAACGATAAGTAGGGGCTGTGAAAATAAGGGTACAACTAGGGCTGCTGCAGTAGCAGAAAGGCTGTATTGCTTTCTAAATAGCAGCTATGGGTAAAACCCTGCTAGAGCTCCAGGAGTAGTCCAGTTTTGAGCAGGGCATCAAACTGGAACGAAACCAAAAACCGAAAATCTGGTAAAACCGTTATTTTCGCTCAGAACAAAAACTGGAACCGAAATGAAAAAAAGATATTGCTGTTATCAGTTCGACACCAGTGAAAACCTGCATAAACGCGTGTTGTTCAGTATCAGCGTGTCAGATGTCATTCAATCATCCTATGTGTGAAACGCCTCTGCACATTTTATATCGGGTCACTTTTTACACCAACGAAGTGTCCACATTGCCAAATATGGGCATGAACATGGGGTCCAAAATCATTCTAACCATCAGTCCTATTTCACAAGCAGAGTCCTTCGTGATAGGGAAGTTTTACAGGGTAGTGGTTAAGCCAGATATGTTATACAGATCAAAATGTTGGGCAGTGAGGTAGAACCACATCAATAGAATGCAAATAGCGGAGATGCAAATGCTGCAGTACATGAGTGCGGTGTCAAGAAGTGATAGCATTAGGAATGAGTATGTGGTAGCCATGCGGTGGGGGCACTGCGGAAAAAAATGAGGGAGGGTAGAATGAGGTTGTATGAACACGTAATACAATAAGAGGAGGAGCTCGTTAAGTCCATTTCAGGAAAGCAATTGGTTAGAAGCACCTGGCGCAGTGGTAGACCAAAGCGGACGTGGCAGCAGGTTGTTAGTAACGGTATGGTAGTGTGTGGAGTGGACGGGGACCTGGTGAGAGATAGGAAAAAGAGGAGGGCCAGAACCAACAGGCAAAATATGAGTATTATGATAAAGTCATTATAGATAATATTATGGTTCCATCGCTAGGGTGAGCATGGGGAACACTGCATGCTTCAAAGTGCAGGTGGGTGGGTGTGCATCAAGGGTCAGCACTTATCCCATATCTATTCCACTGATGGTATGTTTTTCTATTGGATTGGGGAATAAGCCAAGCAACCATAACATGCCGAACCCTTAGGAGGCTGCTAGCGTGTGAGGAGGAGGTAGGTGTAGAGGATGACCTACTGACGGGAATACTGGAATGGGTCTCTCCGCGTCTGGTATTTGCTGATGATGCTCGAAGGCTTGATGAGTCCATAGACGATCGAGGCACAAAGAGGGGGCCTTAAGGTGAACATGAAGAAGACTGAGTACCTAGCTTTTAATTTCAGTGACCAGAGGCCAGGGGTGAGAAAATACCAGTGGTACAACAGTTTTGTTACCTAGGATAATTTTTCCAGAGCAATGGGGAGATAGATTCTGACGTGACCCATAGGATTAAGGCAGGATGGCTGAAGTGGAGGCAGGCAAATTGAGTCCTGTGTGACCGCTGGGTCCTAATAAAGTTAAAAGGCAAAGTTTACAGAACGGTCGTTTGGCCTGCTATGCTTTATGGCTCAGAGTGTTGGGCAGCTAGGAAGAACCATGAAAAGCTAACGCAAGTGACTGAGATGTGAATGCTGTGCTACATTAGTGGGGTGTCATGATCTGACAGACTATTGGTCTGCCACGATCTGACAGACCCACATAGGAAACCATACCAAATTGAAAGAATAAGCAAGAAGCAAGCACACACATTAGGTAGAAAAAGTCTGCATACATACGTAGACTTTTTGTCTGCAGAACTGTAATTGTTACCAGCATTCCCAATGCTGGGAATGCAGATTTTACAAATTTAAATGCTAATTGAACTGAAATTAATAAGAGAAAATAAATGAATCCCCAATTTTTGGAAGAAAAAGTCTGTGTACAGCTACATAAAGTATTCGAGGGTTAATTTTTTTCAAGGTCGATCGGTTGCAAAACGAAAACACCAGTGAAAATCCAAAGTGTTTTATTTGGAACATGTGGGTACACATTCCAGCTGTTTCTCTAGATAGTCAGCTCTCCAAAGGAGACATTTGTCCTAGTGTGGTAGCAATTTTCCTGTACCCTTGTCATTGGAGGTAGCTGCCAGTCCTTTCAGACAACTCTGTAAACTAGTCTGCAGCTCGAGGTGACACCACTCACCCCATGATAAAAGGGGGCGACACCAAAGCAGAATAAGCGGCCTCCTTTGGGAGACTGGGGTAACAATAACCATAGCAACGCCACTGCATTTGAGTCAAACTTCTGTCTTCATAGCCAGCGTTTCATGTTAGCAAAGAGATGGAAGTCAGAGGGAGTCAAGCCAAGGCTGTATGTCAGAGGAAGTCAGAGGGAGTCAAGCCAATGCTGGCTAGGAGGACAGAAGTTTGTTTACATGAAATGCTGGCTATGAGGACAGAAGTTTGACTCAGACCAGCTGCAGACCAGTGTACAGAGTTGGCTGAAAGGACTGGCAGCTACCTTCAATGACAGGGGTATAGGAAAGCTGCCACAAAGTATCTAGAGAAATCGCTGGAATGTGTACCTGCATGTTCCAAATAAAGCACTTTGGATTTTCACTGTGGTTTCCATTTTGCAACTGAAGAGACCTTGAAAAAATAGCCCTCATTTAATGTACAATTAGGCTAGGGACACACTCTAGCTAAGGTGCTCAGCTTGAGGAATAAAAACCAATGTGTAGCTGCACAATTGACACTTGCAACATTCTCATCATCATACCCTCATCCCACCTGCAGCAGGGTCGGATCTGCAGGTTCTAGTCCTCCACCCTCGTCTATCCCCCACCAGTTCCCCATCCACCCCACACACTGTCATATATTTATGGACAACCTGTTCCCTACATCTGCTTTGGTCACCCCCTGCCCCAGCTGCTGCCAACCACCTCCATTTCTGAAATGGACCTGGCACAAATGGGTGCACACTGCCTATGATGTTATGATGCCCAAAAATGAGTCATAGTGCAACCCTAATCTTACCACAGAGTACCAATGCTGATAACTTACACATTCATTATATATTACATCTTACTTAAAGAACACCACATCCCATTAGCAATCTACAACAGTGATGTGCTTTTTACAAAAGAAATGTTATGTGCATATATGGGTCAAAAATGACCCACGTTGGTCCTATTAGGTATACCAATTTGTAATTTTTTTTGCTTACATTTGTGGGTATTGAAATTTTGTAAATTTGTTGAGCACATGAAACCTGAAGATGTCACTAAATGTGAATAAACTTCTTTAACATTTTAATAAAAAATCCAAAAATAAAACTCGAAATGGCTTAAAAATGACCCAGTTGGTCCTTCTAGTGTTAAGTTAGAGGTAGATTGGGAAAGGGAGACATCACGGAAAAGACGAGAGAATTGCTTGAGGCGATATGGGCATGTGATGGGGAGGGGAGAGAGGAACGTATTAAGTTCATTATGGGCATGTGATGGGGAGGGGAGAGAGGAACGTATTAAGTTCATTATGGGCGTGTGGGGGCTCTAGAGGTGGAGGAAGACCAAAATGGCCATTGGAGCAGGTGGTGCAAAGGGACATGGAGGCATGCAGGGTGGAGGATTACAACCCACAGACCCAACCCTGCCTTAGGCAGGATAAGGATATTTAATGATATTTTAAGTATAACGTGCTTTAAAAAAGTAACAAGCCGAAGGCTGGAATGCACAAACTGGAGACAGGATGGTAATATTGTGGCGTGTGTAATGAGGTGTGGTTCTGACCAGAGCGTGGAAGGTCACAGCCCATCACTAGAGGGCACATGTGCCCGTCACGTGACGATACAAAGCGATTGTTTGTTTGTTTGGTTGGGTTTCAGGGCCTATCAACAACAAAGGTCATTAGGGCCCAGAAAGACAGTCACCATGGTGGGGGGGTAAATGGCCATCCCACCATGAAAACAATAAATAAGGGCAAAAAAACTCCTAACAATAATAAGAATAAAAAGGCAATAGCCTAATATATATTGCAAAAAATAAATAAAGGCAAAAGCCAAAACAGACATAAAAATAAAAATAGAAACCAGAGATAACAATAAAAGTGGCAAAAGCAAAAACAGTAATAATGTAAAAGCGGCAAAAGCCAAAACAGACATAACAACACACACAGCAAAAGCCAAAACAGACACAGAAATAAAAAGGTAAAAGCCAAAACAGACAATAATAAACGTGGCAAAAGCCAAAAACAGACAAATACTTCAAAAGCAAAAGCCAAAAAATACAAGAGTAAATGCAAAACTGTCTAAAAAAAACTGCGTATAAATCAAATTTTGTGAAAGAGGCCAGCCTCTTTCAAAAATACCAGCGAGCTCCGCTCTCCACTGCCACATGCCCCAGGACCCACATAAACCACACTGTCTTGCCCTGCTTACGAATCACAAGCAGCAATCTGTGCCCGCCCTGGACGATGGCATGTCTGCCATATAGGGTGTGCAACAGCTGAAGGGAGCTTAGGGAGTCAGTCGCAACAACAAAGTGTTTGTCGTTCAATACTTGGATGAGTTCCGGTGCCCTGTGCAGAGCTGTGAGTTCTGCGGTTAAGACACCGGCGACGCCTGGAAGGCGGCCCCCTATGAAATGACCAGTTGAAAAGACTGACCAACCCACCGAGGAGGCATCCTTCGACCCATCTGTGTAAATAAAAACATGGCCTCAATAGGTCCAAGAGAGGCGTCCAAAATCTTGTTGGTACACTGACCTATCGGTACTGGTTTTGGGTTACGGCTGCAAGCATTAAATCTAAACTTGGCTCTGGCACTGTCCAGGGTGGCACAGAGGCCGGCAGTACAGGCTGTACCCTAGGCAGTCACACCCCGGTCGGTAAGACCGTCCATCCACCGCACACCGAATGGAGGGGGAACCCCCGGGCAGCGGTCGAATGGCCGTCTCATAGCATTACTAAAGATGGCCGGGTATGTAGGGTGCTGTGGCTGACCTTTCAGCAGCAGAATATATGCAGCTGCAAGGTACAGCCGCCGCACAGTCAGTGGTGGTTCGCCAGTCTCAGCATAAAGGCTGAGTACTGGGCTTGTGAAGAACGCCCCAATGGAAAACCAGATGCCATCACGATGAACACTGTCCAGCATCCAGAGAGTAGACGGAGCGGAAATGCCATACACGCTGCAGCCATAATCGAGACGTGACCGAATGAGTGATATGTAGAGTCGAAGCATCACCGTTCAATCTACGCCAAAACCAGTTCCCTGCAGGCACCACAGAATATTCAGGGAGCGAAGGCACTTAGCCTTCAGCTCCTTCAAGTGCAGGACCCATGTCAGACGGCTATCAAAACCGAGACATCGGGCTACCTCTACAACAGGGAGGAGGCGGCCATCCAGGGTAAGCTGAGGCTCAGGGTGAAGCCCTCACGACAAAAGTGCTTGACAATGGTTTTGTCAGGGGAGAACTTATAGCCACGAGAGGTGGCCAACTCTTTGGCACTGGCCAGTTGCAGCTGGCACTCCATGCTGTGCATCGTGGCAGCACGGTACCTCATAGAGAAGTCGTCCACGAATAGGGACGCCATTACATGGGAGTGAACGAAGGATGGTAGGCCGTTCACTACAACGGCAAAGAGCATCACACTCAAGACGCTCCACTGTGGGGCACCATTCTCCTGCAGGTAGGCCGAGGAGTAGGTGTTACCCACACTCACTCTAAAGGTCCGTTCGGACAAAAAGCTATGGAGGAAGATGGGGCAGATTACCCCTGAGCCCCCACTGGTGAAAAGTCCCAAGTATACCATGGCGCCATGTGGTATCATATGCCTTCACATCAAAGAAGACAGCCACTAAGTGCTGTCTGTGGAGAAAGGCCTCATGTACTGTGGTCTCCAGGGAGATCAAATGATCCACTGGAGACCTGCCAGCATGGAAGCCACACTGGGCATTGGCCAGAAGGTTGTGCTGTTCCAGATACCACACCAGGCGCCAGTTCACCATGTGTTCCATGGTTTTGCAAAGACAGTTCGTCAGTGAAATGGGTCTGTAATTTTCTGGAAGGCTAATATCCTTCCCAGGTTTTTGCAGTGGGATGATAGTAGCCTCTCACTAACCTGCAGGGATTTCATGCTGCTGCCAAATATAGTTGAATACCTCAAGGAGGTATATAACGCCTTTCTCTGGTAGGTGTCGTAGCATTTGATAGTGGATGCTATCTGGTCCAAAGGCAGTGTCCCTGGCTCTTGCTAGAGCTGCCCGCAGCTCCCAAGAGGTAAAAGGCCTCGGCGACACCCCCAGCAAAAGTATGTGGGTGGCGTTCTGCAGCCTCTTTAATATGTATAAATGCTGCCGTGTAGTGCTGGGAACTGGAGACGGCTGCAAACGTCCTTGCCAGTTCCTCAGCCACTTCACACGGCAGAAGGCAATGTCTCCCTTGTACAAGGAGACCTGAGCCACATGATGGTAAATATCTGCCTTGGATCTTCCTCAGCTTTTCCCAGACTTTCTTGGAGGGCGTGTGACGGGTAAGTGACGAGATGTACTGACTCCATGAAGAGCGTTTGGCCTCCATGATCACCCGTTGTGCATATGCCCGGGCTTGGAGATAGTCGATACAGTTGGCCTTGGTAGGGCGAGATTGGAAGCAGCGAAGGGCTCATCAGCAAGCCCGAATTGCACTCTGACAATCCTCCGTCCACCATGGTACCCATGCTCATGGTGGGTTACATGAGCTCTGGGGGATGGATGCCAATGCCGCCCCGACCACCACCTCTGTGAAGTGACTCACTAGGTCATTGACCCCATCACAATCACACACTGGGCGAAAGTAGATGTGACAGGCGAACTCCTCCCAATCCGCCCGACGCAGACACCACCGTGGTGAGTGTTGGGGTAATGTCCCATCTCCACTGCTATCTTGATGGGGAAGTGATCACTTCCACAAGGGTCTGACAAGACCTCCCACTGCAAACCTGGTGCCAACCCAGGGGAGCAGATGGACAGGTCTATACCTGAGAGACCACCAGTGGCAGTCATGACATGTGTGGAGGCACCTTTGTTTAGTACAATGAGGCCATTATGGGACACCCACTGTTCCACAAGTAGCCCTCGAGGGTTATGACTGTCCGAGCCCCATTGGGGATAATGGGCATTAAAATCACCCATAATCAAGAAGGGTCTTCGAGGCTGGGGACTGAGGGAGTCGAAGTCTGCCCATGGGATATCAAACCCAGGAGGCATGTAGAGGGAACATAGAGTGGTGGGCACATCCAGTTGCAATGAGACCGCCACTGCTTGCAGAGGCGTCTGCAAAGCCACTGGCACATGCATGCACCCATTCTGGATAAGGATAGCCACCCCTCCCACAGGTGGGGTGGCTTACTTGCTGCCGGGTGTCTGCATATACAGTGTACCCCCATAACGAAATGGGGGTATCACTGCGACACAGGATCTCCCGGAGGGAGATGCAGACAGGGTCGTGCCTCGAGGTCAACAGCACGATCTTGTCCCTCTTGTGGGAAAACCCACGACAGTCCCATTGTAGGAAATTTACCATCAAGTGCACTTAGGCGGCTTGTTTCTATTCCTCCCTTTCTCCGTCTTACTGCAGAAAGGGGAGGGACGCCCTCAATTCATTTGTCCTCCTCCATCTCGAAGGAGGAATCCCCATCTTGCCCCAGTTGGGGCATGAAACTACCCCGCATTCTCTGCTGTTGTCTAGAGAGCTTGGGTGGACGAACCAAGGACACCCGCCCCACTGTGGAAGTGGTAGGTGTCCCTACTTTCTTTTGGAGGGGGCTGGCTGGGGTGAGACAGGGAGGGAGGCCTTCAAGGGAGATGCCTCTCTTTGAGCAGTGGCATCTGGAGCCTCCAAAGAAGCTGGCACCGCCATTATTGGGGAGCCCATGCATGGACCCAGAAAAAGCCATGGAAATGGAGTCGGGGTCCATCTGGCAGCCAATGGTTGCACAAACCGGCACCCCATGGACCCCACGGGCCCATGAGGGCGTTAAACGGATGAGAGGGGGGGAGCTGAAGTAGGGTGTCCGTCTGGGTACAGACAGAGAACACAGCAGCTGCCTTTGCAGCACCTGCATAGGACACCCCACGACTGGGGGCCCCTGGCAAGGCTAGCAGCCGCCGCACATCCTGAAAGCTGATACCCTTCTGGACATGCAACTCCTGCGTCGCACGTTCCTGCAGCCAATTGGGGCAATCCCGAGAATAAGTGGGGTGGTTGTCCTTACAGTTTATACAAAAAGGTGCAGTCTTACAAGACTCAGGGGATGGGCACCCTGTCCACAAGTGCCACACTTGGCCTTGGCTGAACACGAATTCTGTCCATCGCCATATCACTGGCACTTGAAGCACCGGAGTGGGCTTGGGATGAAGGCACGTACACACAAGCGTAGGTAGCAGAGCCATGATGCACTCTGGCACCTTGGGCCTACCAAAGGTCAGCACCAAGGTGTCAGATGGGCGGGATTCTCCATCACGTCGGACTGAGGTGCAGTGGACAGCCACCACACCCTGGTCCCTAAGCTCCTCCGCTATTTGCTCTTCTGATTACCCGTGTAGGTCAGGGCACTGCACCACACCTCTACTGGTGTAGAGGTGTTCGACCATAACGGAGATGTCACCGAGCGTCTGCATTTTTAGTAATGCGTCGGTCTGGTGGGGGGGGGGCAGATGCCTCCAGCATCAAGGTGCCATTGCGCAGTTTCTTGACCGAGGTCAGATCACCGGCAATGCCCTTGATGGCTTTGGCGATAAGGAAGGGCGACCCCTTCCGCAAGACTGCACCATCCTCCTCAGAGATGGAAATAAACCGGGGAGGATAGGAAGAAGGTATGGATGGTTGTTTGACTGTACCTAAAATCTGGTATGCAGTGTGCCTATTCTACCCCGGGCACACACGGGTAATACAAAGCGAGCAGCAGCATGCATCCATCATCCAATGCTGCCACACAGGACAACAGTGAATGCCCAGCATTACTTGCAAACTTTGACCACCCTTTCCCAAGCGATCAAAACAAAACGACCAGGCAATCTCACCCATGGGGTCATTCTGATCTACGACAATGCAAGACCTCATATGACCAACACAGCCATGGCACTCCTGCAGAAATTCAAATGGGAGGTTCTTGGCCACCCTCCATACAGTCCAGTCCTCTCCCTGTGATTACGCCATGTTTGGTCCCCTGAAAAGGGCTCTGAGGGGGCCACCGAACTGGTTCACATCGCAGCCCAGGGAATTTTATGAGACAGCCATCCACCGCCTCATGTCATAGTGGGACAAGTGCCTCAACAGCCAGGGCCATACAGGTACTGGTTTCCGTCATTATGCCTCCGGTTCGCTACGTTTTGAACGCACCTTATATAATGTACTCTATTTTAAAATTATGTTTAATAAATACTGTATTAATTTTTTTAAAATTAATATTTTAAAATTAAAATTTTTCTGTAAACCAGAAAAACCGTTATTTTTTACAGGAACGAAAACTGTAACAGAAGTGATATATTTATTGGACGTGAACTGCAGCCGAAACTGGAATGACAAAAATAACAGTTCGATGCCTTGGTTTTGAGGCCTCTTGTTCAAAATCATGTATGGGCAACGTCCGGCTGATGGGCCAGACCCGATCCTCTACCTGCTTAAATCCGCCCCCGACTTGCCGTAACCAGCGATAGGAACGAAGTCACTACCGTAGTTTACTATTAAATCACTGTTCACTATTTTCTACTACGTCGGAATTTTGCAGCAGTAGTCCTTTGCACAGACACTACACCAAAAAAATGCACCGATTTTGGGCATTAGCGGTACCCAGATTTCCCAAGCGGGCACCCATGTCTGTACTAGCTGTGGTCGCGTTGCATAACTTGGTGTGTCTCCTGCAATAAGTCGCTCGCTTGAGATCCTGGAGCAGATTTAAATCTATCGTAGTCTGTCATCTTGAGTATGAATTTTTGTCTTTTTCACAAATGCCTCAAAAACGACATCAATGCTTACACCGAAGATTCCCTCTAATTCACATTAGACCAATGGATCCAACTTGGGAGGCGCGGACTATTTATTGCCAGCGGAGGCGCCAGAGGAGTATAAATTATTGCAATGCAATGCACTCGCTGCAATGAAAACCAAATATCAAACCAGGGTAATAATCGGAAAGGACTTAACAACTGGCACTCTCTACATTGTCCCCATGATTTGATAAACTTTGTGCCAATTAACAACAACCCTTATATTAAATTTTGATGCATTAGATGCAGTTAAATTACAAATTTAATAGAGAAATAAATATGCATGTTAGACGACACACACACACGAAGAAAAAACATTTTTAAGGAGGCGTAGTCGCATAAAAGTTGGAAACCACTGCATTCGACAACAAACGGAAGGGTGTTTGGGGTTGATTCCGGTGTCACTTGCATCAACAATACGAAAAACAAAAAGACAATGTGTAGGAGGAAATCTTGAAAGTTCTCTTACTTTGAAATTGGTACTTCTTCTAGCCTGATTGAAGCATGGTAAAAACAGTCACAAGAAAGTACAAATAGCAGAAAAGAAGGAAATGGAAGACATTGTATAGATCAGAAAGTGCTTCGAACTAGTAGGCATTCCACTTAAGGCAACTGTGAATTCATAATTTCTGCTAGGATAAAAGGGTGAGGTTTATTGCATCGGACACACCAGTTCTCGTCCGATCACTGAAGTTAAGCTATGCAACCCAGCTAGTAGTGTAATGGGTGGCCGCTTGGAAAAACTGGGTACTGGGGTACTGGGTGCAACGCCCTAAACGGAAAAGGGATACAGAAGCTCCCATTAAAGCCGGCTCGTCAATCATGCGGCCCCTTCAACGTTAACCTACTCTCCCTAAAGGCTCCTACACACTTGTTTAGTAGGGATTTTGCAATTTCTCGTAATGTGGTCGTTTCGGGACGAAAGACGAGAAGTAAAAAGCCTTCTGGTCCTTCCCAGTCGTCTTCAACACAATAAGGACGCGAAAATCATAAATAAAAGTTAAAAAGGAGGGCTATTATTTGTCATTTTCTCGTCCTTATTTTATTGAAGACGACTGGGAAGAACGAGAAGGCTTTTTACTTCTCGTCTTTCGTCCCGAAATGCCCACGTTACGAGAAATCGCAAAATCCCTAGTAATTTCGTCGAGTAGCAATTAATTTAGTAACAAAGTGTGTGTGAACGTTGAAATTTAGTCGAGTAGGTTACTAAAACTCGACCTACTCGACTAAATTTCAATGTTCACACAGGTTCACACGGCAACCTATTCGATACGATATTTCTCGTACACGATTTTATCGAATACGAGACAGAGTTTCACATGGCGACTATTCAATTCGAGTTTTCACGTATAGAGGGACACTGCAGGGAAGCACAGATAGTAAGCGAACTATAGTGCTCGCCACGAAAGTTGACACATTGGTGGGAGGCAAAGGATGAGTCCTCTTCAAAAAATAGGGAAAATATTGAAGTTCTGTTTGCCATTACTGAATGAAGCCTGCCATTTGACCTTTTTCAAACTCCCTAATTTTTGTAGTGAACTTTCCTACCTTCTACCTCCCATGTGTCATCTTTCGTGGCGAGCACTATAACAGTCATCATCACGAATGCACGCATTCAAGGGGTCCCCTTTTTTAAAGGCCTGGGAGCGGCTTATTGCATTGGACACACCAGCTCTCATCTGATCACTGAAGTTAAGCAACGCATGTCCAGCTAGTACTAACATGAGTGGCCGTTTGGGAAAACTGGGTACCGCTAGTACCCAACAATTGTCGCATTAGGGTAGTGTCTGTGCCGTCTCTGCATTAGAACTACGCAGTAAACGGGGCTCTAATGACCTTTGTAGTTGAATGGCCCTAAATGCTGAGATGCGACTGCTGCAGTACATGAGTGGGGAGTAGAGAGTTGATAGGATTAGGAATGAGTATAATAGAGGTAGCGTGGGGGTGGTGGACATCACTGAAAAAGTGAGAGAATAGATTGCAGTGCTATGGGCACGTAATGCGAGGAGATGAGGAGCTCGTTAGGTCCATTTGAGGAATGCAGGTGGTTGGAAACACATGGGGCAGGGGGAGACCAAAGCAGACGTGGGAGCAGGTTGTCCATAAGGATATAGCAGTGTGAGGGGTGGACGGGGAACTCGTGGAAGATAGATGGGAGTGGAGAGCTAGAACCCACAGACTCGACCCTGCCACAGGCGGAATAAGGGGTTGATGATGAGGCAGGGGCACAAGCATCCCACATTTCAAAATCTGGAAAAAATTTTTGCTAAAGTTTCTTTTCTGACTTAGTACAGGGAAAAAGTTTGGTCGTGTGAACAGCACAATAGCAAAATAAGTGCCACTGCTTCTCGTATTCGAGAATCTCGCATCTCAGTGACAAGTTCGGTCAGTATATGGGAAATTTTTTTTCTCATATTCGAGATTTCCCCGGGAAAAACTCGTATACGGGAAAAACATTGCCATGTGAACGAGACCTAAGAGCCTCGATTGGACACTCCACTTCGTAGGGACACTCCACCTACGCCAGGGGGGGGCGAGCTCCTACACAAGGAAATTTTACCTCATTCTAGTAGTAGCAAAGTAGAGAGGGTTCGGTTATATGCAAATGATATCGTACACCAAACGGGACCTCAGTTTTACTTCTCATCCAAAAGAAGGCGCATTCGGGGCCTCTCTCCCGCCCGAAAGAAGCTAACCCACCTGGGACCAGTATCGAACCTAGAACTACCGACACAGTTAGCGTGCTAACCACAACGCCACCGGGCCAGGCTAACTACTCACCCTAAAAGCAAGTGAACTTAAATTGCGCTTCCTCCACAACATAGTTAAACTATTTCTTACTTTATCCATTAATGTTGTTAAAACAGTAGAATGCACATTAATTAAACAACTTCGAAAGCAACTCCCAACCCGTTTCCTGCCTATAACTAGGTTGACACGGTCAAAGTATACTTGGAAGAAGTGCACTTAGTCCAAGTTGGTTTCCACAGCGGGTGATTTGGAAAGCGACCGGGAGAAATGAAAGATGGCGATTTCGCTTTGGAAGGTGTACTGTAGCAGTGGCAGATACGCTCCGCAGCAGAACATCATCATCCTATCTTATCCCGCCTGAGACAGGGTCGGGTCTATGGGTTCTAGACCCCCACTCCTACCTACCTCCCACTAGGTTCCCATATTTATGGACAACCAGGTTCAACGTCTACTTTGCTCTCCCCCTGCCTGGCTCGTCTGCGGATCAATTTTATTGGAACTCTCCTATTAAACAGGACTCCACTCACCCTCACCAAAATCAGGAATCTTATTTTCCACTCACCCTCAACAAATCACGTTATTCACAATCCATTGAATTGCAGCATAATTTTACATCTTAACTTTTATAGTTGGTCAGCTTTGTATTCCACAACACTTTCTCGATATCATATAATTCAATAAATTATATATTTTCTCTGTCAGTCCACTTCCTAGCTGGTTTTCTAATTTTTCTTTTATTAATATTCAATTCACCCCCCGCATGTTGCAAGTTGGTAGCCATTCCAGTAATGAACCTGGAACTCTGGACTCAAGTTCTCAAGAGAGTAAACCAAGATCGCTGTGGTCAAGACTTCTGCGGTGCAATATTAGGACCACGACTTGAGGGACAGCTGAATTCACAGTAACTTTAAAGGTTGCCAAAGAATTGTAAGAAAAAATTGAAGATGTCAGACACTAACCCTCATTTGATTGTTCAATTCTGCAATATCTGTGCCTTCTGGTGGTACAGGAACATTATAAAATTCTCCCTCCTCTTCCGTGAGAAGCTTGAACCATCCGTCCACTGGATTCTTGATGATTTCTGAGATGCCAAAAGACAGTGATCCCATGAAATCATTGCGAGATGTTCGATCCCAGTCCCAAATTTCAATCAGTAGCCTTTTGTCCTTGTCCTCAGCTTTAAGATCACTGAAATAAATTCGATATTTATCTAAATTAATTGTAATTACAAATATTAGCGTAATAAAATAGAATTTCCTTTTTGAATATTACGTCATTTTCAAGAATTATGCCCTTCTTAGAAAATTACGTGTGTCTTTCTTTTAAAAATGGCTTATGGTCATTTTGGTGGGTAGGGAGAGAGAAGGAAAATGTAAAGAGAAATCTAACTGGCTTGGGAACATCAACATCACAATAGTAACAATACCCATATTCTATCTGTGGCAGGGTCAGGCCTGCGGGTTCTAGCTCTTCACTCCCGCCTATCTCTTACCACCACCCCTTCCAGCCCCATGCACTACCATGTACTTATGTAAAACCTGCTCCCACGTCTACTTTGGTCTTTCCCTTTCCTGGGTGCCTCCAATCACCTGCATCACCTTAATGGACCTTAATGCACACGGCCATACCACCTCTATCTATTCTTTTTTATCCTTTCGCCAATACACCATTCCCAGGCCACCTCTAATTCTAGTTCACTGCAAGCAGCCTCTATGGCCAATTTGGCAGTGGAGAGACTAACTCTCATTGCTGTACAGGAAACCAGAAAACTTCTAAGACCCTAAGCTACAGTTGTTGTGTCCCTCTACAATACTTGGAAAGGTGGTCTTCCCTTTCAGTAAGCCCTCCACTCTATTTTCCCCAAGGGTATTCCATTGTTGAATTGTCCTTGGCAAGAAGAACCAGTAGTATGAGTCTGTCTTTGCTCTTATTTCCTTTAATTTGTATGAATGATCCCTTCTTCCTTTATCCCCAGCCAGGGACACACTTCTTGCCAGAGTTCCATTACACCCCATCAGCAACAGTCTTGTGAAAGGACCAATGCTGTGAGATAGCGCCTCTGGCTCAGTGTGTCCCACCCTAATTCCCTAATCATTTCAGTCACACTTTCCCTGCGTGAAAACCTGTGGAGCACAATTCTTGCTGCCCTTCTTTGGATTCTTTCAATTTCCCATGATAAGTCCTGTCTGAAGGGAGACCAAATTGGGCTACAATACTCCAAAATTGGTCGCACCTTTGAAGTATAAGCTGTTTCGGTAACCTCTCTTGTGCTTTCCTCAAGCACCCAACTAATGAGCCCTCCTAACGAATTTGCCAATATTATCCTTCCAGTTACCTTTACTATTTAAAATAAGTCCAAGATGTTTATGAGTCACCACCCTCTCCACCAACACACCACCAATGTAGTAATCAAAATTAACAGGGTTACCTGATCTGGATATCCTAAGAAATCTACACTTTTGGAGGTTTAAAGACAATTCTCATCTATGCCAGTCATAAATTTTAACTAAATCCTGCTGTAATTGTGCACAGTATGATAATCCCTCATCCAATACCCGAGCAATACATGTGTCACCTGCAAATAGCTCAGGGAAAAAGTTAATATCAAGCCCTATGTCATTCACTTAGAGAATGTACAACAAAGGAGCCAATATACTTCCCTGGGGGACCCCAGATGTGGCTGGTTTCCATCCAGATGCACTACCCTTGAATAGGACCCTATGTTGTCTACCCATGAGATAGGACCTTATCCATTGAGTAACCTTAAAATGTATCTCTAGGCTGGACATTTTAGAAATCCGTTTATCATGGGGTACACCATGACAAAAGCCTGTTCGAAGTCCAAGAATACAACATCAACCTGCTTTCTGTTGTCTAAAGCCTTATGAATATAATCCGTCAAGCAGGCCATTTGGTTGCCACATGAGCGCCCTTTCCTAAACCTATATTGATTATTGCTGAGGATGCCATTCTTTTCCAAATATCTCATTATACACAAGAATAAGATATGTTCAAAAATCTTGCACACAGCACTTGTTAATGAAACTGGTCTATAGCACTTAGGGTCAGTATCCCCTGACTTGAAAATTGGTACTATGTTAGTCAGCTTCCATGATGAGGGAACAATGGCAGTGTCTAACGACTTTTTAAATATTTCCACCAAGTAATAAGTAACCTTCCGTCCACAAGGTGACGATTTCTGGGGTTGGTTAGGATTGGAGAAAGTGATACATGTGTAGAAACAATTTTGTAGGTATGGGGTTTGCCGAGACCCCACCTTGTGGACGGAAGGCTAATAATCCCAGACAGCCACTGCAAAATAAAAGGAGATATGCTATCAGGCCCAGGAGCCTTATAAACTGCTGATTCCTAAAGGCTTCGTCAAACAGAACTGCATTATAACGTCGCTTTGTCATACTTCATATTGAAAACTGTCAATGCGACGTTACAACACAGAAATTGAATTTTAGTTTGTTTCTGAATTTAGGGGGGACGTCGGCTGTTAAAATTGAAATTTGTCTTTAAACTCAACGCTACTTTTTAACAATGTGTTCTGTATGACTGAGATACACAGTATTAATATCAGGGGGAGATCCAGGGCGGGAGCAATGCAGTAATTACTCCCCCCTCAGTGCCTCAATGGGGCGCATATTTCAACTGATGCATGATTCAACATTGCAACGAACGAGGCAGTTTAGCACTACTAGCTCCATTTCTATATGGCAAGTCCAACATTTTGCAGCCAATTTGCAGTTGGTTAAACCACTGAACATAGGGCATTACCTATGGGGCAGTAGAGGACCTATTGTAATTGCTAGCTGGATGTATATATACATACTAGGAGATTCTGAATATATAAAAACATTTGGGGTGCACTCCCCTTGATCCACTCCTGGATCCACACCTGATTAATACCAAACAATACAATGCAACGAAGCTGTATAACACTGTCTTGAACAATGGAAAGCATCGTTATAATGTCGTTCTGTTTGACGGAGCCTTAACCCTAAGGCGGGCACGTTGGTGAACTTAGTTCACCATGCACAAAATTTCAATAAATAAACTATTAAACCCGGACCAAATCTAGTGCCCTTCTAGGTACCTTTAATTAGATTCATTTTCAAGGTCCCAGCTTAATTTCAAGTTTCTACCTTCAGCCATCTTTTTGTTTTTGGGGTTGAAAATCAATCTGGACATAGATTGTGAATGAAGTTCACCATTGTGTGTGGCTAGGAACAATCAGAGTAATCCAAAAATTACACTTTTCAGCATCAATAATTCTGTTCTGTACATGATATATTTAGCATAATTTTCCCATTTTGATGCCATTTCAACACTTGTCAAACATTTATGTACCAAAAAAGTCATTTTGAAGCAATTTTGGTGGGTGAATGGAGGTATAACATGCTATATATAAAGTGGTGAACAAAATTCACCACGCACCCGCTGGTGTAACTGTCTTTGACGAGCCCGCTCAAGGGTTAATTCTATCTGCTTGAAACACCTCCCTCATGTACCGCAGCATTCGCACTTTCTTTCCACCGCTCTTCAACAATGCCCAAGACTTGATCAACATAACATAGCTGGTCTACCCACAGCTCTGTAAAACTTTTCTTTCAACTCTATTGGGACCCTCCTATCACACAGGAAGTTAGGCCTCTTTAGAACAATGGAATCAAAAAACACACACACACTTTATAAAAGAAAACATCCAAATAAAAATAATTAAAAGGCTTAACCTAACCAAGGCAAACCTAAATGAAAAGGACTTAACTACACCTAATTAAATTATACAGCTAGTAAATGACCTTTTAACGTCAGGCCCCTATAGCCTGGCCAGTCCAAACCTTGAATCACCAAAACTCTATATGTTAGGAATTACCATCATCTGATAACCTAAACTGTCTGCAATAGTTGAGATCGTTGGATTTAAGCCCGGTATACACGTACCGTTTTCTCATCAGTCTTGCATAATCTCCAAAGACTAACCAACTAGACCGACACAAATCATGCAGCTACACAACTCAAACTTTCACTCAAGCTTTTGATCACACTTTTGCTCAGTTGTTCTGAAATCACCCCGGAGGAAAGACTGTAATCGCTCTATGTGCCCAAATATTAAACAAAAACAAAGTCTGTACGTCGTTCATGGTGGTCCCAGGAGTGGTTATTGAAGAGAGGGACGCTCGCCAACGAATGTTCTCCAAGAACTACAGCAGGAATCAGAAGATTGTTTGCATATGAATATAGACAAGTATGGTAAATTGTTAACACTTTTACCCCAAAAAATAGAGAAGCAAGAAACTGCCATAAGGCCCCCATGAGTGTATGACGAATCCCTAAGAAGTAAATGGGAGCTAGGTAAGGTTAAATTCACAGGGAAGGATAATAAAATCCTAATATACCAATAAAAACGGTCAAGGTGACCAATGAGATAAAATCAGGAATAAGGTATAATTGCTAAACGCAACAAAAAAAAAAAAATAAATGGAGCTTTGATAAAGCTCCATGAACTCGGATCATGTAGATGATCATGGATCTTGCATGGAGATGATCATGGATCTTGCATGGAGATGATCATGGAAGACTAATGAGAAAACGTTACGTGTATACCAGGCTTTACCGACACTTGAGACCATTGATGGGATACTGTCGTGCAGTCTGCATAAGAAAAACGAACTACACAGAATGTCCATTCTGTCCGAAGGGGTAACTAGGACAATTACCACACGTTTTTGGCCTGCATCAGGTGGGTCACTTGATGCGCCTGGTCCTTCACAACATCATCAACACACCATTGGGGGAAGTAACACCTGAGGCATGGTTTCCCAATATGTAGGAAGCAGCTTATTGCGTTGGGCACACGAGTTCTCGTCTGATCATTGAAGATAAGCAATGCAATCCCAGATAGTACTAACCTAGGTTACTATAGATGAAGTCGGCCATTCAGCCTCATTTAAATATTTCGCTCTTCACCGTTATTCAACATATTTTACTAGTGAATAACTGAATAGTCATCATAATCATAACACCATGTTCCCGCCTGTGGCAGGGTCGGGTCTGCAGGTCCACTGCCGTCTATTCCGCACCAGGTCCTCATCCACCCCAAACGCTTCCATATTCTTATGGACAACGTGCTCCCACGTCTACTTCAGTTTCCCCCTGCCCCACGTGCTTCTGACCACCTGCATTCTTACAATGGACCTAACGAGCTCTTCCTCATGTCTTCTCCTTACGTGTCCATAGCACCTCAACTTATTCTCCCATTTTTTGGCGGTGTCCTCCACCCCCAGGCTACCACCAATATACTCGTTCCTAATTCTATCAGCTTCCCTTACAACTTGATTGGGACCCAACAATCACACACGAATCCACTTATGCTTATTTGTGTACTGATTTGGTTTTATTATTGATAAAATACTTTTGCATGCCTTAAATGTGTAACTCTTAATCTGGAGATCACTAGGTGGTGCTGGTCCCTTCTGTTTCTGTTTTCCGTGTGGCTGGAGATTTTTTCACGATTTTTCACAAATTGCAAGAAATCTGGGTGAAACGTACTTGTGTTACGGTAGGGCTGAGGGTGGTGTGGTGTTTTTTAACGGGTGGGGAACTCGTGAGGTTTGGCAGTGAAGCCTAACCTCGTGAGATTTTTTTCCGGATCCCGTTATGCTGCTTCACAGTGTGTGTCGTTTTTTGCAGCTGCATACCAAGCCCTACAGCAAAAAATTCTCTTATTATTATTATTTATTTAATTAATTAGTTAAGTCATTGTTATTGTTTTGTATGCTGGGGTTATGCAGTCCTAGGACTGCATCTCTACAGTGAAGGGTGTGAGGAGTGGATTGTCATGTGAGTGTTGGACCTCCACTCACATGACAAAGATGGAAAAATCGTTCAGTGTCTCCTGAGTGGTAGGGCGGAACACCCCACAGGTATCCCTGTCACTGTTACTGCAGGTTCTAGGCGTCTGGCTGGAGAGCCCCCAGTAAGAGCTGTATATGTGATAGGGTTGAATATATGATAGCTGTATATATGATAGAGCTGAAAGATGATAGGGTTGTTGGCCATTCATTAAGGAATGGGGCAGTGGCAGATCCAGCAGCAGATAAAGGGGCAGCACTTCAAAAAAAAGTTCATCCCAAATACAGTATTTAAATATGCTGAATCCCTTACTGTAAATCTAGCTAGCAATTACAATAGTTCATCTCCTGCTCCTTACACAATGTCCTATCATCAGTGGTTTAGCCTACTATAGATTTGATTGCAATTGTTGGACTTGCAGTATGGAAATGTGGATAGCAATGTAAAAGTGCCTCATCACTTGTGCCCCATTGAGGCGCTGAGGGGTAGAAATCCCTGCATTGCTCCCCATCTCAATCCAACCCCTGGAGAGGGGAATTTGTCACTGTTTAGGCAGCTGGTTTTGGGCAGATCAGACAAAACACTATTGCACTGGTTGGTGGAGGTGGTATGGAAGGAAATGGTAGTGAATGGGGACCTGGTGGGAGATAGTTGGGAGTGGAGGGATGTAACTCTCAGAAATGACCCAGCCACAGGCAGGGAAAGGGAATGATGATGAATAGATGTGTGTGGTATTGTCATGGAATGTGAAGAGGAAAGAGGAAGCATTGGGGAGAACAAAAACGAACTTGGAATTAGTTTGGAGGTAGGCAGCATTGATAAGCTAGACCCAATGACGGATCCATGGGGGAGATCAGGGAGAAGCACTTCAAATAAGTGCACTCAACATATTTTTAAATATTCAGAATCCCTTGTTCTAAATCTAGCAAGCAATTATAATACGTGCTCTACTGTTCCTCAGGCAGCGTCCTCTCTTCAGTTGTTTAGCCAACTGTGGAATCCACTGCAACTGTTGACCTGGCAGTATAGAAATGGAGATAGCAGTGTGAAAATGCCTCATGAGATGCAAAGGTGAATCATGCATCAGTTGAAATATGCACCCCACTGGGGCACAGAGGTTGGAGAAATCGCTGCATTGCTCTCTCTCCTGGATCTGCTACTGTCTGGAACCCAGTAACCCACCCCTGCCACTGACAGGATAAGGATATGATGATGTAGCATAAGAGATGCATGAAACAGGTGTGTTCGAATGTTTCGTCACAATGGATTTTTGGGTTGATATCAAATAGAAAGGCTTGATGCACAAAAGTTTGACTGCCTGTGGTTGAAAGATTCTAGTAGAACAATAGGTAAACATCATTTATGAGCCGTCATGCATCAAGAAATATGATAGCTTCAGAAATAGCTCCACGTCAAAACATGTGTTTGGCACAATTCCATTTCATTCAGTATGAGTACCTTGGTTAGTGAACCATGTGGAACGTTCTGGGCATTGACATCAGGGTTAAAAAGAGATGATCTCAAACAACTCCATAGGAGGAAAATTAAATCATTATGTATTCAATTATTATGCATCAAGAAATATGATAGCTTCAGAAATAGCTCCACGTCAAAACATGTGTTTGGCACAATTCCATTTCATTCAATATGGGTACCTTGGTTAGTGAACCATGTGGAACGTTCTGGGCATTGACATCAGGGTTAAAAAGAGATGATCTCAAACAGCTCCATAGGAGGAAAATTAACTCATTATGTATTCAATTATTACTAGACCAATAATATAAACGTAAAGTATGTATTTGTGGAGTGATAAAATGAAAATCAAAACATCAAAATGCTGCAATTTCCCTTATTTCTTACAAACTATTAAAATTTTTTTGCAAGAAAACCTTACGTGATAGAAAAAAATCAATTGCGTTTTTGAAATCAGCACACCTAATAATATAAAAAATCAGTTATCAAAAGTAAAACAATTTTTAACCTGTGTTTTTGGAGGGGACTTTAATGGCCATGTGGACAAGGAGGGACAAGGATATGGAGCTGTCCATGGTAAACGGGCGTATGGCCAACTCTCAGCAGACAGACAAAAAGTCCTTGATGCAGCACAAGCACATGGCCTTGCATTGGCCAATACATGCTTCCAGAAGACGGAAAAGCACCTCATCACCTTTCAGTCACCCCTGGGGAGGTCTCAGATTGATTTCCTTATGGTCAAGATGCAGCATAGGCCAAAGATTTGTGATTGCTGGGTGCTCCCTAGTAGGAATTTCCAGAAGGAAAGTGGGCATAAGTTACTCATGATGGAGATACTTGTGAGGGGTGTTAGGAACCACCCATGGAAGTTACCACCAAATTCACAGGAATTCCAGCTGGAGATTATTAGCCAGGTCGACTGGAATTGGGAAGGGTCAGCTGATGCCATGTGGGACAGGGCGGCCAGGAATATTACACAATGTGGAAAGGCAATATTTGGCACAGCTAGAGTAGGAGGCTCATATCAGGGTAGACAAACTTGGTGGTGGAATGATGAGGTGGAAGCAGCCATCCATCAGAAGAAGGCAGCATTTCATAGGTGGCAGGAGAGGGGGGACCATGGTTCAAAGACAGAATATATACAGGCAAAGAAACATGCTAGGAGGACCATTGCACAGGCCAAACACCAAAAGTATGAGGCTTTATATGAGAGCATAGGGACTAAGGAAGGTGAGTGGCAAGTATTCCAACTAGCCAAGACCTGAGATAGAAGTAGTAAGGATGTCACCAGGGCCACAATGATCAAGGATAGGAATGATGGGGTTCTTATTTCAGTCAGAAGAGATAATGAAGAGGTGGGAGAAATATTACAACAATCTCTTAAACACAGATACCAGTGAAATGGTCATGAACAACACCCCTGCCACCGCAGTAGCTGTGAACTTCGTGAGTGGCGCAGAAATAGTCAGGGCCCTTCACAAGATGAAAGGTCATGAAGCTGTAGGCCCTAATAATATTCTCCTAGATGTTTGGCATAGCTGGTGGACCATAGGAATTACAACGCTGGGGAAGCTTTTCAATAAAATAGCCAGTGGTGACCAAATGTCATCTGCATGGCAGGAGAGTTAGATTGTCCCCCTGTTCAAGGCCAAAGGTGACGACCAATCTTTATTCCACAATAGATGGTTGAGAAGCATAGAGCAATAAGGAAGGACCTGGATATGATCTTTGTAGACCTAGAGAAGGCCTATGATAGTGTCCCTCGACAGGTAGTATGGGATGTTCTAAGGAAACGGGGAGTAGATGAAGGGCATATCAGGATAATACAGGATATGTATGATGGTTCCACCACTAGGGTGAGGACGGCATGGGGGAATACCAGTGGCTTGAAGGTGAAAGTAGGGCTTCATGAAGGATCAGCTCTCAGCCCATACCTATTTGCATTGGCAATGGATGACCTGCTGATAGGAGTAGGGGAATGGGCCCCCCAGCACTTGGTATTTGCTGATGATGTATGACGGCTAGAGGAGTCCCAAGAGGAGGTTCAACAGGGCTTACAGGACATTAAAACAGCTATGGCAAATGGGGGGGGGGGGCTGAAGGTGAACATGAAGAAAACAAAGTACTTAGCTTTCAGTTGGAGTGGCCAGGACCAAGGGGGTGTAGTTCATTGTGGAAATGAGGTGCTCCCAGCACTGAAAGAGTTTAGGTATCTAGGATCAGTGATTCACAGCGATAGGGAAATTGACCCCGACGTTACCCACAGAATCAATGCAGGATGGGTAAAGTGGAGACAGGCAAGGTTTACAAAACTGTAGTTACGCCCGCTATGCTGTATAGATCGGAGTGCTGGGCAGTGAGGAAGAACCATGAGAGGCGAATGCATGCGTCCGAGATGTGAATGCTGCATTACATGAGTTGGGGTGTCTGGACTAGAGAAAATACATATCTAAGGACAGTTCTATTCACCCAATTGTCTTTCACTCAACTGCCACAGACCCATCATAATCATACCATTCTCACGCCTGTGGCAGGGTCGGATATGTGGGTTTCAGTCCCCCCCCCCTTATATGCAATAGAAGGGAGAGTAGGAATATTTGTAATGAAAATTAAAATGTACTTACAACGTTATCACCTCATACCACTGAGGATTAAGGCTGGCTTTGATAGTTTTCGTCTTCTTTTTCCTCATACTATCGCCATCTGGGGTTAATTTCAGTTTGACATAAGGGTCAGAGAGTCCGTTTGGATCCATTGGAATAAGATTCCTGGCTTGGCGAACTATGAAAGAAAATGACAATAAAACAGGATTATACAACTTTAACCTTCAAGCGCTTGCATTTCTTCAAAAGACATTCAAGCTCGCAAGGCAGCAAACTGGCCACCTCTCATTTTTCTTTGCATTTGGCAGTTTACTAGATGTTTATAGAAAGCATCATGAGAAATCTAGTTAATTAAACAGATATATACGAAATTAAACGAGAAACTAAACTAGATGTGACCTAGTGTGACCCTGATTCTGGTACCCTGATACTGGAACCATGATACCTTAACCCTGATACTCGGACCCAGACACTGGGACCCTGATACTTGGACTCTGACCCTAGGACTATGATAGTGGGACAAGGATAGTAGGACCTTAATAGTGGGACCCTACTCCTGGGACCCTGATACTGGGACCTTTGTACCTTGCCTCTGATACTGAGAAAATGATTCTGGGACCATGATAGTCAGACCCTGATACTTGGGCCCTGACACTGGGACCCTGATACTTGAATTCTGATACTGGGACTCTGACAGTGGGCCCCCGCTAGTTGGACCCTGATGGTAAAACTCCGATAGTGGGACCCTGATTCTGGGACCGTGATAGTCGGACCGTGGATCTGCAGTGCTTTCTGCCATGGAGCCCCAAAAATCCTGCTATGGGGAACCACTTTCCTGTGCACTTGTGAGGCAGCAGAATGGCCGTTTGTTGAACCCACCACAACCACAGCTACTTTGACAACGAATTGCTCCAAATTGACATGAGTTGGAAAAAAAATTTTAATTGCAAGTTGTGACCAAATATACAACTTGAGAATACTAGGTGGTCCCAATCATTTAATCAGTCCTGCTACAGTGGGACAAAATTTTGTTTAATTTGGCGGCCAATTTGCCGCCCATGCGAGCGCTTGAAGGTTAACCTTCCTGCAAGTAATTATCTTAACCCTGGAATCACAACATGAGGTCATAGGCGGCCCCAAGCATTTTAAAATTCGTCATAGCTTTGTTATTATTTAATTTATTGACTTGTGCATTCGTGTACCTTTCAATTTCCACATTTAGCATGTAATGCTGGTTCAGTTTCTGCACCAAACGTTCAAAGTCAGCTGCAAAAAGTGCGTTTGGGTCACCGGTGACCACACGTTGTGATTTGTGTAACTTTTTTTGTCTTCCACTCCAATGTCTTGACCAAAATTTTCCTGTCAGTAATCCTCATTATTGAAATAGAACGCAATTTTGACATCCTTCCAAACTTTGGCATTTTTACATTAAATAACCTTAATATTTAATACTTTTACATTATAAACAGCTTACCTATAGTTAAAAGTTATTAGGAATTGTCATATTTCTTCATAATACCTATTAATTTAAAAATTTGACTAAAAGAGAAATGGGTCATATATGACCCCACGTTGTGATATGTGTCATAAGAGTGTCATGTTGTGATTCTAGGGTTATTACCTTTATCCTGGCAGTAACAGGGTTGGGTCTGTGGGTTCTACCACACCACTCCCACCTCTCTCCCCATCCACCCTAGAGTTTCCAATCCGAATATTTGATATCGGAATGTATTCGGCCTAATTTAGAGCTATTTAATATTGAAATATTTTAGAAATTATTCAAATAATATTCGGGAAAAATTTAGGAGCATTTGTAACCAGATATTTTGCAAATGTCAACATTAGATGGTGAATTTAGCAGTGAGTATAGTCGATGGTTTGCTGCATAGATCGTTTACCTGGATTCTTTTTAGAAATACTGTTGACTTATACATTTGCGTGTTAGGGACGATCCACTATCTGCTTGTGCAAATTATGTTTTTGACAAATATGGGATATTTTAGTTTGTACTCCCACATACCAACTGAGCGATCATATGACTACCAACTTTATCATTTCATAGAGTTCAGTTTTATTGCCAATATCTCAGGTTCAATATCTCTTTCCCATACCATGCCAGTGACAGTCAAGTCTGCAGGTTTTAGCCTGCAACTACTTATTGGTTATGAGCGAGCTGTTCCAACGTCTGCTTTGGTCTCCTACTGCCTGGGTGCTTCCAACCTCCTACATTACTGTAATGGACCTAACAAGCTCCACCACTCTTCTTCTCATTACATGTTCATACCACCTTAATCAACTCTCCATTATTTCTGCATTGTTTGCCACCCCCAAGCTACCACTAATATATTCGTTTCTAATTTTATCAGCTCTCAACACCCCACTCATGTACTGCAGCAATCACATCTTGGCTACATGCATTCTACTGACGTGGCTTTCCTCACTGCCCAACACTCTGATCCATACAGCAAAGTTGGAGAAACCACTGCCCTATAATACATCCCTTTCAACTTCATTATAGTTATATTCAAAAAATTTAATACTTTGTTATTTTTAAAATTACAATAAATTAAATTGATTTCAAAATAATTTTATTCAATTTCTTATTATACAATGTGTGGACAAAAGTTAATGTGGTTGTGATGTACAACTGTTTGGTCAAGTTTCACCTCTCTGCAGTAAATGGCTTGATCCACATTGATAATTAAAAAGAGCATAAACTTTTGGCACAACAAAGTGAATGTGGTTATGAAAACTGATGTTGATAATTGCTGAAAAAAGGATAGCTGTTAAAGAATTGCATTTAACAACTTATAAATTTTGCATATTTAATACATACATAATGTATGTGACAGCAATGCCTAAAAGAAGAGAGTTAACAAATGAAGAAAAAGATGTTATAATTAGGTTACTTAGTGGGGGACTTGGCCCTAAGAAAATAAGATCCATCACTCACCACATGCTTAGGACTGTCGATAGTGTCATTAACAGATGGAGGACAACAGGAACTGTTATCAACAAACCCCTACAAGGGCAACCACAAAAACCACAGTCAGGGAAGACAGAAAATACTTAATATGGTTCATGGTGCAAGATGTATCACAGCTGTGTTGCACAAAACCAAAAAGAAGAAATTGGGATAGATGTATCTACAAAGACTATTAGGACAAGACTTCATGAAAATGGTTTTATGAGGTGCAGACCCATTAAAAAGCCTCTACTGTCAAAGAAGAATATGTCAAAACGATTGAAATGGGCTAATGATAACTCACTTTGGAGAAAAGAGATTGGCACAATGTGATTTGGAGTGATGAGAGTAAATTTTGTCTTTTTGGAAATAAGGGGCCTCAGAAGGTATGGAGAAGTCCTGAAAAATATTAAATCCTGAATGAGTAGTCAATACACTAAAACATGGTGGAGGTAAGCAGCTTATTATTTAAGCCACAAGTGATAATATTATTTAAACCATTAATTCATAGGGTCAGTAATGGTCTGGGGTTGTAGGGCAGCAAATGGAGTGGTGAATTTTCACTTCATCCCCACAACAATGGACTCATTAGTGTACCAAACAATCTTGGTAGATAACCTGCAAATGTCAGCTGTCAAGTTGGGACTTGGTAGACGTTTTATATTTCAAGAGGACAATGACCCAAAACACACATCCAAAAGGGTAAAGGAGTGGTTGTCTCAAAGGAAGATTAAATAAAGTACTAGACTGGCCAGTTTGGATATTAAGCTTCAGAATCAAAAAGTGTTACCAAAAAATCATAGTGATTTAATAAAGCTCTGTTAGAGGAATGGGAAAGAATTGTTGTAGGATTTGTCAAAAAATTAGTTGAGTCTGTGCCTCACAGAATATCAGCTTTAATAAACGCAAAAGGGGACCATACAAAATATTAACCTTATGACCAGAATCACTTTTGTCCACTCAAAAAATGCCATTTTTTTAAATTTTGCAATTAAATGTGGCCAAGTTGCATTGGTGTGCAGCCAAGTCGTGTTGGACACACCAGTTCCCATTAGATCACTGAAGTTAAGCAGCGCACACCCACGTCAATACCAACTTGGGTGATTGGTAAAGAACGTTGGGTGCTGCAAATTAACCCTCTTCCTCCTCCTTTCACCTACCTCCTCATCTCCCATGGGCAGCCTCCTAAGGGGTTGACCTGTTATGGCTGCCTGTCTTACACCCCAACCCACAAACTAATCAAATACTTACTTATTGTTTGAAACCAAAAAATGTAAAGCATGGCATGCAAGAAAATTATTGCACCTTCATGTAATATACATCTCTAATTGGTACAACTCATGCCAATTCATAAATTAGAATCATAAAAACTCAAATTGGTAACCACATTCACTTTTGTCCACAAACTTTTGATGTTATCCTACTTATTTTCAATATCCTTCAATGAAGCTTTGACATAGCTTTCTCATTGTTTTCAAATTCGTCTAATATTTGAATGCAGTCCCTAGCCAAATTATTAGATGCACAATGTATTTTTCAAATTTTTCAACTTTGGAGGACCATTTTGTTAATTAAATTGATTTAGATGACCACAATTCCATACTTTTATGTATATTACTTATTTCTCGTTCAGTTTCAGCTATAATTTTACAGTTGTGAGTCATGTGATCTATGAGTGATGCTAATTCTTTTGATTGCAACAAATAAATAAGTTTGTGCATGTTTGAATATGCTCATAGTGGTACATTCACAAGCAATGCTAACATCATTATTTTGATCTTAAAAGTGGTGAAGGTTGTCCCTAATTGGTTTTTGGTCAACAATTAATGTCTATTAATTTTGAACAATTCATAAAGTGGCTGATTTAACACCAAGAAAGACAGCAGACGTTAAATCACTTCTAACATCAGAACTATTCTGAAATTGCAAAAATTCCTCTAAAAGTAGACTTATCAGAGTATTCCTATTAGAGCAAAGAAAAAATTGAATCAGATATAGATTTGGAACCAAAAAGAAAAAAATAATGTGACTGAAAACTGATATTTACTCCAAGAACTGAAGGTTCTTAAAAAGGCTTGCAATGAAATTAAATTTGCAGCTATGAAACAGATAAAATTTAAACTTGAAAATAGTGGTATTATTGCATCTGAAAGAACAAGAATGTGACAACTTGCTAAAATGAATTTAAAAAGACACAGACCTGCCAGGAGGCCAAAATTTATAGCAGCCATGAAAGCCAAATTATTGAAATGGGCAAAACGACATCAGGATTTTAATTTAGACTTCTATAAATCAGTAAATATTTATATTGCTCCATTTATCAAAATTATTTATTAAATATTTAAGTTAAGGCAGTGCATATTTAAAACTGGGTTAAAAGATTTAGGTTTGCTTCAGTGTGGAAAGTGGAAAGCACTTGTGAAATTTTAGCCAATAAATCTCAAAATGTTAAAAGGAGTCCAGAGGAAAAATTTTCTGATAAATGTGTTATTCAAACTGTCAAGAATCCTACAAAAGTGAATATATTGTCTGTAACCAGTGGAAAGGGCACTGGACGTTTGTATGTGATGCAGGACATCATAAGAAAGCACCAATACATGCATGTGCTGATTAACTGACTTTTCACTCAGTTAAAGGATTCTTTCCTAAATGGTGAATAAATTTACATTTATTCAAAATTCAGCGTCCTGTCATACTGACAAGTATATATAAAAGCATTTCTAGATAAGAAAAAATATTTCTTTATTGCCTTTTCCAGGTAATTCTCCAGATATCAATCCAACAGAAAATGTTTAGGATTTCATTACAAGAGAAGTTGCAAAAGAAGTTTTTACCAGCAGGGAACAGCTGATAAAAAAATAACTAATGTGTGGAATCATCACTTATATATGCAAGAAACAGTGCAAAAGTGTACTGAGAGTATGCCAACATGAAATAAATTATTAATCGCAGCCAAAGTTGGCTTAGCAAAATACTCAAAAGAATGATTGATTTATGATTTTTAATATAATTTATTCTATAGCCATCAAATACTGTTTTTATCCTTCCAAAATGTTGAAAAATGTTTTTAGTTGATGTTAAAAAATATTTTAAATTCAAAAAGTATC
The DNA here is from genome assembly GCA_013389805.1 of Trigoniulus corallinus. NCBI lineage: Eukaryota > Metazoa > Arthropoda > Diplopoda > Spirobolida > Trigoniulidae > Trigoniulus > Trigoniulus corallinus. The sequence continues at coordinate 25,426,812 of JAAFCE010007744.1, forward strand.
CTGATTGAGCTTAAAATCGCAAAAATACAAGGTGCGTCTAATAATTTGGCCAGGGACTGTATATTCCAATAGTTTGAATTTTATTTTTTGATATTCAAATAGTTGATGAAGTTGAATACAGTGAAACTCATTTAACATGAAACTGAAGTGACCAAAATATTTTTTCGTGTTAAAAGAATTTCATGCAAAGTGATGCATGCAGAAAATCCATCACTGTTTTGTATAACCAACAAAGCATTAATTTACCTGCAAAAGTTTCTACTTTGGTTGTATCATGCAATGTTGGAACAAGTGGGGTAGGCCAAAATCCCCCAGACAATTATTAGTTCCTTCCTGATATTAGTTGATATGAGTTCCTTCCTTGAACTATTTGCAGATGACACATGTATGGCTCGGATATTAGATAAGGGGCTATCATCCTGTGCACAATTACAACAGGATCTAGATAAGATTTAGAATTGGTGTGTAAAATGGGAATTGCCATTAAACCTGAAAAAGTATAGGATTCTTATGATATCTAGATCTAGGAAGCCACTTGATTTTGATTATTACATTGGTGGAGTGAGGGTTGTAACCCATAAGCACCTTGGAATAACTTTGAATAGTCAAGGTACCTGGAAGGATCATATTTGTAAATTGGTAGGGAGAGCCAGTCAATTCCTACATCTGAGTAGTAGTGTCCTTAGGGACAGCACAAGGGAGGTGAAAGAAACAGCATATATTTCAATGGTGCCACCGATTTTGGAGTATGGCAGTCCAATTTGGTTTCCCTTCAGGCAGGAATTGTCTTGGGAGATTGAAAGGATACAAACGATGGCAGCAAGAATTGTACTCCACAGGTTTTCTCACAGGGAGAGTGTGTCTGAGAGTGTGGCCTTGGAGAGGGTAAAGTGGAGGGCTTCCTCAAAGGAAACCCCAACATTGCTAGTATTTTAGGAGTAACATTAGAATTGTAGCCTAGGGTTTTTGGAGCTTTATGGTAACGTACATAGGAATGATAGTGGGTCTCTCCACTGCTATATTGGCCAAATAAGGCTGCTTGCAGTGTAGTGAATTAGAATTAGAAAATGTGATTTTCACAGTGTCTTTTTGAGCATATATCGTCAATCAAAAGGCCCCTCCTGATAGTTTGAAAGGTTTGTCAATGGCATGGCTCTACCATCCCAAACCCAGGGTGTAATCTAGCAACAGTGGCAATGATTGCTTAATTGTTTAGTTTAATGAAAACTAGGGTATATGTTGTATATCCAGTATTTTGTTAGCTGAGAAGAAAAATAATTTCATGTTAAGCGATTTTTGTTTCATTTTAAAAGAAAAAAAATGTATGAAATTAAGTAGTAATTTGTCCGGACCACAGTGTTATTTCATGTTAAGAGTGTTTGTGTTAAGCAGATTTCAATGAAGGAAGTTTACTGGAAACTCTAGTACATCAGCCTTGCACAATCAGCAAAGACTGACCAGCTAGACTGACACAAATCGTGTGGCTGCACAGCTCAAACTTTTGCTCAGTCCTTCTGAAACCACCATGGAGGAAGGACCATTACTGACAATGGCAGAGTCAGGTTTGCAGGTTCTAGCCCTCCTCTCCCACCAATTTCCCACCAGAACCCCCATCCACCCCACACACTACCACATCCCTATGGACAACCTGCTCCCAAGTCTGCAACAGGCGCCCGCTATGGGCCCACCCTGCCACAGGTGCTTCCAACCACCTGCATCCTCAAAATAATAATCGCACTACTTGCCCAAATAAAAAAAAAAGAAATAACAAAGCCTGTACGTCCCTCACAGTGGTCCAGGGAGTGGTTATAGAAGAGAGGGACATTCTCACAAATGAATGTTCTCCGAGAACTACAGCAGGAACCAGAAGATTGGTACAATTATTTGCATATGGATCTAGACATAGACTGTAAATTGTTAACGTTCATAATCTCAAAAATACAATAGTAAGACACTGCCAAGAGGATGGCTATCAGTCTCTATGATTCTATGGCTGGTTTTTCTTGTCTCTATTGCATTAAAAATCACTTGATTTTTCTCCTTGCCTCTGGCAAGGAAATGTTTGATAGAGCTCTATGAACTCGTGAGACCAGTGCCTCAAGTCTTCTGCCATTTCATTTCACCACAAAATGGAATAAAAGACCATTCATAACTTACAGGGTTGCCAAAAAAAAAGACGACAGAGAAGCAAAGTTTAACCATCTTGCAGGTACATAAATCTTTAGCCCATCAGTCTTTTGGGAGGTTTATCCAACCTCATCAGTTCAAACAAGACCTCCAACTTACAGTGGTGTATGTTGTGTGTCTCCACTGTCGGGGCAGGCTACACAGTGGGTTAGTATGAAAGAATCCAGAGAATGGTGCTGTAGCTTTCTCAATCCTTTATTTCATGAATGACACAATCATGCAGAGAGATCCTGCTGGTTGGAGAGATCTGGCTGGTGAGAGCCTTTTGACTGGTGGGAGAAATAAGAGCTGACTGGAGAGAGAGAGAGAGTGAGAGGAAGTTGTGCCTTCCTTATATAGCCCTTTGGGCACCTTCACCAGTGACCCCGGGAAGGGGGAGTAGGAGGAGGGAAGAGGTCACTGGATGCTTGACCAGATAGCACCCTGATGTTATCTAGTGGTGACACCATGGTGTTAATAGGTAGTCAGCACTTGGTTGAAAGAGAGGGAAAGCAATGACCTCACTGGGACCTTTGACCTTATGTTTTTGGTTCTTGGAAGAAGAGAGCATGGGACAAGGACCACAAATCACTCCCTGCCAGTGATGGAGATTATGAGAACCCAGCCTGGTAGCAATTAGGGAAGCAGACTCACCGTCCTGATCTTGTAAGGCCTGTCACTGGTACAGGTATCGTGTCTGTTGGGCCTGGTCATGATAATGCTGGTGTCAGATGGATCAGAACTGTGATGATCCAATTCAGCTGGTCTGGAGGATTGGCGTCTTCTCTGTCACTGCTGGCAAGGATATATGCAGGCTTATGACAGTCAATGGTGATCATAGTGTGGTGCCCATTGACGTCCACTGTAAAATATTGCTCTGCTTGGTTGATAACAGGGTATGGGTGCTGCAGCACTGCCTTGATGCCCCCATGGTGAACAAAGATGTGGGATGTGGTCCACAGGTCCTTGAATACAAATGTAGCCTTATCACCATGATGGTGGCCCTCTGTTGGGCAGACGTCACCAAAACGCTGTTTCAGGGTCTTCACAAATTTGGATGTGTTGATGTCCTGGTGGGCTTGGGACTAGGAACTCTCCTGGAAGGTGCAAAGAATGGCTGCTTTCAGCTGACAGAATGAAGCATTCCACCATGCCACTGGCTGCTGGGTGGTAGGCTTTGTTATGGATGTGAGTTGTACCAGTCAGGCATTAAGATGTTTGAACAGGTATGACTCGAATTGCCTCCCTTGATCTGTGGTGATTGTGAGAGGGACTCCAAACCTGGTTGTCAAAGAAGGCTCTGGCCACTGTGGGTTCCTCCTGGTCAGAAAGTGGAATTGCCTCTGGCCATCGGGAGAACTGGTCCACAATTGTGAGGCAGTAGTGGTACTACTCACAATGCGGCATGGTAATAAGGTGAAGGTGGACATGCTCGAACCTTGTGGGTGGTGGTGCGAAAGATTCTACTGCAGCTGCAACATGCTATGACACCTTTGAACGTTGACAGGCTAGGCAGGTGCATGCCCATTGTTGACAGTCCCTCCTAATTTACAGCCAGATATACTGCTGAGTAGTCAGCTTGACTGTGGCATTGGTTCTGGGGCGGGCCAGGCAATGCAGTGCCAAATGCTGCTATCCGGGGTAGGCTAGTGACATATGGACGAGCTGTCATTGTTATCATATCACAGGTGACACAGTGGCACCAGGGATGATAACCTGCTTCAACTGGAGGGAGGTGCCATTCTGAATCAGGTTTTGAAGCTCAGTATCCTCTGCTTTTGAGGCTGCCAGTTTGTCAACCCAGGACAAGGCATCAGCAACGACATTGTCCTGCCCACTGACATGACAAATGTCTGTGGTGAATTGGCCAATGAAGTCCAGGTGATGAAACTGGCATGGTGGACACTGTGAGGACCTCAGTTTGAAGGCATATGTTAGGGTCTTGTTGTCAGTGAAAATCACAAACTGTTGCCCCTCCACCATATGCCTGAAGTGCCTCACAGATTTGTAGGCTGCCAGGAGCTCCTTGCCATATGCTCCATACTTCTTCTGGGTGGAGACGAGTTTTCTTGAAAAGAACTCAAGTGGTTGCCACATGCCATCAACCCATTGTTGCAGGATGGCTCCCATTGCCGTCTGATGCATCAATGAAGATTGCTAGGGGTGCATTGGGCCTTGGATGCACTAGCGCAGTAGCCTTTGCAAGGCTCTGCTTACACCTTGAAAAAGCCACCAGAGCTTTTGGGTTCCACTGAACTGGTGCTCGTCCTTTGGCACTGCCAAGTAGCAAATTGTTGAGCGGTGCTTGGGTTTTGGCAGCCTTGGGTATGAACCTCCTATAGAAGTTCACCATATCCAGGAACTGTTGCAGTCCCTTGACCGTTTGGAGCAAGGGGAATAACTGTGTGGCATCCACCTTCTCCTGCAGTGGGTCGGTGCCTTCTGACACCAAGTTTCGGTTCTTGGAAGGATAGAGTTAAATTTAAAAAAAAAGAGATAAATTTAAAAACACTTACTGCAGGTCCCTTTTTATAATTACTCAATTTACTCTGACATTATAATTACCACAATGCTAAACACAAAATCCAAATCAATTAATGCTAAATACACTGATCCAAATATGATGCAGAACACATAATCTAATCATTTATCACTGATTAATTACTAGGTCACAATCATATTTGATTAATTATAAAATCAAATGTGATTAGTATTTCAATTACACTGAAAACTTGTGGGGTACAATGAATGAAGCACATTTCATGAAGGAAATGATCTATGGGGACTATGTTGAAGTGGACTACTTAGTGACATCATACAATTGCAACCTTCTTATGTGAAGGCCTTCATATATAGAAGGTGCTGGTGGGACACACCTTTCAGCTGCAAAATGTATGCCACTGCCAAGTACTGCCGCCAGACAGCCAGTGGTGGTTCACCAGCCTCAGCATAAAGGCTGTGATGACAGCGTGATGAACACTGTCCAGCATATGGAGAGTTGATGGAGCGGCCAGGCCATACACGCTGCAGCCATAATCCAGACGTGATCAAACGCGAGTGATCTGTAGAGTCGAAGCCTCACCATTCGATCCTGCCCCAAAACCAGTACCCTACAGGCACCGCAGAATATTCGGGGAGCGAAGCCACTTAGCCTTCAGCTCCTTCAATTGCAGGACCCATGTCAGGTGGCTGTCAAAACAGAGACCAAGAAACTGGGCTGCCTCCACAACTGGGATGAGGCGGCCTTCAAGGGTAAGCTGTGGCTCAGGGTGAAGCCCTCGCTTACAACAAAAGTGCATAACATTGGTTTTTTCAGGGGAGAACTTATAGCCACGAGAGGTGGCAAACTCGTTGGCACAATTTAGTGCCAGTTGCAGCTGACGGTCAATGCTGTGCATCGTGGCAGCCCAGTACCTAATAGACAAGTCGTATACAAATAGGGACGACGGAAGGAAGAGGGGCAGATTACCCCTGAGCCCCCACTGGTGCAAGGTCTCCAGTATACCATGGCGCCATGTGGTATCATATGCCTTCTCCACATCAAAGAAGACAGCCACTAAGTGCTGTCTGTGGATAAAGGCCTCACGTACTGTGGTCTCCAGGGAGATCAGTGATCCACTGGAGAACTGCCAGCATGGAAGCTACATTGGGCATTGGCAAGAAGGTTGTGCTGTTCCAGATACCACACCAGGCGCCAGTTCTCCATGCATTCCATGGTTTTGCAAAGACAGCTCGTCAATGAAATTGGTCTGTAATTTTTGGGAAGGCTATTATCCTTCCCAGGTTTTTGCAGTGGGACTATAGTAGCCTCTCACCAACCTGCAGGGATTTCATGCTGCTGCCAGATGTAATTGAATACCTTAAGGAGGTATCTAACGCCTTTCTCTGGTAGGTGTCGTAGCATTTGATAGTGGATGCTATCTGGGCCAGGCCAGTGTCCCTGGCTCTTGCTAGAGCTGCCCACAGCTCCCAAGGGGTAAATGGATTTTTATACCCCTCGGCAACACAACCAGTGAAGTTTTAGTGGATGGCGTTCTGCAGCCTGCTTCTTGTTCAGAAATGTTGCCGTGTAGTGCTGGGAACTGGAGATGGCTGCAAACGTCCTTCCCAGTTCCTCAGCCACTTCACATGGCAGAAGGCAATGTCTCCCTTGTACATGGAGACTGGAGCTACATGATGGTAAATACCAACCTTGGATCTTCCTCAGCCTTTCCCAGACTTTCTTGGAGGGCGTGTGACAGGTAAGTGAGGAGACATACTGACTCCATGAGGACCGTTTGGCCTCCATAATCATCCGTCGTGCATATGCCCGGGCTCGGAGATAGTCGATACGATTGGCCTCAGTAGGACGTGGTTGAAAGCAGCGAAGGGCTCATTCGGCGAGCCCGAATCGCATTCCGACAATCCTCCGTCCACCATGGCACCAGTGCTCATGGTGGGTTACACGAGCTCTGGGGGATGGATGCCAATGCCGCCCCGACCACCACTTCTGTGAAGTGACTCACTAGGTCGTTAACCCCATCAAAATCACACAGTGGACGAAAGTAGATATGGGGGGGAACTCCTCCCAGTCCGCCTGATGCAGACACCACCGTGGTGGGTGCTGGGGTAATGCCCCATCTCCATTGCTAATCTTGATGGGGAAGTGATCACTTCCACAAGGGTCTGACAAGACCTCCCACTGCAAACCTGGTGCGAACCCAGGAGAGCAGATGGAAAGGTCTATGCATGACAGGCCACCAGTGGCAGTCATCATATGCATGGGGCACCTGTGTTGAGAACAATGAGGCCATTTTGTGACACCCATTGTTCCACAAGTCGCCCTCGGGGATTGTGACTGTCTGAGCCCCATTGAGGATTATGGGCATTAAATTCACCCATAATCAGGAAGGGCCTTGGGAGCTGGGCACTGAGGGAGTCGAGGTCTGCCCATGGCATATCAACCCCAGAGGCATGTAGAGGGAACATAGAGTGGTGGGCACATCCAGTTGCAATGAGACCACCACTGCTTGCAGCGGTGTCTGCAAAGCCACTGGCACATGAATGTACCCATTCCAGAGAAGGATAGCCACCCCTCCCACAGGGTGGCTTCCTTGCTGCCGGGTGACTGCATATACAGTGTACCCACGTAACGAAATGGGGGTATCACTGCGACACAGGATCTCCTGGAGGGAGATGCAGACAGGGTTGTGCCTCAAGATCAGCAGTGCGATCTCGTCCCTTTGGGGAAAACCCTCGACAGTTCCATTGTAGGAAATTTACCATCAAGTGGACTTAGGCAGCTTGTTTCTATTCCTCCCTTTTCTCCATCCCACTGCAGAAAAGAGAGGGACGCCTTCAATTGGTTCGTCCTCCTCCATCTCGAAGGAGGAATCCCCATCTTGCCCCAGTTGGGAGATGAAACCACCCCGTGTTCTCTGCTGTTGGCTAGAGAGCTTGGGTGGATGAACCAAGGACACACGTCAGGTGGTTGAGAACAAACAGGCCAGCAGGAGACCAAAGAAAAAATGGGAGTAGGTTGTCCATAAGGATATGGTGGTGTGTGGGGTGGATAGGGACCTGGTGGGATATAGACAAGAGTGGAGGCCAAAGACTAGTGAATGTTAAACTGCAAAACACATAAACTTTAAAAAATCAACTGTTGCAAAATAATACAAACACCTAGGCCTAACTGCAAATGTGAACACATGACCAACAAGTTGCATTCTGACATAAATAACTTGCATGTCATTTTAATGCGTATTTGTCTGCAGTTTCAGTGACAGTGATAGTAAGAAAAAAAGCTTTGAGTGCTTTTGAGGAAGGCAAAATTTGTGGTTTACATGAGGAAGATTTGTCATCCATAGCTATTGCAAGAAACATTGGACCACGTCCTGATGTTATAAACAGTATTTTGAAACAGAAATGGGTATCAGGCAAAAAATCACCAGGTCAACTATGTAAGTTTACTCCACGACAGGGAGGAATTGTCATTAAGAAGCTCCATACAGGTGAGTCATCTCTTTCAAAAATATCTAAGGACAAAACCATTAATGTTCACAAGTCTACTCTGTCTACAGCAGTCTGTTGAAGCTCCTGCCAAAAGTAGATGAAGAGGAAGAGACAGTCATGATTGCCTTCGGCATGTGCTCACATTACATGGAATGAAGAATGGAAGACAGTGGTTTTTAGTGATTAGAAAAAAAAATCAATCTTGATGGGCCAGATGGTTGTAGCTACTATTGGCACTATATGCAGAAGGAAGATGAAGTCTTCTTAAAAAGACAACAGGGCGGAGGCTCATTAATGGTATGAGCTGGATTTTGTATTCAAGGAAAATCAAATGTTGGAAGATCATCCTTTGCCTTTGGTGAAGGGATTGGAGGCTCATTCTGGATTTTCCAACCAGACAATCCCTCCATTCATATAGCAAAACCCACATTACCATGGTTTTTGGATAATGCGGTTCAGGTAATGGAATGGCCAGCCAATTCTTCAGACATGAACCCCATGGGAAACATGTGGGGAATTCTATCCAGACGTATTTACAGTAAAAGAAAGCAGTACATTCTTCTGAAGTATCCATGTGTATTTAAATTTTATAAATATTAATTATAAGAATTTTAGAGAATTATTTAAGGAGTTTGAATATAAATTCGAGAGCCCTTGATGAACACGTCTTTAATCTACCAGATCTATTGAACGACTCTCTCTGTTCTTTTTATTTTAAGTTGTTGGTGAAAGTTTTTCAATTTCAAATATTTAAATGAATAGAAAATTGTGTCATGTGACCTGCATGTGTCATGTAACTCTGATGTATACATGGCACGTGCAGGATGATGACCTGAGATGATGGCACGTGCAGGATCTGCTACAGCATTTATAATTGCAGCTTGGGAGGAGATTCAGCCTACAGTATCTAAAAATTCTTGTGCATTCAATGCCAGATCGCAATTTCCACTTAATTCCAAAAAATGGATCATTTCTTGGTTATTAAATAAAGTGGGTGTATCATTTTGCAACAGTTTTTTTTTTTAGTTTTAATGGTTCTTGCTGTTCCCAGTTTCTGGACAGTCTTTAATAATGATTTCCTATAAATTAAATATTTTTTATTTTATTGCAAGTTATGTCACATTGATCTAGTGTGGGTTGTTTTCAGTTTTCATGGACTTTGTTGATGGTTGTATCCTTTTGCAACACACCTTACTCTATATATTTTTTGAAATGTGATAAATTTGAAGATTTGACTCAATCTGTAGAAAACCTGATAATGCATTCACCCTATTTCAAAGCATTATGTGCATTTTGTACGTTTTGATATAAGAGAAACCCAGTATTATTAGGACTGTATGTCAATTAATCTTAAGAGAGTAGTCATATATGTGAACAGATTATACAGATCCCATATTTTTGCAAACATCTGTTATATTAGCAATATAACATCTGTTATATTGCATTGGCACATTTATTGTATACTGATTCCCATTTGATGTGTCAGGAATTTATAAGTTTGGAAACATTTATTGCCATTTTGCCTAGGAAGATTTAATGTCTTCCTACAATGTAAGGGTACCATTTCCCATTGCCAGATATATGGTAATGCTGGATATCTGGAATCCTGATAATGGGGGTTTTACAGTATTTAGAATGCACCTTTCGCTATAGAAATAACAGTTGTTTTCAATTTTCAATAGTCAGTAATTCTTTTCGTCTTGTCTATGGTGGATGCTGAGTAATTTGCTCCGCTTTCAAACAAGTTTGTTCAGCTCTTAACAACATTATTACAACCTTTAAAGCATATTTGTAATAAAGCTGCATTACTAGCTTGCGTTAACCAAGTTGTCCACATTGGCAATTAAAGAAAACGTCGGGAATTTATCGTAATACTGGATAGCAACATTGAATATGCATGACAGACAACAGACGAACTGAAATATTTTATTTATAAACAGCCTTCACAGCAAAATCATTACTTCTACATTCATGGTTACATTGTTTCTGGCTTTCTTCATTTCTGATGACTGGGATAAAATGAATCTTCAATAAAATCTTCAGTGCAGTTGTTAAATGGTGGCAGAGACACACAAATCAGTACATGGGCTTATTTGAGACTGCAGGGAAGGAGTTGGGATCCCCTGCACTATGTAATTCAATAAGGTAATGTCAAAAGGCAATAAGGCAATGTCAAAAACGCAAAATGAGGCAGGTGCATCTCTTTTTTGTTTTGTTGGTGTTTAAAGGCCCTTCAACATAAGGTCATCAGAGCACAGTTCCCTGCATAGTTCTAATGCAGGAATCGTGCAGACACTATGCTAATGTGATGGGCTTTGAGCATTAGAGGTGCCCAGTTTTCCACAAGTGGCCACCCTTGTTAGTACTACCTGGGGTTGCACTACTTAACTTCAGTGATCAGAAAAGAACTGGTGCATTCAACACAATGAGCCACTCACAAGTCACAGGTGACTTGTGAGGAAAAAGTGGGCATAGCGACATTCAGAGTAGTGATTAATTGTTTGCACTGTAAAAATCACTTCCTGAAATTTCTTCATTGACCTGTTACAAGTGGCTGTGCCTAATCCCAAGTGTCACTTAACATGGTGTGAAGATCAATGTCACACCAGGTTTTGTCCGATCACCTAAGTTCAGCAACACAAGCTCAGTTAGTACTAGAGGGGTGACTGCTTGGAAATACTGGGTACTTATTGCTGCAACCCAATCATTGTAATGTGGATGATGTGCAGGAGAAATGCCTGGCAATCTGCATCTGTATGACTGCCAAGAAAACTTGAGGGAATCTGATGATCCTTGAAGATTGAGTTTGATAAATTATGTAACTAATACCTTATGCTGTAACATAATATGATAAGATGCGAATTGATTTGTTTAAAATAGCGGATACCACCAATGCTTTTATTCCTTCAAATGATTGTAAGGAACCGATATCAGGAGAAATTAAGCAGGGGGTAAAACTTATATTGCTTTTTATTATTTCATTTATTTTCTGTTAACCCTAGCATGCATGAAATGGGTATTTTTTACCCATTCATATGTTTCAAGCCAGATATATGTTGTTGTTGGAATTAAAATTTGACAATTCATGTATTCCTTCCTAATCCCGTTTACTATGCAATCAAATAATTCAATCATAATAAAAAATATTCATCACTTAAATTTTTATACTTTTTTTGAAAAAGTTCCCTTTTACATTAAGTGGGTCTTTTACCCACACCTCATTTATAAGGGTGCAACCATCAGTCAAAATGTTTAAATATGTCCTGATATACATCCTAATCTGCAGTCCTAATCTGCATCAATCAGTTATAGAAAATACATTCATGTGCATTAAAGTAGCAGTGGTGTTAAAGTGAACAGTTTTCTTCAAAATTTCAAAAAAGTTTTTATTCAAATCAAATATGTCATGCCATAGTAGCAAAATACAGCATATATGTAATACACAAACCTATTACAAACCTTTGATACATTGTGATAAATATGAAATTGTGACCTTAAAAAATATTATAAGTATTACATTGTGCATTAAAATAGCAGTGTTTGCAAAATTCACAATTAGTTGATTCAAATTATTCACAAAAGTTAAACAACAGTGTAAGTACATAATCAATTATTTAATAGTTCATTTCAATAAATTAAAATTGTAATTATTGACAGAATGGGCTGTGGAAAACATTGCATAACTCAGACAAGAAGTTATTGGTTGTTCAGCCAAAATGATTGCCAATGCAATCATGCCAAAAAACTTTACAAATGTGGAAAAAAGGCAAACATCAGCATGTACTGATAGAGCTATAACTATTATATCTAAAAAAGATCCTTTTAAATCATCAAATCAAGCAAGAGCATTGTATTTCAATTAGCACTTCAACTGTTAGAACACGACTTTCAGAAACTGGTTTAAAAGGTAGAAGTCCAAGAAAGGAACCTAAGTTAGCCCCAAAACGCATTAAGAACAGGCTCCAGTTTCCAAGAGATCATGTTGGGAGGCCAACAACAAAATGGT
>JAAFCE010007744.1:25439074-25490322 GCA_013389805.1 Trigoniulus corallinus
GCAATTCCAATTGAAAGAAGCCAAAAACACTGTGGAACAGCGAAAAATATACGAAAACGCCAAAAGAGCTATTTTACGTATTTTTCTATGCTGATCATGAAAATGACTTTCGTTTTACTGTGTGACCCTCCTTTTTTTTGTAATTCCCCTTTTTTAAAATGTTAGTGACAGTTGTCATTAAAGCAGTAAATGACATACAGTATGAAAAAAATCTCGCTGTACTTTAGCCTACCTATTGTCACTGGCCAGCTATTAGTCCTAGGTAGGCCTTCTAGGATACAGCTAGTGACCAGTTGATAGTGGAGTTTTGTTTCCCTGACAGATTAGAGAGCCACTGCAAACATGATTGCATTATAATTTAATTGAATACACTGCAAGCAGCCCTTATAGGTCAAATTGGCAGTAGAGAGAATGACTCTCATTCCTAATTTGTAACCCACCTGAACCTCCCTATGTGTACAGCACTCAAGAATTGATGATTTCTAATGGTGGATGGCTGCTTCCACCTCTGGATGTTGTTTGTTTGCTGGTGTTTAAGGGCACTTCAACTACTAGGTCATTAGAGCCTCTTCCATAGTGCAGTTCTTATTAAGAGATTGCACAGATACTACACTAATGCGACGATTATTGGATAATAGAAGTACCCAGTTTACCTACATGGGTTCCTGGGGTTGTGTTGCTTAACTTCATTGAACAGACGAGAACTGGTGTGTCCAATGCAATTTGGCACTCACTCTTTGGATGTTGAGGCACACATATCCTCTTAGTATCTTGGCTGACCTCTACACAACTTCATGTATGTAATGCACAGCTTATGCTGAACATTCTGCACATATGCCACATTCCTAATCAGGACAAGTGCACATATGAGTTTTTCATATCCATGACAGGATATTGGAGTGGCGAGTTGCGTTGAACACACCAGTTCTCTTCTGATCACTGAAGTTAAGCAACGCAAGCCCAGTTAGTACTTACATGGGTGGTCGCTCATGAAAGCTGGGTACTGCTAATACCCAATAATCGTTGCATTAGTGTAGTGTCTGTGCAGTATATGCATTAGAACTATGCAGTGGACGGGTCTCTAATGACCTTGTAGTTGACGGCACCTTTAACTCCAACAAACAAATGACAGGATATGAAAAACTTGGCTTCCTGCCAGGGCCTTGCAAACTTTATAGCCATGAAAGCAAATGCTATATCCATGACCCTCTACTATTAAAAAGTCATAGGCTCTGACGGGACCAGATCAAACGGGCACTATAGCCATGAAAACGTTGCAGCCATGAACGTTATAAACGTGTTTTACTGTATTTGAAAATTTGAACTTTTTTGAGCTTGTTAACTTTATGAAACACTCTTCTATTACTGATTTTTTTTTTTGGAAATGAAAATAGAAATTCATTTTTCTATAATGGGAACACCTCCTTACATGGAATACTATGTGATGTCTGGAATATCTTCCAATTACCCAGGTTTCACTGTAGTCGCAAAATATCAAGACGTATAGATGACTTCCTGTCCAAACGTGGGCTGAAATTTGTCATGACAAAATTTGGTTATTGTTGTTTATTGGTGTTTTAGGGTCCTTCAACTGAAAAGATCATTAGAGCCCCACCCACAGCATAGGTGTTATGCAGAGACTGCACAGACGCTACACTAATGTGACGATTTTTGGGTATTAGCAGTACCCAGTTTTCCCAAGTGGCCACCCATGTCAGTACTAGCCAGGGTTGTGCTGCTTACCTTCACTGATCAGACGAGAACTGATGTGTCCAACGCAATTTGCCTCTCACAAAATTTGGGTGTATATGGTGGCTGTTCTAAAGCTTACTACGGTAAAACCTACCTAAACCAGACCTTGTATAAACCAGAAACCTGGCCAAACAGAAAATAGAGTTTGGAACGTAATAATTTCTCATTTAAAATACTATCCTAAACCAGAAAACTAACGCAGAAACGGAACAAGCTTTGGGAACCGTTTGCATGAATAGTAAGTTTTCTTGTACCGTTTTTTGCTGATGCACGCTATGTTAAGCAGATGGCAATTCAACTGCACAAGTGCAAACACTGCACGCAGTAACGTTAAGGTGCGTTTCAATGCATGCATTGCCAATTCTACATTGGACGCACGCTAAACCGCTAACAAAAAAACAAATGGCTGACGTCATCAGTCAATAGGTGGCGCTCATGTATCGGCCGTTACGTTTCAAGTTTTACTAAACGTTTCAAGAAAATAGTTTTTCCTGACTGACACATCTGTCAGTCACGTGGTCTGCTAACGTCTTTGCATGCTTCCGTTTACGCTGCAAGAAAACTCCCTAATAACCTGACTAAGACGGATTATTTTATGCATAACGCTACAATGCAGGCATGAATTTTGAGTGTGACTGTACATGCACCAAAGTGCTAGGGACCATTACGACCATATACACAGAGCTACCCAATAGTCTTTCGTCTGATCACTGAAGTTAAGCAACGCAAGCCCAGTTAGTACTGACATGGGTGGTCGCTCGGGAAAGCTGCGTACTGCTAATACCCAATAATCGTCGCATTAGTGTAGTGTATGTGCAGCATATGCATTAGAACTATGCAGTGGACGGGTCTCTAATGACCGTGTAGTTGACGGGACCTTAAACACCAACAAACAAACAAACAAACTACCCAATAGTCCAATAGTGAAGAAACGACAATGCATTTTAAAAGACATGTGGGGCAGGAGCAGATCCAGGGGGGAGGCAATGCAGCCATTGCTCACCTCTCAGTGCCTCAGTGGGGCGCATCCGTCAACTGATGCATTTGCTACTCCCGTTCCTATTCTGCCAGTCCAATCTGCAGTTGGCTAAACCACTGAACATAGCACATTGTCTAAGGGCAGTGGAGGACCTATTGTAATTGCTAGCTAGATTTATACTAAGGGATTCTGAATATTTAAAAATATTTGGGGTGCAATTGTTTGAAGTGCTCCTCCCCCCCGATCCGCCTCTGGATCAGCCCCTGTGTGGGGGGAGGCAGAGTAACTTTTTAGTTTATGGACTTTTATTTTGAATTTCATCATCCTAATAAAAGATGATCATATTTTTTACTTTGTCAGAATGACGCCAGACTGATTGTATAACATGATGACTGTAAGACTGATGGAATGGATTGACGGATTTTTAAATTTTTTGATAATTTTCGTCAGTCTGTGAGTGACTGACGTCAGATTGATTGTGTCAGCGCCTTTCATCAGTCTGGTGTCAGTCACTGCTTGGACAGCAATGGAGACACATGCGTTTTAACCCCTCCCCAGTCTCTGGGACTAAGTGCTGGATTTACCACAATGCTCAGTAGGCTGAAGCCTATGGTGTCAACATTTAGCGGGCTTCAAAACTTAAGAAACGGGCTTGAAAAAGGCCTGAAAATTGAAATAGCCTAGGGCCTCTCAATATCTAAATCCGGCACTACCTGCAACAATGCCTGTACAACTTTGGAACCAGAGAAAGACTTATATGAGTACAATACATGGGAATGTTGTTTTGTTGTTTGTTGGTGTTTAAGATCCCGTCAACTACAAGGTCATTAGAGACCCGTCCACTGCATAGTTCTAATGCATAGACTGCACAGACACTACACTAATGCGACGATTATTGGGTATTAGCAGTACCCAGCTTTCCCGAGCGATCACCCATGTTAGTACTAACTGGGCTTGCGTTGCTTAACTTCAGTGATCAGATGAGAACTGGTGTGTCCAACGCAACTCGCCGCACCCAATACATGTGAAACAATATGTGGGAGGGATCCCTCCTCTTTTGGGAAAAGCTGGGTCACTGAAGAAACAGATGATGGCAAAGATCACAGGTGGAGAGGAGGGCTGTGGGGATCCAGTGGAGGACGTCAGGCGTGTGATACTGGCATGTCCAGTGCTGGATCACTGCAGGGAAGGGTTGTGGAACCACCACATTGGAAGAGGTTCAGGGGTGGTGGGTTTGAGGTGGAGCGGCTGGAATGGGTGAAAAAGGCAAAGGTGTAGCCAGGGTGCTGGTGGAGATCTAGGCTTATGGGTGTAGCATGAAAAATCTCATGAGCAAGGCATCTTCTTAATGCATGTATCTTGCTTTGTCAAAAATGGCTTCACCCCAGTTGAGGCATTGAGGGTGAAGTAATTGCTGCATTGCTCCCCATGTGGATCCGCCCCTGGTCCAACGTTGACTTTTACCACTTGTTGCTAAACCTATTATAATTGCAATACAAGCTTTTTCCTTAATGCAATCCATTGTTTCGTTTGTGCAATCAGGTTTTTTGAGGAGACTGATGGTCAGTCTGACTGACAGTGTAATGTCATCCATCAATCCATTAGTTTGGCATCAGTCTATTCTTGATCAAGATCATGGACTGAACTGATGCCAGACTGAGCGTGTAACCCCCGCTTATAACATGATGACTGACAGACTGATGGAATGGATTGGGAAAAAGTGCATGTTACTACATCCTGCACCAAACGTTAATTTAGTATGACAAATTTCACACTTATCTGGCAACTAGAACTAATTTGACAAAAGGTCAAAGTTGGTCATTTTTGTAACATGTGCACATACCCTAGCATATACCCTAGTTCAGAAGTTCCAGCCTATGTTCAATGGGCTATCATGTCATTAGTTTCACTGGGGGTCTACGATTGATTTATTTCTAAATAAGGAAGCCTCTGGTGATTTGACAAGGAATGATCCAATAGTCAGTGGTGGGCAGTCCAGAGAAGTATTGATTTACAAGGGATACAAGTTTCCTCCTCAATTAAAATGCACCCTTGAATCTTGCTTCAGAAAATTGGATTTTATAATAACATACTAATTTTTTAGATTGCTTTAATAAAAACGGAAGAATCAAGCTCTTAGTTAATAAAGTCTATCGAATACAGAGTACCAGACACCCCAGTAGTGGAGAATTAAGGATTTCATAGGACAATTTCCACCAGAACAGTTATTCAGCATCATTTTGTTTCTCCACATCTCTCATAAAAAATAGCAGACGAAGTTTTTCAAAGTAATGAACAGTAACAGAAAGTGAGCACTGGAAAAGAACTGCAATGACATGCAAACAATAGAGGGAAGAAACTGCACCCCTATTTACTTTGTGCCTGTGTGCCCCCTATAACTCCCACCCAACCTTTCACTCCAGGTATGTGTCTGTCTCCTCTCTTTCTCCCTGTCTGTCTTTCTGAGTGCTTCCTTTTCTGTCAGCCCTTCTTTCTCTACCTGCCAATACATCTGCTTGTTGTATCCCTGCATTTCTATCTTTCCCTCTATATCCCAATACTGTCTCTCTCCCTCTCTTCATCTACATCTCTCTGTCTGTCTATCTCTCTCCCTGTCTGTCTGTCTCTTTCTGCTTGCCTCCCTTTGTCTGTGTGTCGACCTCTGTCTGTCTCCCTCCCTCCACCTCAGTCTGAACACAGCACACACATGGGTTGGCGCTTTCTTACAGTCACTTCACAGAGAAGGCTACATCAACCAGGGCCAATTATGAAGTTCCAGGTTTTGTCCTCTTTGGACAAAAGGACGACCTTTTCGATGGTAATTTAATGCAGCTGGCCGTTAACGTAATGCTGCAATCTACACTACCCTATCAAAAGTCATGGGACAACTCTTATTTGCATGAAAATGTGACATTCCTTTGCAATATCATAGGTGGCATTCCTCCCAGCACTGTATAACAGACAGTACACTATTAGGAGATGATACTTTCATAAATGCAGAAAGAATGTTTCAAAGAAAGAAGCTTTCAGACCTCCGAAAAGGTACATTTGTCAGGTGCCATCTCGCAGGCAAAACTGTTAGGGAGACGTCAACCCTCCTAAACATCCCAAAACCGACCACTCACAACGTCATCCGGGCCTGGAAAGAGAAAGGCACAAGTGTTCCACCTAGGACTGGAAGACCCAAGATCATGTTGGCTAGAAACCAAAGAGCTCTTCATAAAATGGTCACTGCAAACTGTCACACATCGCTTGATGAACTGACAAAATCATTCATAGAGTTGATGGGAACAACTGTGAGAACCCTGACTGTTCACAGAGAACTGCATGCAATGGGTTTTTATGGCAGAGCGGCAGCCCACAAGCCTCACATCAGCACCAGCAATGCAGCAAGGAGATTGCTATAGTGTAAAGAACGACGACATTGGACTCTGGATCAATGGCAAATAGTTGAATGGAGTCAAGAGTCCCAATACACCATCTGGCAATCGGATGGATGGGTTTGGGTATGGTGAACGCCCAGTGAACGTTACCTGCCAAGCTGTGTTGTCTCCAAGGTGAGGTTCGGCAGTGAGTCAGTGATGGTGTGGGGGTGCTTCTCATGGTATGGGTTGGGTACAATCGTTTCTGTGGATGGACATCTAAACGCAGAGCATTACCTGGGCATTCTGGACAATGCAGCACTCCCATCTCTCTGGCAGCACTTTGGCAATGACCCTCTTCTGTTTCAGCACGATCACACACCTTGCCATAAAGCACAGGCTGCAGGCACATGGTTTGATGAAATGGCCTGCACAGTCCGGATCTGAACCCCGTCAAACATCTGTGGGACGTGTTGGAACGTCGATTGTGCACTTGTGCAGAACGCCCAACATCTATGACCAAACTGTCCAAGACACTTATGGCAGAATGCTGTAAATTATCTGTCACAACATATCAAAACCTTGCAGACAGTATGCCCCAGAGGGTAGACGCTGTGATAGCAGCAATAGGTGGACCAACAAGATACTAAAATATGTATATTTGTGAGTGTTTCTATTAAAGTCGTGGTGTCCCATGACTTTTGATAGGGTAGTGTATGTGCTTACTTTATCATTGACCTACTGCTCATTGGAGCACCCCACTGACGCCAGAGAGCCAGCTCCTAAACCTGGAAATTATGCCAAACTACATGTGTATTTTATGTGCAGCAGATCTGACACACAACTTACTTTACTTCCTACCTCTCCTTGCAGAATAACCAAAATCATTTTGATTCAGAATCAAACCTGGAATGACAGACACAATAGTCGACGACACTTCCCTTGAGGCAAGGCACAAGGGTCTTCCTACAACTACCCAATATATGGGGATCTTGACCGTCACCACACAAATATTTTGGCACGCACCTTTCTGCCACCCCTGTAGTACTGCAACTGACTGGGGCAGCCAATGTCTTACACCAATCACTAATTCGTTGTTTGTCAAGTTAGCTAAGAAATTTGTGCAAAACCCTGGTGTGCCTTTACTCCACCTGGGGTTTTCCAGCATTTCCCTTATTAATTACTAACATTTCCAAATATTAGCAAACAGAGGCTATTAAGTAACCTCAATAATGAATGAAAGAACAAATCAAAGCAGCCACAGAGTATAACAAATGCACATTGTGCAGCAAACCAATATGGTTATAAGTATTGATTTACAAAAGGAACTGCAATCCTTACCTTCAGAAACTAACTTATTATTGACTGCTTGAATCTTAAGTTCTATCCGACCTCGCCGTTCTGTATGGTCACACCCACAGAGGTTTGGAACACTCTCTTGGCATCGTTTATGCACATTCATGTCACATGCTGAAAAAAAAACAATTAATATTTGACATCAACTTTTAATTTTCAACGTGGAAGAAGAAGAAACACCAGTGCCAGTAATTTTCTCAGGGCTGGGACCAAAAATTCCACATCCTCACTCAGTAATTCGTGAAACTATTATTGTTGCTAATAGTATAGGCAGGCTTCTTTGGGGACTAGGATGTGGTATCTATTATAGTTTAATTCCATAGGCTCTCACAATTGAACCTCATTATGATCATAATGTCCTGCCTGTAGCAGGGTAGGGCTGACGAATTCTAGTCCTCAACTCCAGCCTATAACCCACCACTTCCAACCCACACACTATGAAATCCCCAAATCTGCTTCAGATTTCGAATCTCCCTTCTGATTCTCCCTTCCCCAGCAAACTGATCGGGTGTGGGATATTCATACCTTCACACCAACCTGAACACATCGATGTGAACACACCAAACTGATCATAGGTGTCGGCCTTAATGTGAAGAGCTGATGTGAGCAAACCCCACACATGCTCACTTCTAAAGGCCACCACACACGGTCAGTTTGGTGTGTCAGTTCGGTTTGTTCACATCAATGTATTCAGGTTGGTGTGAAGGTATGAATATCCCACACACGATCAGTTTGGTGTGTTCATATCGATGTATTCAGGTTGGTGTGAAGGTATGAATATCCCACAAACGATCAGTTTGGTGTGTCACGTTCTTATGTTGTTTTCCATTAGACGTCATGTGACGTCATTTGATTGTCCACATCAACCAGTAATTGTGCCGTCTCCTTTGCGTAATTTTTTAAACATGACGTTCTATCCGTGTTTGGGCATGCATAGAACCTCTAATGTGAACGACTGATGTGAGCAAACCCCACACACGCTCACTTCTGACGTCAGTCCAAACTGACACACCGATTTGATAGAATTTCTTCACAGTCAGTTAAAATTTTTGGTTTGGTGTGTCACACGATCCGTTTGGTTTGTCAGTTTGCTCACATCAGTTCTTCACATTAGAGGTTCTGTGCATGCCAAAACATGGATAGAACGCCATCTTTAAAAAATTACACAAAGGCAACAGTAGAAATACTGATTGATGTGGACAATCAAATGGAGTCACATGACGTTGAATGAAAAGGAACATAAGAACGTGCCACACCAAACTGATCGTTTGTGGGTAATTCATACCTTCACACCAAACTAAAAACAATGATGTGAACACACCGATGTGACAGAATCTCTTCACCCATCAGTTAAACTTTTGGTGTGAGCACGCGTTTTTTTTTTACACACACGTCAGTTTGGTGTGTTTACACCGAACTGACACACCAAATTGATCGTGTGTGGGGGCCTTAAGATATATAAAGAACAGGCATTCCAATATTAAAATACTGTAATAACTACTTAAATTTGTTGAAATGCTTGTGAAAGTAATGCTTTATGACTTATCATAAAACTGAATTAACAAAATGTAAATAAAATTGAGAAATTTATTTTTTTAGTGTTCGTAGAGATTATTAGCAATACCTTCTTTCCGCGAGACAGAATATTTTCTAGGTAATTAGCTATCATATTAATGCGTCTAAGATCATGAAATGTGTCATTTTACCTTCACATTTGGCACCCTGGTGAATGACACCATACAGTAGTGAGCCACAATGGTCACAAAATGTAGGACTGCTGTATGTATGGACTTTAAATTTGTGTTTTGTTCTGAAGTCCTGAAAAAAAAATTTATTGTTAGAAAAATACACTGCCAAATGAAAATGCTTTGTAGATTCACTACAACATGTTCTCAGTTTGTTACCATGATAAAACATACGAACAACAAATCCCTCCCAACTCCTTTCATGCCTAAAAAACATTCCTGAAGAATTGCCAGTATTTAATGGAGCATGGCACTATTAGAGAGTTTGATGGATACATACATAAATGTGCTTTGCACATACAGAGGTGTGAAAATTATTAGAATAAAATCAATGTTTGTAAGTAAAAATGATTATATATCTTAATTTTTGGCTGTTTATATTGTAGTCCATTGTTATTTCAATTTAATTTTATAACGTTGTCTCACAATATAATCGTTGTTTGGCTACATTGCCAGTGTCAACACTGTTGAGTCAAAAAGCTATATTGAGTATTCTTCAAAAAATGCGTCTTATTCTAATAATATTCACACCTCTGTAACGTATCGGGAATAACATACAACATTGTCCCATGACTTTTGATAGGTTAGTGTAGGTTGCAGCATTAGGTTAACAGCCAGCTGCATTAAATTACCATCGAAAAGTCGTCCATTTCTCCAAAGAGCACGAAACCTGGAAAATCATAATTGGCCCTGGCTGATGTAGCCTTCTCTGGGAGGTGACTGTAAGAAAGCGCCTACCCATGTGTGTGCTGTGTGGAGACTGAGGGGGAGGGAGGGAAACAGACAGAGGGACGCAAACAAAGAGAGACAGACGGACAGAGAGAGATAGATGGAGAAAGGGAGACAGTACTGGTATATAGAGGGGAAGATGAAGCTGCAGGGATATAACAAGCAAATGTATTGGCAGGTAGAGAAGGAAGGGCTGACAGAAAAGGAAGCACTCAGAAAGACAGACAGGAATAACATATAACAGACAGATTCGCACATAACGTATTGTGCTTGCATCAGCTGTCTCGTTGGGCAGAGCCACCTGCATTATGCTCTAGACGAGTGAGGCTTTGTGCAAACTGATGTGGGTGTATATAGGGTGGGGAAAATCGCAGAGACAATTGTATAGTTGAAATGCATCCAATTTTAACCCAGATCACGGCACATAAACATCGTTCAAAGTTATCTACATATCCAGCAAACTGTTATAGTTCATGTGTTCCTATGTCGATTGCATGATCTTTGTACATAGGTACGTTACATGTGTAACGCTTCCAGCGAACATGGGTGGTCACTTGGGAAAAACTGGGTAGCGTTACTACCCAAAAATCGCCACATCGGTGTAGTGTCTGTACAGTGTCTGCATTAGAACTATGCAGTAGACCGTGAGCAGGGCTCTAATGACCTTGTAGCTGAAGGACCCTAAAACACCAACGAAAAAACCTAACGTCACAACTATGGTGAGGCCATTCTTCTATCTAGTGATAACGAAAGGAATAATTTAACGGTTCCGATTCAAGTGGTGGCCTCCTGACCTGGAAATTTTATCAATCTGCACGTGTACAGAAAAACGGCTCGTTTAAGGCTTCATCTATGCTCCCTTAAACAACCTAATACATCTTAGATCACCATCCCTCCCAATCCCTTTTGATCCTAACAATCGAAACCATGGAGTTCTCCCACTGGAACTTTGTATCAAACTATCAAGGCTGTTATTAATCCACCGGATATTCAATAATAAAATAGATTGTTCAGAGCTATTGGAAGATCTCAACTTCCGTGTTCCTAATCGCTCAACTCGTCTTCAAGACTTATTCATTCCCAATATCGGCCATTGATGATCACATTTTATCGACGACATTATTTAAAAGTAAATTATCCTTTGCATTTCTCTATGCATCCTACAACCCCCGTGAGATGAGTAGGAAAGGGATTTCTCTCCTCTCCTCAACCTCTTTCTTATTTGTTTCTCTCAATGCTCAGAACTCCGTTTTTTGAGTATACCTAGTAGATTTGAACTATTCCTGAGTTTAACCCTTATGTCCAATCCGGGAATGTTCGACGTTGTTCAATAGCCAGGCACCCATACTGAATGAAATGGAATTCAGGCAAACATATGTTTCAAGATGCATGTATTTCTGAAGCTATCATATTTCTTGATACATGACGGCCCATAGATGGTCTTTACCCATTGTTCTACTGAAATCTTTTGACCATAGGCAGCCAACCTTTTGTGCAACTAGCCTTTCCAGTCATTACCAACCCAATAACCCTTTGTGCTCAACATTCAAATACGCCTGTTTCATGCATTTGGTGTTCCACACAACATTAATCTCTTAGCAATTATCATCATCATATCCTTATTCCACCTGTGGCAGGATTGGGTCAGTGGGTTCTAGCCAGAGGCAGATCCAAGGGAAGAAATGCAGCAATTGCTCCCTCCATGCCTCAATGGGGCACATGTTTCCTCTGATGCATTATCCAATTTTGCATCTGATGATGCCTTTTCCCATTGCTATACTACCAGTCCAACAGTTGCTGTCCAATCCAGTTCTTTGGATATTCATACCAGCTCAATATACCCTCCCTTATTCGTTTCCACGATGTCCCTCACCCACAAGCTACGTCAAATATACTTATTCCCAATTCCATCAGCTATGAAAATCCCACTCATGCACTGTATCATTCGCATCTCAGCTAATTGCATTCTATTTATGTGGTTGTTCCTTTAATATTAATACAGTAGAACCTCCAAAGTTGACCACCCCTATATGTTGACCACCTCCCTAAGTTGACCACATTTTCACAGATTGGATGGGCACCACATTAATTAATGGATGACCAACCTCCCCATTTTGACCACCTCTGTAAGTTGTATGTTGACCACTATGACTGTGATACATAATATTGATTTAACCTCCATAAGTTGACCCCTTGTCATTCTTTGTGCCTGACAAGAGCCTTGTCAAGGGTGACAAATACAAGATTGAAAGAGTATCCAAGGAACATTTCACTGGATTCTTAGCACTAGCTCTTCTTGGGGAAAGCTAAAGAAATTAGTGATTGGTAAGTCAGCAAATTCATGTGCATTTAAGAAACTGAAGACCGCCCTGTAACATTCAGCAAATGTGCATGGATGACTGCTGCCCTGTTTGAAGAACAGGTAAGGGGTGTGGATCAAGAAATGGAGAAGTGCTGTATCAAGAAATGCTGCCCTGCTGAACTGCAAGTCAGTCATTTGACAAATTTGACACTTAACTTTCTTCTTCCAAATGCAACCTCAAGGATCCAACCTCTTGAGCAAGGTGTTATCAAATCATTCAAAGTGTTTTACTGAGCTCAGCTCCTGGAGTGGGTTATTGGTCAAACATGTGTCACCAACCTGTGGAAGCAGCTTCATTTGCTGCATCCATTAATGCTCTGGGTCCTGTCCTTTGGATAATTCTGCTTGGAAAAAATTCAACCAGAAACAATGTTGACATGTTTTAGGAAAGTTGGATTTATCACAATCCGACAGACAACATTTTGACCTTGTACAGAGATCTTCCATGTAAGAATTTCAAGGAGTAGCCTTTGAAAGTATTGTTGAAATGGACAATGAAGTGTAAACCTCTAATGAATCTGAAGCAGCTAACAGCTGGGAGGAGGGCATAACCCCAAACTACCAGATCAATGGCATTGGGGGCTAGCTATGCCGATTCACTAGCAGTAATAGTTTTGATTATGTAGCATTTCATACAGTTGTATCCAATAAAAGCAATAATACCCATGTATCAGTACAGTAAACCTACTTCTCCATAGGTTGACCACCTCCCTATGTTGACCACTTTTCTTCCGCCCTTGGGTGGTCAACTTACAGAGGTTCTACTGTAAATTATTCTTACTGATGAAAATTAAGTATTAAAGCATTATTTATTTAATAATTTGCATTTATTTCAATGCCTTTATATAAAAAACTGTATTTTTCTACATAAATTTTGCAAAATAAACTATTGGGTACCCGGGTATTGAACAACGCCAAAATCAACTTCAAAGCCAATTTTAACCAAATAGTTAAGTTATTATTGCCAAAAATTGAGATGAATCAACTCATAAAAAATGAAAGTATGGGGAAACAGCAATATAGAACAATATCCGTTTTAAAAAGAAAGTTATTTCAACTCAAAGTCAAAATGGATACCCGGGTACCCGGGTATGGACATAAGGGTTAAAGATGTTTCCAAGAATTTAGAGATATCATCGAACTATTACATTTGGCGTCCTACCAGCAAATTCCAGTCCTGTACCACTACTTCACTTCTTCACATGCAAAACATTATTCATACGGCTTAAATAGGAAGGCCTCACTAATCAAGAGTTGTTCACTATTTATGGTGGTTGAAGTTCACTGGTGAAAACAGACTAACTTATTTCATAATTCTTATTCTTGATCATTGAGTTTTAGACTATCATTATGTCCTCCACCTCCTATAAAACAACTGGTGTCAAAATTTCATTTGGTCATCCCCACTCTGACACATTCCCTGTCCCACACCTGCTTTAAGAAAAATGGATTCCCTTCCTTGACTCTCCACGAATTACCTCCGCTGGGTCATCTGACCAGTTATGGTAGTTTGGCATTTCCCCAACCCTGTTTATAGCTCAATCAATGAATCAATCATCAAACAGAACGACGACGTTATAATGCAGCGTTTCAGTCATATTGTTTTATACAGTGAAACCCCTCTAATTCGTACACCTGCAGGACCCAGCCAAAGTGTACCCATCAGAGAGGTAAAATAGCCTATGGATGAAGAATCGGTGCCTGATTAATTTGTACAGATATGAGGGGTGTAACCATATACAGGTTTTACTGTATTAATACAGTATATCTCCTCCATACAGAGGAACGCAGCATTGAGTTTCAAGACAAATTTCAATTTTAATTAACCCCCTAGAGAGGTAATGATACCTTTGCTGTTACATTAAAGGTAAAGGGTAGTCTGTGAGACTACCAAAGTACATTGCAATATTTTATTGAAATGCCATGCTATAACGTGAAAACTCAATTGCATATTTATTAATGAATACGTTGCAATGCATAATACGGAATTTATTTTAAATTTCCACATTGAATACAGATTTGCCCACGATGATTACCACAGACTGCTTTGGAGCACCAGTGGCATGAATATTGCATCATGCATTAAATTTCTGAAGGGCAGAAGGAACAAATTCGACGATTTCATGTAGCAGATGTTTGCACACTCAATAGCTTAACTTTTGGTTGTGGGAGGGGGGGGCTTTGGTCTCCCCCTCCTCAGGGTGCTTCTCACCACCAGCATTCCTGAAATTTACTTAACGTGGGAGCAAGCAGTCCGCAAAAATATGATAGTGTGTGGGGTGGACGGGGACCTGGTAGGAGATAGGCGTGAGTTGAGGACTAGAACCCACAGACCTGACCCTGCCATAGGCGGGATACGGGTTAGCTACCAATTGCTAGGCTGCCCCTTAGTCATACTGCACCGCGTCGCACAGTTGTCATGCAGAGCTGCTCCAACAATTAGACTGCCCCTATAGTCATACTGCAGCGGGCTACACAGGTGTCATGCAGAGCTGCGCAGCTACAATAAGTTTTACAAACGTGGATGGTAAAGGTAGTCTGTCAGACTACTAGCTACCAAAAAATTATAGATTGGAATTAATTTATCAGAAAATTACTGCTTGGATCCTCATTAATCAGAAAAAAAATGAAGGTACTGAAAATTTCAGGGACATCGCATGCTTAGAAACCAATGATCTGCGATTTTTGTTTGATGACGGTAGTCTGTCAGACTACCCTTTACCTTTCTAGGGTTAACACCCAACGTTTCCTGTAAGTTCAGAAACAAACTAAAATTCAATAGAGAGTTAGTGGTGAACGTCGACGATGACGATATGAACGATACGAGGTCAAATGAGGCAACTGTGCATGCTCACGAAAAGCAGACCAGTAATTCAGCTTGCACATTTGACTCATTTGACCTCTTATCGTTCGTATCGTCATCGTCGACGTTCACCACTAACTCTCTAATGTCTTATTTTGTAACGTCGCGCTGCCAGTTTTCAATATGTAGTATGACAAACGCGACTTTATAACGCAGCTCTGTTTGACAAAGCCTTTAATCAGATGATAAGTTTTCAAACTGCAGCACTCAAACAATTGCTATAAATAGTGGAATGATATTACTAGAGGACTGCTAAATATTCAAACTTTATAAAATATTTTAGCCAATGCTTCCAGTAACATGGAACGTTGTTGTTGTTTGTGTTTTAGGGCCCATCGACTACAAATGTCATTAGAGCTCAGAAAGACAATCACCATGGTGGGGGGGGTGTAAAAGGCCAACCCACCATGATGATAATAAATAAGGGCAAAAGCCCACTAAGGGTAAAAATAGTAAAAGTCAAAAGCCACAAAAATAACTGGGAATAAATAAAGGCAAAAGCCAAAACAGATAAAGCTAAACAGGCAGAAGCCTAAACAGACTCAAATAAAGGCAAAAGCCAAAACAGATACAGTAAAAACCGGCAACGGCCTAAACAGACACTAACATAGAAGGGTAAACCGAAACAAAAAAGGAAAAAGCAAAAGCCAAAAAAAAAAAAAAAAGAATAAAAGGAAAGGATGCCAATAAGAAAATAGTGCCACGATTAAATGTTGTGAAAGAGGCCAGTTTGCAGCTCCCAGTTTGCAGAAGTTCGCAGTATCCCCTACAGTGGCTAAATTTGTGTACCACAGTGAGAGGCTCCCAAAAGGAGTCACATCATGGTTCATCCTCACCCCGTAGTATGTAGGAGTGGGTGAGGAAAGTGTGACCGATTCGCAGCCAAGCAAGCACAACCTCCTTCCTCTGCAACTGGCGGCACGAGGACACCACGTGCACTGGAGTGTCCTTCAGTGTGCAGAGTTTGTTGGTGGTCTCCAAAAACCACTGGGACCGCCATTGTTCATGGACGGCCCCCCCGCACAATCGGGAGAGCGTCTGAGGAGAGGACAGTAGTGTCAGGTACATCTGGCAGGTGGGCCACCTGCTGGGCATGGGTAACTGCCCTCTCATTGCCCATGATGCCAACATGCCCCAGGACCTCAATAAACAACAGTCTTGCCCTGCTTGCGAATTTTGAGCAGTGAACTGTGCACACCCTGGACGATGGCATGTCTGCTATAGAGGGTGTTCAACAGCTGGAGGGAGGATAGGGAGTCAGTCGCAACCACAAAGTGTTGGTGATTCAAACGTTGGATGAGTTCCAGTGCCCTGTGCAGAGCAGTGAGCTCTGCAGTTAAGACACTGGTGACAACTGGAAGGCGGCCCCCTATGGAATGACCAGTTGGAAAGACTTACCAACCCACAGAGTTACCATCCTTCGACCCATCCGTGTAAACCAAAACATGGCCCTGGATAGGTCAGAGAGAGGGGTAAAAACTCTTGTTGGTACACCGACCTATCAGTAATGGCTTTCAGGAGGACCGGAGGCTCTAGTATTCTCCAGGGTTGCACAGAGGCCGGCAGTACAGGCTGCACCCAAGGTAGAGTCACACCCAGGCCAATCATACCATCCATCCACAGCATGCTAAACGGAGGGGGAACCCCTGGCCAGCAGTTGATGCCTGTTGCAGAGTGCAACTAATAACGGCTGGGTATGTTGGGGTTCTGTGGCCGACCTCTCAGTCACAAAACATATGCAGCTGCCAAGCACTGCCGCTGCACAGTCAGTGGCGGTTCACCAGACTCAGCATAAAGGCTGAGCACTGGACTTGTGCGGAAAGCCCCAACGGACATCCGGATGCCAGC
Organism: Trigoniulus corallinus; assembly: GCA_013389805.1. NCBI lineage: Eukaryota > Metazoa > Arthropoda > Diplopoda > Spirobolida > Trigoniulidae > Trigoniulus > Trigoniulus corallinus. The sequence goes on from JAAFCE010007744.1 coordinate 25,456,071, forward strand.
GTGACGTATACTGCCCAGCACCTCGAGATTTGATGGAGCAGCCAGGCCATAAACAACACAGCCATAGTCGAGACGCGATGGAACGAGTGATTGGTGTAGCTGAAACATCACCATTCGATCTGCCCCAAAACCAGTTCCCTGCAGGCATCACAGAATATTAAGGGAGCGAAGGCACTTAGCCCTCAGCTCCTTCAAGTGTGGGACCCATGTCAGACGGGTGTCAAAACAGAGACCAAGAAACTGGGCTGCCTCTACAACTGGGAGGAGGCGCCCATTCGGGGTTAGCTGAGGCTCAGGGTGAAGCCCTCACGACAGAAGTGCATGACTGTTGTTTTTTCAGGGGAGAACTTATAGCCACGTGAGTTGGCGAATTCATCGGCACTAATTAAGCGCCAGTGCAGATTACGCTCAATGCCATGCATTGTGGCAGTCTGGTACCAGATGGAAAAGTCGTCTACAAATTGGGACGGCTGTACCGGGGGGTGAATGAAGGAAGGAAAACCGTTCACCGCAACAGCAAAGAGCGTCACACTGAGGATGCTCCCCTGTGGGCACCATTCTCCTGCAGAAACGCAGAGGAGTAGGTGTTACCCACACGCACTCTGAAGGTCTGGTTGGACAAAAAGCTATATGGGAGCGGCGAGTTGCGTTGGACACACCAGTTCTCGTCTGATCACTGAAGTTAAGCAACGCAAGCCCAGTTAGTACTGACATGGGTGGTCGCTCGGGAAAGCTGGGTACTGCTAATACCCAATAATCGTCGCATTGGTGTAGTGTCTGTGCAGTCTATGCCCTAGAACTATGCAGTGGACGGGTCTCTAATGACCTTGTAGTTGACGGGACCTTAAACACCAACAAACAACAACAACAACAACAAAAAGCTATGGAGGAAAAGAGGCAAATTACCCCTGAGCCCCTACTGCTGAAAGGTCTCAAATATACCATGGCGCCATGTGGTATCATATGCCTTCTCCACATCAAAGAAGACAGCTACCAAGTGCTGTTGGTGGAGAAAGGCCTCATGTACTGCAGACTCCAATGCGATCAAATGATTCACCAGAGACCTGCCAGCACAGAAGCCACATTGGGCATTGGCAAGAAGGTGGTCCCGTTCTAGATACCACACCAGACGCCAGTTAACCATGCGTTCCATGGTTTTACACAGACAGCTTGTCAAAGATATAGGCCTGTAATTCATGGGGAGGCTACTATCCTTTTGCAGGTTTTGGGAGGGTAATGATGATAGCCTCAAGCCAGCCTACAGGGATTTCTTGCTGCTGCCAAATATAATTAAAAACCTCAAGGAGGTAAGAAAGACCATTCTCAGGTAGATGTCGTAGCAATTGGTAATGGATGTTATCAGGACCGGGGGCAGTATCCCGGGCTCCTGCTAGAGCTGCCCGCAGCTCCAACGGGGTAAAAGGGCCCTTATACCCGTCAGCAACACCACCAGAGAAGTTAATTGAAAGGCGTTCTGGAGCTTCTTTTTGTTTTATGAAAGCTGCAGTATAGTGCTGGGAACTGGAGATGGCTTCAAATGTCCTTGCCAGCTCCTCAGCCACCTCACAATGCAGAAGTAAATGTTGCCCTTGCACAAGGAGACCAGAGCCACAGGATTGTAAGTACCTTCCCTGGATTTTTCTCAGCTTTTCCCAGACATTCTTGGATGGTGTGTGGTGGGTAAGTGAGGAGACATACTCACTCCATGAGGAGCGTTTGGCCTCCTTGATTACCCGTCGTGCATATGCCCGGGCTCTGAGGTAGTTGACACGATTGTCATCAGTTGGATGAGACTGGAAGAGGTGAAGAGTTATGTAGGAATGAGAGTTGGTCTCTCCACTGCCATATTGGCCAAATAAGGCTGCTTGCAGTGTAGTGAATTAAAATTAGAAAGTTTTCGAGTTTTTCGACAGCAGTAACTGTATTTTAAAATAGTCTTTCAATTAGGAACCAAATTTTAGTTAAAAACTGCTTATGTGAATTTTCTCCTTTGTTATGTTATGATATTGTACTGGGTTGGGGAGTGAGCCAAGCAGCCATCACAAGCCATACCCTCAGGTGGCTGCTCACAGGAGACGAGAAGGTACGTGTAGAGGATGTAGGATAAGGGAAATTTACTGCCAACGTTTCCTACCAACCCAACGTTCTCTACCAACAACCCATGTTGGTCCTAACTTGCACTTGTGTTGCTTAACTTCAGTGATCTCACGAGAACTGGTGCTTCCAAAGCAACTTGATCCCTTATGACATATGCTGCATGAACACTTAGTGATTCCAGAGAGCAAGCAGAGAAGGGCCTAGACCAGCGGTTCTCAACCCATTTGAAGTCACAGAGACCGTACCTGGCAGCCAGTTTGTTCGCCAGAGCCCCTTTTTCATTTAATCAATATTGAAAAATTAAAATGCTTACTGTAAGCAAATATAGTCCTTGTTCCAGAAATCCTTTCAGATTTTAACTACTCGTCCATTGCTAGACAATGATAGATGGGCGTTTGTGGTATCCCAGGGATCCACAGAGCACCAGTTGAGAACCACTGGCTTAGACGATATTAGAAGGGCAATAGAAAATGAAGAGTTAAAAATAAATATGAAGAAGAGATAGAATATAGCTATCAATTTGCAAGGACAGCAGAGCAATTGTGACATACAATCTTGGGGCAAACTGGTGAAGAAGGTGGAAGAGGAAAACTACTTAGAATCAACGTTCGAAAGCTATTGAGATGTAGACTCTCATGTGACCCACATAATCAATGGGGGATGGTTGAAGTGGAAACAGGATAAGGATACCGAGTTAAACGTGGACCTGGTGGCAGATAGGCAGGAGTGGAGGGCTACACCTGCACACCCGTCCTTGCCACAGGCAAGATAAGGCATTGATGATGCGCCTTATTTCTTGTGTAGGAAATTTTTTATATAATGATTTGTCTGATCTCCAAAGGGAGCTACTGGTAACTAGCTGATGATTCTAAAGTGAAGGTTGACTGAATTTCTGGGTATCGACATTTGCCCTCCCCCTGTCAAAATAGCCTTAAAAGTCATTCGGTACCAATATCCGCCGCCATATCCTGCCCAATGTCACATCACATACCCTCCTCATTTTACATCAACCTATGTTTCATCTCAGAAGAATTTTTAATATCGGCACCAAAGGGAGAGTCCTGTCATAGGCCACGTAGCTTCACCAGTCATGCAGCGCAATTACAACAGATGTGTAAATACAGTGGAGATTTCAAATGTATTTACACGATAATTAACCTGAGTTTCTAATAATCCGATCTAAATTTTTCTATCGTCTTTTTAATTACTTCATAAAGACATTTTTGAAATATACAGTGGTGGTCAGCTAAATAGCACACATCAAAAAATAATGAAATTTAATAATAAACAATATGTATATTGTAATCAACAGTATGATAATTCCTATTACAAAATAAATAAACATTTGCAATTGAAAAATGAAAAAAAAAACAATAATGTCTTAATCTTTAAGAAAAAACACATACGTGGTTGGTCAAATAAATAGCACATTTCAGCAAAAACAATAAAAAAGGCTCACAAAATTAATATTTTGTTGCATAACCATTATTAGTTTGCCACCTCTTTCAGTCTTTTATTCATACTTTTAATTAAATGTTGGCAACGTTCTAGTGGAACATTTTGCCATGCATTTTCAACAATGGCCATCAACTCATTCAAATTTGATGGATTATTGTGTTTAATTTCACATTTTACATCCATCCATAAATTCTCTAGAGGATTTAAATCAGGACTTTGTGGTGGCTAATCAAAAACTTTAATCTTTTTCTCATTTAACCAATGGATAACTGATTTTGCTTTATGCTTTGGGTCATTATCTTGCATAAATGTCCATGTAATGGGCAAATAATCATCAGCATAAGGCTCCATGATGTTTTCCAAAATGTCTTTGTACATGTACTGGTCCGTTCTTCCTAAAATTCTATGTAAGGGACCCGTACCCTGCCAGGACATTGCTCCCCAGACCATAATGTTGCCACCTCCATGCTTAACAGTTTTAAGTGTGTAACGAGGATTTGCAGCACAGTTTGGTGGACGGCAAACATATGCTTTTCCATCACATCTAAACAAATTAAATTTGGACTCGTCACTCCATAATATTTTTTTCCAAAATTGAATCGGTTTACCAATGTGCTCCCTGGCAAATGCTAAACGCTTTTTTCAATTTTTTTCTGAGACAAGTGGCTTTTTCTTGGCTATACAACCACGTAAATGAAAGTCATTTAAACGTCTTCTGATAGTTCTGGAAGACACTGTTATGTTATGATCAATTGCTACTTGTTTGCAAATAGCATTAGACGTCATAAATGGTTTTTTTTACTAATATTTGCAATAATTCGTTCTTCTCTTGCTGTAGTTTTATGTGATCTACACTTCCTAATCGTATTTTCAAAGGTTTTGTCCTTCTCTATGCGCTGAATTGCATTGTAAATCATTCGCCTAGAACACCTTACACTTTTAGCTATGCTGGATATTGAACAATTTTGTTGTTTTGCATTCCATATCAGTTTTCTTAGCTCAGGGGTACAATGTTTGCTTCTACCCATGACTTAACCTAAAATCATATTATTTAAAAAAAATAAATAGCTAAAATATACTTATTATTAATATATTATAACTTAATTTTCATCACTTATTAACTTACTAGCACGAATTCAGATGTTTTCACCACTGTGCTACGTGTCCAACTGGTTTTTTGTTAATTTCACTTAAATGTCCACTTACATTTTTCTGTTTGCTTTTATAGTTTGCTTATCATTTTAAATATGATCTTTGTACAACCAATGTTCATTTAAAACCGACATTATGAAATTATTATATTTAGTTTAATAGATTTTATTAGAAATGATTACAAAATTGTAGTGTGCTATATAGCTGACCACCACTGTATGAAGATATGTTCCTCTGACTCCAGAGAACAAATAGAGAAGGGCCTAACAATATTGGAGAAGCGATAAAAAACGGAGGCCGAAAGATCAACATGAAGAAGACATCGTATTTCACTTTTAATTGGGAAGGGCAGGAAAAAACACACTTTCTGGGGACGAACTGGTGATGGAGTATGGAGTTCAGCAAATTGTCATTGTTGCCACTGTTAATGTGGGTTCCAGACGTCTGACTTGGGTGGCCCCAGTCAGAACTGTCATGCCAAATAGGGACTAGACTAAGACTAGGGATGTGGAATATGGGGATCCTCTCAGGGAAACCTGGAGAACTAGTAACAACCCTAAAGCATAGGAAGATCAGTACTGCATTTCTCCAAGATACCAGGTGGAAGAGGAATAGCTCAAGGGCCCTGTAGAAGGGATACAAACTGATCTACACAGGGAGTGAAGAGGGGGAAAATGGGGTGTGCATTGCTTTAAGTAGTGAATTGCAGCAGGGGATTACCAATTCTATACACCCATAAAGCAGGCCTGAGGGACACAATAAAAGCAGATTTTTGGAATGATTTTGATGAGGTTTTATAGTCAGTAAAAAACAGAATTAAACAGGACAGGGGAAATAAGAGACTAATTACACTGTAGAACAGCCAAAAAAAAAATACAGAAACACCAATAGAGCTATTTTATGTATTTTTGTATGCTGTTCGTTTTACTGTGCGACCCTCAAATTTTTTGTAACTCCTCTTTTTTTAAAATTTTAGTGACAGATGTCAATAGTGCAGTAAATGACATACAGTATGAAAGAAATCTGGCTGTACTTTAGCCTACCTATTGTCACTGGCCAGCTATTAGTCCTAGGTAGGCCTTCTAGGATACAGCTAGTGACCAGTTGATAGTGAAGTTTTGTTTCCTTGACAGATTAGTGAGCCACTGGGAACATGATTGCATTATAATTTAATTGAATACACTGCCAGCAGCCCTTATAGGTCAAATTGGCAGTGGACAGAATGACTCTCATTCCTAATTTGTAACCCACCTGAAGCATAGCATCTATTGTCATGCATTGCCTACTTGCCGTAATGGCACTTTCTTGAAGAAAGTTCACCACAGTATCCTCACCAAGAGCATTCCATTGCCAAATGACCCTTGGAAAAACACTAGTAATACAAATCTGTTTGTGCCCTGATCCCCTTCAATTTGAATGCATGATCATATCTCCCTCTATACTCTGCAAGGGATAAGCTGCCAAAGACGTTCTGTTATCATGTGTGAGACATTCAATCTTCGAGAGAAGTGATGTAACACAATTCTTACTGCCCTCCTTTAAATCATTTCAATTTCCCAAGATAAACCGTGGCTAAAAGGGATACCAACTTGTACTAAAATATTCTACAATTGGCCATACCAGTGAAAAACTTTCCTTTGTGCTGTCCCCTAGGACTCTACTAACCAAACGGAGGGCATGCCCAGTAATAAGAATCAATTTGTCAATGTGCTACCTCCAGGTGACCATAGTACTTAGAATAATTCCAAGGAACTTCTGGATCTCAACCCTCTTAACCCTCACACCACCTACACAATAAGCAAGATCAAATCGCCTTCAAGACCTGCTTATCATAAGAAAGCTACATTTGTGCAGGTTTAATGGCAATGACTCCCACTTTATGCCTCAGGTATGCATCTTGTTTAGGTCCTGTTGCAATTCTGTGCAGCAAGATAACCCTTCATCCACCACCCTCGCAATGCAGGTGCCATCTGCAGATAGCCCTATGTCATTAACATAAATGCCTTATATCTTGTTAAGTCGTATATTATTAACATAAATTATGTAGAGTATGATATCTGATGTATGATGTCCATTCACAATTAATGTTTTAATGGAACTGCAGCCCTATGAATTAAGTCTAGCACTAAGTGAGAAATGTATTTTCTCCAAAGTAAAAATTTGTTCTTCAGTGTTATTGGGGGGTGACTTAAATGCACACATGGGTAAGGGTGGTCTGGGATATGAGAAGGTACATGAGGGAAGTGGGCATGAGATGATCAACCATGAAGGTCCTTGAGACAGCAGGAGCACATTGCCTTGCATCAGTCAATAAATAGTTTAAGCAGAGGGAAAAGCACTGATCACTTTCCAGTCACCAGAAGGGAGGTCCAAAATAGAATTTTTTTATGATTAGGAATCAGAACAGGGCAGAACCCTGAGATTGCTGGGCACTACCCAGTGAGGATTTCCAGAAAGAAAGTGGCCATAAGCTGTTCATGATAGAATTACTAATAAAGGGGGTCAGTTAGGAAACATACCTGGAAAGTAGAATCAGTTATTAGGTGGTGGAAGTTACCCACTAAAGTAGATGAATACCAGCAGGAGGTTCTCCACCAGGTTGACTGGGAATGGAATGGGTCAGCCAATGCCATGTGGGACAGGATGGCTAGGAAAATTAAGTTATATGGAGCAAAAATGTTAGGTAGGGGTAGAGTAAGAGGCACGTATCAGAGTAGGCAGACATGGTGGTGTAATGTGGAGGTGAACGCTGCCTCAAACTAAAGAAGGCAGCTTTCCATAGGTGGAGGGAAATGCAGGATCAGGTTTCACAGACATGCTATGTTCAGGCAAAGAAAAACGCTGGGAGGACCACAAGTATGAGGCCATATATGAAAAGTTGGGGACAAAGGAAGGGGGGAAAGCAGATTTTAGACTAGCCAAGAAAAGGGATAGAACTAGTAAGGATGTTACCAGTTCTAAAATGGTCAAGAATAACAATGGTAGGGTACTGTTCCAACCAGCTGATGTAATTAAAGGGTGGGAAGAATACTACTGCAGTCTCTTAACCTATGCAACACACAGACAGCAACCCAATCATTTCACAGACAGTGGACAGAGTGAGTGAGGTAGAAATAGTCACAACCCTTCAAAAACTGGAAGATCACAAAGCAATAGGCCCTGATAAAATCCCCATTGATGTTAGGCATACTTAGGCATGTTAGGCATTTTTAATAAGTTAACAAATGGTTTTTGTTTGTTTGTTTGTTGGAGTTTAAGGTCCCGTCAACTACAAGGTCATTAGAGACCCGTCCACTGTATAGTTCTAATGCATATACTGCACAGACACTACAATAATGCGACGATTATTGGGTATTAGCAGTACCCAGCTTTCCCAAGCGACCACCCATGTCAGTACTAACTGGGCTTGCGTTGCTTAACTTCAGTGATCAGACGAGAACTGGTGTGTCCAACACAACTCGCCGCTCCCTTTAACAAATGGTGACAGGATGCCATCTGCACTACGAGAGTTGGATAGTTTCACTGTTCAAGGGCAAAGGTGACAGCCAGGACTGTGGAAACTATAGCGGCATAAAGCTGATGAGCCATTCTATGAAGTTGTAGGAGCAAGTCATAGAATGTCACCTCAGACACCAAACTAGAATCTGGGGAAATCAATTTGGGTTCATGACCAGTGCATCCAACATGGAACCAATGCTCATTCATTAACAATTTGTGAAGCACTACAAAATTTGCATTGGTATTTATGAATTAATATATCTTTGGTTACAAACTAAATATATATAAAGCAATAATGGATTCTTAATTTTTATACATTAAAATGCATATTTTAAGAGAAATTCATAAAGCTGAGACAAAAATAAAAAAAACGTGTAAGGGGTTCTTACTACTGATTTTTGGACACAGTGTTTGCACACTTTGTTATAACACTCCATTACAATGGGTTTCTTGCACTTAGAGCATAGGCATTTGATGCTCCTCCCACCTGTGGCAGGGTCAGATCTGGGGGTTCCAGCCCTCCACTCCAGCCTACCCCTCACAGCTATATAGAACACAAGTAACACTAATAATTTGGAGGAGTAATTTATGCAATTTAGAAAGCAGTCATTATGAATTTCACCTTTTATTGATGCTTAGAGAAAATGCAAAATTTTGTTCTTCCCTTACATCTTTGGTTCCTTTAATATCCTGGCACTTTCTGCAAAGCACACATTGCACACTGTGCCAACAGCTACTGATCTCCCACCAGGTCCCTGTCCACCATACTCCCTAACACATCCTTACAAACTTGCTTCCATGTCTGCTTTGGTCTTCCTCTGCCTTAGGTGCTTCTCACTACCTGCATTCCTGTAATGGATCTCACAAGCTCCTTCTCCACTCTTTGTATTACATGTCCATGCTATGTCAATCTACCCTCCCTCAGTTTTTTCATGATGTATCCCACCCCCTAGCTACCTCTTATATGCCCAATCCTAATTATCAGCTTTCAACACCCTGCTCATAATGCCATAGCATTCATATCTTGGCAACTTGCATTCTGTTTGTGTGGCTCGTCCTCACTGCCCAACACTGATCCATAAAGCATAGTGGCCCTATCCATTGCCCTGTAAAACTTCCCTTTCAACTTGATTGGTACCCTCCTATCAAAATGGACTCCACTTGCCTGTTTCTCTTCAAACACCATACATTGATTCTGTGGGTAACATCCAAATCTATCTCCCCATTGCTCTGAAGCAGATCCTAAGTATTTCACCTCTTGAACAATTGTCACCAGCAACAACAAATGCTAGGACAATAACTAATATTATGATAGGGTCAATACATCCCATATTCGATAAGAACATTATAATTGGACCACTGTCATGAGAGACCGAAAATTTAGATCATTCCTAAACTGAATCCAAGTATGCCATTTTATTCCCTATAAAGAAACTTTCTTTATTTCTAAACTTCTTTGAGAAAATTTCCAAATCAACAATTACAAATTTACCCTTTGAAACATATGGCCTACAATCCACAATATAAATTCATGATCCTCATTATACCCTCTTACCCTGCCTGAGTAAGGGTAGGGCCTTTGAGTTCTAGTCCTCCACTCCTGCCTATCTGACCAAATCCCATTCTGTACTGCACACTATCATGTCCTTATGTAAAAACTGCTTTCACTTCTCCTTCCTGGAAGTGATCTCACTCCTTTCTTCCTGCTCTCACTTCTCCTTTCCTGGGTCCAATAACCTGCATGCCCATAATGGACCCATTTCTCTTCCCATGTTCTCATCATGTGAAAATACAATCTCAACCTATTGTCTTTCATCTTTTCCATGGTGCTCCATACCCATTCCTAATTCTATGTGTTATTGACATCTGGTTCATGGAGTGCAGCATCCACATTTCAGTCACATGCATTTTCTTTTCATGGCTCTTCTTTGCTGCCCAACACCCTCATCCATGTGATATGGATGAGGGTCTCTTCTCTTACTGTTGTCTGTCTCCAATCCCACCCCCACATTGATCCTATGGACCATATCCCTCTCCAGCGCCTGCTCTAGCACTTATGCCGCCCCAGACAAAAAGACAAATTGCCGCCCCTTGAAGCAGCGCTCTGTTCACGTGCTCTGTTCTCACAATTACAGCCAAAATGGTGCCCCTAGATTTTTGCACCCTGGACAAATGCCCGGGTTGGCCCCCCTTAGAGTGGGCCCTGCCCTCTCAGATGAAAGACAAATACTCTCTTCATCATATTCATGCTCTGGCAGCCCTTGTCTATCACTGTTTCATTATCATGTCGCCCTTCTCTGCATCCTCTTAGTCATAAAGGTTTCTACATCATCAGCAATTATAATGACTGGGGTGCTATTGCCCAACGTCAGTCAACAGTTAGTCCGTAATTAGATTGAATACGTATGTACTAAGTGTGGAACCTTGATACCTCCATTATTTCATGAAGTAGCCCATTCCATGGATATGAAACTAGAATCGATCTTAGAAACTTTGCAGAGAGAAAAATTTAATAAAAACACCTTAACAAATTGACCATTTAAAGACCAAAGGAATAAAATAAAAAGGAATTGTCATTTAGATAGTTATATGGTATTTGTGTCAAGATAAACACAAATACATGGAGGAGTTAGTGAAGAAAAGTTGCATAAAGAGTGAGGTGGAGTCTCACAGACTTATGAGAAAAAGTTGAACAAAGGGTGACATGGAATCTCACAGACTCCAATTTACCTGTAGCTCAAGGTCTGTTGCAGATATAGGCTTAAAATTTTACTTCCTAATTTATTTTATCATTATTTGAAGGTACTGAACGTCCCAAGGATGGCTGAGAATAATTTAAAAAATTATAGCAGTAAATTGATGGCAAGGAGTCTCACAGACTCCACGTCACCAGTTAAGGGTTAATGGTGACAAGAGTGATATATTGGTCATTGCTTTTCTGCAGCCAGTTGCCAACCAAAGCTTCAACCCCTATGCTTTTTATTGTCGTTCCACTGTTCCATTTTTTGGTGAATTTCCCATATGCCAGGGGCGAGGTCCTACACTTAGAAATTTCGCATCATCTATCCATGTTCCCTTGCATCGAATTACATCATACACCACATGGGACCTCGATTTTATTTATCAACCAAAAGAAGGCACACTTAGGGCCTCTCTCCCGCCTGAAAGAAGCCAACCCACATCGGTCCAGCATCGAACCTGGAACTAATGACACAGTTACTAAGCATGCAAACCACTATGATACAATTAAAATTTAATTGCTTGATTCTTTAATGAGTTGGGGAGTAAGCCAAGCAGCCATAACAGGACGAACCCTTAGGTGTCTGCTCAAAACAGAGATGAGGAGGTAGGTCTAGAGGAGGTAGGAAAGGGGAAATTTGCAGCACCCAACGTTCTTTACCAGCCACCTATGTTGGTATTGACGTGGGCTTATGTTTATTAACTTCAGTAATCTAAAGATAACTGGTGTGTTCAACGCAACTTGGCTGCAAAGTTTTGCTCATCATGCAAGATACTTTCATACCATGTTACTTGCAAACCAATGCTTGACTTTATTGTGGCACTGCCGACATTGTGTTGCATTATTGTTTACTGAGGTACTCTGTCAATATCATAGTTTGAGTTCCTATATCTCCAACGTCAGCCAAACTTCACATTATTTTGTGCTCCTTTAAGTGCATAGGTGATACTGATTACAACATGCAGGACTGTATCAATGGAAGTCACGTTGAGTACCAAAGAAGTTGCAAACCTGGAAATAACTGTGCTACCTCAGCACCACCATGGCAGGTAAAGCACACTTACTACAATGAAACCTGTCAAATTGAACACTTTTGTAAATGAAACACTCATTGAAATGTGGCATTTAGGCTAGCCTCACACTGGAGCCGACTATGTGCGACTCCAACTATGCACAACTTGGACAGACGAGTTGATTTCTCACATTATGCAAGACTGGTCGGACGACTTGCATCAGCAAAGCCCCACTCATGTCCTGCAGCATTGACAAGAAGCAAAAAGAAACTTTTAAAACAAAAGAGACTTTGTGCAAGTTGCACAAAGTCAGACAAAAATTCCCAAACAGTTGGGATCTAGTCGGAAGTGTATGCACATAGTCAGATGGCAGAGTCGCAGCCAAAGTGACAGGATGCATAAGGAAACAAGAATGGGATTATTCATGCATAAATGTATGGCTGGCTACATAAAATTCCGTTCAACAGATTGCCTGTGTCTCAATGGGCTCCTTACCCTGCCTAGAGATGTGATGAAGAAAAGAGAGAAGATGGCTAATTTTTTTACTGGGAATCTTTCATTTCGTTGGTGCAGAAGTCATTGGAGCTTTGTCTACTGCATAGTTCTAAAGGCCGACACACATGATCAGTTTGGTGTGTCAATTCGGTGTGCACAAACCGAACTGACACAGCAAACTGACGTGTGTGTGCAAAAAAAGTTTTTGCTCACACCAAAAATTTTAACTGACAGTGTGAAGAAATTTTATCACATCGGTGTGTCAATTTGGATTGACGTCAATCTGATTTGAGCATGTGTGGGGTTGTTCACATCAATTGTTCACTTTTTTTGTTCGGCGCATGCCCAAACATGGATAAACGTCATCTTTAAAAAAATTGCACCATGGTAACAGTAGAATTACTGGTTGATGCAGACAATCAAATGACGTCACATGACGTTTCACGAAAAGGAACATAAGTACATGACACCAAACTGATTGTGTGTGGCGGGCTTAATGAAAAAACTGCATAGGCACTATGCCATACTGCCATTCCCTGATACAGAATGTGGTATGGGGCACGACAGTCTCTGGGGTGGTCGATCACTGGGCTGGTTGGAAAATAGGGCAGAACTGGCAGATACGACCTGATATAGGCAAATGATAATATTCTGATGACACCAATGATATGCGAATTCCAAATTACATGCAAACATAGATATACAAAGATGCCCTTCCTAACATTCAAATAAATCATTTCTGAACATTTTAAGACATAAATTATGATAGATGAAATATGAAAGTCTTACATCTGAATCAGGACCTTTGTCTGCTCCTGGGCATTTGAAAGTAACGTATTCATGGCAGCGCTTGTGTACAACAAAACTGCAAACTATAAAGGCAAAAACATATAGGGCTGACATTAATCAACATATGAAGCATAAACAGGGACAGTGTATTGAACAACAAGAACTTCACTTACTTTGACACTGATAGCCTTGTTTCCCAAATCCCCTGCAAAAGAATAACAAATATTGAAATTATGATGTCAATAAATGATCCACCACCTTAACTTTCATGACAGTGAAAGCATCGCACAAGCAGGGTTAAAGTTTCCCTGCCATTATTACTTCTAACCATGGGCAGATCAGATGGAGCCCTTCAAAAATGTGCCCCCAAATGCTTTTAAATATTCAGAATCCTTTATTTTAAATCTAGCTAGCAATTATAATAGGTCCTCTACTGCCCCTTAGACAATGTCCTATCTTCAGTGGTTTAGCCAACTGCAGATTTGTCTGCCAGTATAGAAATAGGAATAGCAACTTCAAAAACGCCTCATCAGTTGAAAAGTTGAATCATGTTGAAATATATATATATGCCCCATTGACGTCATTGTCGAGGCCCATTGTCATAAATTTCCATTGTTTGAGCACTTTCACTTTATTGACGTGACGCTAGATAATTTTCCAGGTGAGCTTGGCTGCATATGAGGTAGTGTGCTCTCTTACTGCATCAGGAACATTTTGGGAGAAACACCGCCGCTCAATACTCCAAGTCGTGACCCTGTGTGGCGCCGAAGATGTAACCATTTTCAAAAAACCACCTCTGTAATGGGTACATCCCACCTCAATGACGCAGTGGGAAGCGTGCTATGTAACTGTGGCAGTGGTTCTAGGTTCAACCCTGGACCAAGGTGGGTTGCCTTCCTTTGGATGAGAAGTAAAACCGTGTGGTGTTCAATGACATTTAAACATAAAAGAACTCTCTACCATGCAACAGATAGATCAGGAAAATTTCCAGTTGAAGGAGACTGCCCCTGGCGTAGGTGGAATACACCAGCGAACAGTACACCACCATAAATAAGCACTGGGATTGCAGCTTTGGTTTGCAACCCACTGCAGAAGTACCCGATATAACTATAGGTAGCATGAGGGGGGTAGCTTGATGGTAAAACTGAAGGTAGCTTGATTCTAGACAAACGACCCTTGATTCGTTTCTTTGTAAAACTTATATTTGTGTACATTAAGAATTTTGTGAAATATAACTTCTGCATGCGTGTATATACAATGCAATATTTTTCAGTTTAAAAGAGAACACAATATAAAACAATATATGTACCGTATCTATTGTATATAAATTAAACAACGGTACATTGTGCCATACCCTCCGAATGGTACACTTTGGCTGGGGCCCACAGGTGTACCAATTAGATAGGTGTCATTGTAGGGCAGTGAGGTAATATAAAACCTAAAGCACAGGACCATTGAATTTCCTCCAAAGTAAACTAAAAACATGTTTTCATGACGAATAGTAGACGATTTTAAATTAAACTGTCGCACATTAGTTAGCATTATGCCGAAAAGAATTTCTGTTGCTATCAATACCTTGGATGGACCTACCATATACTGCTTTTCTTTACCATTTGATCATTTGTTAGTCATTTGAGTCATTTTATTAGCCAGATTTAATTATAATATCAAAAGTTTCATAACTTGATAAATACTTTTGGCCAACGCTATGTATATGTACGGCTAATGTCTTTCAGACTCTCTCAGAACATCTTGAAGTGTATTTTCTAACTGCAATTTTATTTTACAATGCCTGTGCGCCACTGTTTTACACTTGATTTGGCGATGAAACAATTGATTTGGCGTCGATTGAAGAGGAGAATCTGAGAAATCCATTTAACGCCCTCCCACCCAATGTCCACCATCAAAATTCTGATTAGGTGAAAATTGATGATGGCAAGTTCAAGGTAATTGATCTAGGTCAGTGATGGCAAACCTGTGGCATGGAAGGCCATGATTACCAATATTTAATAGGGATTCCCACAATAGTAAGCAACGACCTGTTAATAGTGGCTTAGCTAAAAAATGAGATGACGTGCACACACTCTTAGGCCTCTTTCACATGCAGCATTAGCTGATGCATGATTGGTGACGCACGTTGGGGAAGGACACTGAGATAGATAGGTGCATTCACATGAAAATGTGAGATTTTCGCTAATGCACAAAGCAAAAAGTGATTGGAGAGTTTGGCGATTTTCTAGCGTTTGCGCGCGATTTGAAATACAAGAAACTAATGCCTAGTTCCGTATCACCACAGTTGAGTACTAATCACGTCGACACTGTCGCCATGTTGATGATGTTTGTACAAACGCTTTAGAAAGGAGCGCCAGCGCAATTCCTTATATGTAGCACATGTTTTTTGGATTCACGTCACGCACAGCACATATGGTGTGTTTCCGAAGCAGAAGCTCAATTGCCAGCCAATCAGAACGCAGCGTGCCTTGCGGGACGCTATTTTAGTTCACCACCTGTCAACTCAAATAGTGTCACGCATAGCTACTCTGCAGAGCCCGAAGTAACGTTGTAACGTCAACACTTTTTGTGATGTGTTCTCTGATTCAATGCTAACAGCGTTAGTGCGTGGGTATATGGAACCAAGCATAAATTGGTCTATTGACATTTGGTCATTGATGTTTCAATTGATGCATGATTCAACTTTGCAACTGATGAGGTATTTTTGCATTTCCTATTCCCATTTCTATACGGCCAGTCGAATCTGCAGTTGGCTAAACCACTGAAAATAGCACATTGTCTAAGGGGCAGTGGAGGAACCAATGTAATTGCTAGCAATCAGCCCCTGCATTGATTCTATGGGCCACGTCAGGGTCTATCACTCCACTGCTTCGGAACGTTGATCCTAAGATCACTCCTCTTATATCGTTTAGGTCGTTCTCTACTTGTTCTCTGGAGTCACTAAGTTTCCCAATAATGTTGGTGAACAGCATGCAATTTATTGAATTTTTTAAGTTGCTACTAGCAGGCGGAATGTGTTCATAAGTTTTAAAATATGGGTACCCCCACAATTGTCGCTGCAATTAATAGCTGAAAAATAATGTCCTTTAGGAACTCAAATTTTTAATTTTACTTAGCAGTTCGCATATGCAAAATGTAGCATGTAGTACAGCTTTTACTTCCTTCCCGCCAGGTGACGCCATTTCTCAACTTTAGTAATTTTGCCATTCAGTGCACATGGCCACTCTTCATAACAGTGATGGCGAACCTGTGGCATTCAGAACAATTTTGCTGGCACGTGGCATGGATCTATAGAAGGCTAGAGGCTAGAGATGGGGCAGCTAAAGATATACCCTAGCCATAACAGTTAAAGATACCAATGGTAGGGTCCTGCTGGACCCATCAGAGGTAAAGAGGAGGTGAGAAGAATGCTTCCAAACCCTTTTGAATGCTGCCAAGGAGGATATGGACTCCACCACATATCCTGCAGCAACTGGGGCAGTGGACTGTGTAACAGAGGAGGAAGTGGCTGTGGCACTTAGGAGGATGAAAGGCCGAAAAGCTGTAGGCCCCAATGGAATCCCCATCACATTGTGGCATAGCCTAGGGGAGACAGGAACTAAGTGGCTAGGGAAACTCTTCAGCAGGATAGCTAGGGGTGATAGAATGCCATTGGAATGGTGTGAAAGTTGGATAGTACCACTCTTTAACGGCAAAGGGGATGTCCAAGATTGTAGTAACTATAGAGGCATAAAGCTGATGAGCCTCTCGGAAAGAGTAATGGAATGTCGCCTCAGGGATAGAACCAGTGTCCGGGGAAATCAGTTTGGGTTTATGCCAGGTAGGTCAACAATGGAGCCAATCTTCATTATGATGCAGATGATAGAGAAGTATAGAGCAGCAAAGAAAGATCTCCATGCCGTCTTTATCGACCTGGAGAAGGCCTATGACAGTGCCCCACGGCAGGTAGTTTGGGAGGTATTACGGAAAAGGGGGGTAGAAGAGGGGTTTGTCCGAATAGTCCAAGATATGTATGAAGGCTCCAAAGCCAAGGTAAGGACACTCTGGGGGTATACCAGGGGTTTCCAAGTGAATGTTGGGGTGCACCAAGGTTCTGCACTTAGCCCCTACCTTTTCATCCTGGTTATGGATGATCTACTGACGGGAGTAGAAGAATGGGCCCCTCAGTGCTTGGTAAATGCTGATCATATTGGAAAAGTTGGTGACAACAGAACAATAGAGAAGGGTCTAGACGACATTAGAGGATCAGTAGAAAAGGGAGGGTTAAAGATAAATATGAAGAAGACAGAGTATTTAGCTTTCAATTGGGAAGGACAGGTAAATAATGGTGACGTCCGTTCAAGGGGCGAACTGGAGAAAAAGGTGTGCGAGGTAAGGTACTTAGGATCTACTTTCCAAAGCAATGGGGAGATAGACGCGGATGTGACCAACAGAATCAATGGGGGTGGCGGAAGTGGAGGCAGGCAAGCGGAGTCCTGTGTGATAGGAGGGTGCCAATAAAGTTGAAGGGAAAATTCTACAGGGCAGCGGTTAGACCTGCTATGCTATATGGGTCAGAGTGCTGGGTAGTGAGGAAAAGCCACGTCAGTAGAATGCAAGTAGCCGAGATGCAAATGCTGCGGTACATAAGTGGTGTGGAAGAGCTGATCGAATTAGGAATGAGTATGTCAGAGGTAGCCTGGGGGTGGTGGACATCGCCTAAAAAATGAGGGAGAATAGGCTGAGGTGGTATGGACAGGGATCCGGAACGTTCGCCCCCGACATTTCGCCTCCGAGTACATTTCGCCCCCGGAGCTGTCGCCCCCGAACATTTCGCCCCTCGGATGTTTCGCCCCTGGGAAGGCAAATGGCCGGTTTTTTTTTTTTTTTTTTTGTTAATTTTTGTTATTCTGTTTTTGGTAAGGGAAAATGCCAGCGTAAATTAAATATCGCAAATAGTGTAAATTAGAGTAAATATCGTCATTGCCAGTTAGGTTAGGCATGGCCGGTTTTTTGGTTATTCTGTTCTTAAATGGAAAACAGCATTGTTCGTTTGGACCTTCTTCCTGAGTGTTTAAAAGAATAGGTAAGGTAAAAATTCAGCAATTTCGGCAAGAATTCTACGCATTGTGGAGGACATCAACGATAGAAATTTAATAGACTTTCTGAATGCATAGCCTACAATTTCGAATTTTAGGTTATGTTTGCATTTTTTTATGTGACTGTCTTGCTTAATGTTTGTGTTTTTTTATTTTTATTAAACTGTGGCACTTGCCGAATAATGCATTACTCCTACAACCACGTTTGCTCTGCATGACACCTGTACTTCGTGGTGCAGCAGTATATAAGGGGCAGGCAATGTTTTCATGCTGAATCATTGATAAATTTGTTTGGGGACAGCCTCAAATTTCTAAATATCCGTTAATTCATTTTACCACCGAATTAAAAGAAATGATATTAATTAAAAAAAAACCACTAGTGCCCTACAAATCCACGCGTTTTAGGCTATATGTTTACCGACTACGTTTGATTTTTGGACATAAGGTAGCGACACGCGCATGCGCCAAATTTTACGTTGGTCGTTTTAAGCATCGACGCTGCCGCTATTTTTTAAAAACAGTTTAGCAGACGAACATCACTTAAAACACTTTGACGACGTAAATTTAACGTTTCAAGTTTTACGTTTACGTCGTTTGCCCTATCTATTATTACAGTAAACAGCGCAACAAAAAACCGGCCATTTACCCTCCCAGGGGCGAAATGTTTGGAGGCGAAAGCTCCGGGGGCAAAAAGTACTCAGGGGCGAAACTTCCGTAAACCGTATGGACACGTGATGAGAAGAGGGGAGGAGGACCTCGTTAGGGCTATACCAGGGATGCAGGTTGTTGGCAGCACCCAGGGAAGGGGGAGACCGAAGTTGACATGGGAACAGGTGGTCTGCAAGGATATGGCTGTGTGTGGGGTGGATGGGGACCTGGTGGGAGACAGACGAGAGTGGAGGGCCAGAACCCGCAGACCCTACCCTGCCATAGGTGGGGTAAGGGTGTGATGATGATGTGGCATGGATCTATAGACAGGGTAACCTACATCAAGCCAAGCCAACGTATATCAAGCCAAACCAATCGATTGATGGAATTCTATTTCCTGTAACAAATCGGAAGTAAGGGAACCCTACTACATATTCCTGTAACAAACCATCTGGTACATTAGTACATCAAGAAATTTAACTTTTTAAATTTGTGGCAAGCCATCTGAAATAGGTTCTCGCCACCCCTGCTTTATACTAAGATTCAACCTTGCTCATGGCGTTGCACTGTTAATACATGCATTATAAGTATAGCATTTTATTTAAGTTCCCCTCCCTCCCACAAGAAAAATTAATGACTTTCAAGAGCCTAAAAGTAGCTCAAAAAATGTTGAATTTATTGCAAGCTTCCGAAAAAAAAAATTCAAGCCCCACAGTTTGAAAAGAAACGCACTCACAAACATCATATTGATTGAGATGAAAACTAGCTGACAGCATTTTATGCCATTAGTATTAACTTAGTGGGTTGCTGAATGAGTTATTTAATGTACTGTAGTCATTAGAAGACTTTGAAGGGAATGCAATTACAGTTCCCCTTATCATTCGTCGCCCATCCGCCAATGCTCCACATGTGCTGAACACCCCCACAGCAGTCACATCAAAACAAGTCATACATACAAATCAGGTCTCTGATAATGGTGATGATGATGCGTACGATTTTAAATAGTACGCTTAATTGAATACCGTGCCGTTTCTAAGTAGCTGAAATGCGGTCGGTGTTTAATGGCGACATCACATTTGTCCCTGAACACACCGTATATATACGGTGGTATATTTCAAAAACATGAATAAATAGAGATACAAATAAAAACGACTTTTTCCTGACGGTCCTTAAATATTATGTCTCTCCAGAGGCCCTTAAATGATTCCACATAACAAGCCAGCAGGTAACGTTCAAATAATCAGCTTAATGCATGTAATTGGGGATGAAACCAAGTTACTGGGTTAAATGACTGCTGCTGCACCAGGGACTCTGAGGAATACATAATTAAACAAGCTTAATAAGTCCACGTATACTTATCAAGAGTGCAATCAACAAAAATTCAATGCATTTCCCTTCCTTTAACCCCAAACCGAGCCCTCCCCCATTTCCCAAATATAAATATTTCAACCATGCAGAGAGAAAATTCTAATACAGTATATTACTAGCGTGTTAGGAATTTCGACTGGTTATCGTGAAGAATTAACAGTCTAGTGATAGGGTGCACTGGGCACCCCTACTGTGCCAACTGTACTCGCAAACAAGTCCCTGACAAAACTCATTTTCTGTTTAAAATGTAGCCGGCAGGATCTATGCAGGGTGGACGAATTGAAAAACTGCAACTGAAGCCGGCTTTTCTATACGGGCCAGATTGTCGGGGAGTGAGGACAGAAAGAGTAGGAGATGCGCACGCTGAGGTACATACATATGTGGAGTGTCAAGGACAGATACAGTAGTATGAGAAGTGTATAAAAGGGATTTTCGGAATTGGAAGACATTGGGGGAAAGAGGATGACAATAGGTTGAGGTGAGTTGGTTAGGTCCATTGTGGGGATGTAGGTTATCGGAAGCATTCAAAGTAGAGAAAGGCCAAAGTAGACGAGGTACCAGATTGTATGGAAGAATATGATAGTGTACAAGTTGGACGGAAATCTGGTGGGATATAGGCGGGAGTGAAGAGGGCTGGACAAGATTATGCTGGTAATGATGGAAACCACTTAACCCTCTGGGGAAGAAGAGGGGTCATATCCGACCCGGGTGCAAATTAAAATCAATGCAGCTCATGCACCACTTTATAAAAAATGATGAGATTCCAGGTAACCTCAGGGCAATATTTCGACTAGCGACTGGCAAAGCCAGGAAATTTTTGGATGTATAGTTTTTGTATAAAAAACATTTTTTGCAACATAGTGGGTCGGATATGACTCACCTTGCCATTAGTGTTAGAAATTTTTGGGAGAATTTTAGCAATTTTTAGATATTTTTCTCAAAATTTCTCTTTTTTCTATTTCTTGTGATTTGGACAGAACCAGCTTAGGTCTTTCAACGATGAAAAAAGTTAAATTTCTACCTGCTTCTGCATGTTTAAAAGTTATATCATAGGGCAAATCACAGCTAGATGCTATGGAAATTCCAATAAAATTATTTCTTGTCATTTTCAACATTTTTCTATTACAGTATTATTCTTTATTTTGAAGCTACTACTTTTAGCTATAAAAAATGTTTTGAATTATATTGCTTTTTAGAGAAAATATATTACTTTTTGTGATTTTTTTTTTTTTTTTTTTTTTTTGCATTTTGCAAGAATACAGTGTATCTGAAAACGATAAGAAAAGTTATCTCACAATTTTAGGAATGGAGTAAAATTTTTATAATTGTGTTGTATGAATGTAAATGAAGTTAATTTGTATAAAAGAAAATTGGGGTTTATACTCTTTTTAATTCCAGAAATTAGGATAGAAAAAGGATGGGTCAGATACGACCCACATGTGTCTTGTCCCCAGAGTGTTAAGATCATTTTACTTTATCATCCGATATAAGAATCAGCTATGGACAATTTGTAGTCATAATAGCATCAGAAATGCTGGTTTTGATACACACATTGGGTGTCAAGAGCAGGTAGAATTAGAAAAACATTTAGGGTAGGTAGTTTGAGAATGGAGAACAGAGAAAAAAGATGAAAGAAAGCAGAATGAAATGGTATCGATGTTATGAGCAAAAACGCGGGAGACCCATTATGCATGGGAATGAACGTTAAAAAGAGCATTCAGTTGTTGGTGTTTTATGGCCCTTCAACTATAAGGTCATTAGAGCCCCATCCACAGCATATTTCTAATGCAGATTCTGCACAGACACTAAGCTGTTATGACCAAAGTTACTGTAGATAAGGTTGGCCATTCAGCCTCATTTAAATATTTCGCTCTTCACCGATTAGCTCCTCCCCCTACGTCATCGTGGGAACAATTAGTAGCTTAAGAGCATACTTTCCATATATTTTAACAGGATTTGTATAAGCGATTGTTTCACTAATTTTGTGTTAAATAAGGGAATAAATATGAAGAATAATCATAGGTAGATTGAAAAGTACATTAAAATTTAAATTTGACATATTTACTTGCAAATAAATTAATAGTAATATAATTAATAGACATACTTTAGATATGCAATACAGTATGTATTGGTAAAGGTGATCGATTTTCTATTTTAAATAAGGAATAAAAGCAAAAAATGATCATAAGTAGATTCAGTAATATATAAGAATTTGAACCCAACACATTTTACTACTGAATAAATGAATAGCCATCATCATCTTCGGGTCTGTGGGTTCTAGCCCTCCCCTGACATCTATTCCAGTTAGCACTAGCCCTTGATTTTTACCTTACCTAAAAAGGAATAACAAAAAATAACAAAAAGACGGCCATTTGCCCTCCCAGGGGCGAAACATCAAAGGGGCGAAATGTTCGGGGGCGAAACGTCCGAGGGGCGAAATGTGTGGGGGCGAAAGCTCCGGGGGCGAAAAGTACCCAGGGGCGAAATATCGGGGGCGAAACGTCAGGGGCGAACGTTCCGGATCCCACCGCATTCACAACTTGGGTACTTTCATGCTATTGACATCGCTCTTCTTCACTGCCGAACACTGATCCATACAGTATAGCACAGCTGGTCTAACTACTGCCCAGTAAAACTTCTCTTACAACTTGATTGAAACCTTCCTATCACACAGGACTCCGTTTACGTTTATTTATGTACTGATTCGGTTTTATTGGTGATAAAATACTTTTTCTTGTCTTAAATGTGTAAATTTTAGTAATTAGTATGCTCTCTCTATGGTATATTACCAGCGAGTGTTCCCGCGGTGACGTCAGAGGCATACCTAAATTTGATTGGCTAACGATCTGAATGGCCAACCTTATCTATAGTAACCTTGGATACGAACGACTTTTGGATACCTGTGGCACCCACTTTTCCCAAGTTGCCACCCATGCTAGCATTAACTGGGGCTGCATTGCTTGGCAGCGGCTTATTGCACTGGATACATACCAGTTCTCGTCTGATCACTAAAGTTAAGCAACACAACGCCAGCTAGTACTGACATGGTTGGCCACTTGGGAAAACTGGGTAGGCTACTAACATCCAAATATCGTTGCATTAGTGTACCGTTTCTAGTTTCTTCATTAGAACTATGCAGTGGACGTTGCTGTAACTCCCCCATAATTGAAGAGCCCTAGAACATGAATTCGCATTTTGTATGGGACACAGTCCAGCTCGTGGATTCACATAAACTCGTTTGGTTCGTTGGTATTTTAGGGCTTTTTGACTACAAGGTCATTAGAGCCCCGTCCACTGCATATATCTAAGGCAGAGACTGCACAGCCACTTCACTAATGTGACTATTTTGAGGTATTAGCACACTGTAATAAGCTTTCTCCAGGTCAATGAAGAAGTGTAATAGCCAGGCTATGAACATCTTGGGGAAATACTGGGGGCTTTCCAGTAGAGTCCAACTGGTGAAAACGTGCAAGAGTAGGTTACACTATCGGGTTGGGGAGTAAGCCAAGCAGCCATAACAGGCGAAACCCTAAGGAGGCTGCTCGCAGGTGAGAAGGCACTAGGTGTAGGGGGCGTAGGAAAGGGGAAATTAGCAGCACCCAAGGTTCACTACCAACTACCCATGTTGTTACTAACATGGATTTGCATTGCTTAACTGGTGCGTCCAATGCAACTTGGCTAAACCATGGAGGTAAAGGACTTAGGAGAAACGTTCCAAAGCAATGGGGAGATAACTCTGAATCTGATATGACCCAAAGACTCAATGGGGGATGACTGAAGTGGAGACAGGCAAGCGGAGTCTTATGTGATAGGAGGGTCCCATTCACGTTGACAGAGAAGTTTTGCAGGGCAGCGGTTAGACCATCCTCCTATGAGGGATTTCCACATAGGAGCGAGGGAGAATAGGTTAAAGTGGTACGGATACGTAATCAGAAGAGGGGAGAAGCTCCTTAGACCCATTTCAGGAATGCAGATGGTTGGAAACAGTTGAGGCAGGGGAGACTGAAGCAGACGTGGGAGCAAGTTGCCCACAAGGACATGGCAATTGTGCATTGGATGGGGATCTGGTGGAAGATAGGCAGGAGTGGAGGATACCTGATTTCCACCCAAACTAATCCTATCCCAGAGGCGACATTCCATCACTCTCTTCGAGAGATTCAAGGAGTGGCTCATCAGCTTTATACCTCTATAGTTACCACACTCTTGGACATCCCTTTGCCCTTGAAGAGTGGCACTATCCAACTCTCACGCCATGCCAATGGCATTCTATCTCTGCTGACTATCCTCTTGAGAAGTTTCCCCAGCCACCTGATACCTGTCCTCCCTAGGCTATGCCACACTTGAATTGGGTGTTCCATCTGGGCCTACAGCTTTTTCGTAATGAGTGAACAATGGTGTAATGGCATAATGGGCGTCGTCTTCAGTACAATCAAAAATCGTAAGTGCGTGGGAGCGCTGCGCTCTGAAAGCAGTTGACTACTAGTCAACTGCACTTTTACTCCCATTCCTCAACTCCCTCTCTACATAATTGCCCGCCGACGTCATCTGTTTGTGTTGCTTCGCCTACTCACGCAGTATATGCCACTCTTGCGCGTGCCACTGAACCAGCCTTTTAGTTGCGTTTCAACGCTCGCATCACCAATTCTATGTCAGACGCACGCTAAACCGCTAACAAAAAACAAATGGCTGACGTCATCAGTCAATAGGTGGAGCTCGTGTATCGGCCGTTACATTTTAAGCTTTGCTAAATTATACAAGAAAATAGTTTTTTCTGTCTGACGCATCTGTCAGTCACGTAGTCTGCTAACGTCTTTGCATGCGTCCATTGACACTGCAAGAAAACTCCCTATTATAAGAGGAGATCAAGCCCTGTTACAGAATGTGATGAAAGTTGGAAAATGGGATATGACAGGAACACCAATTAGTCATTATAGGTCGTTTGTAATCAGTGAAGTTACATTATGCTGCAATGCAGCATTTGTCTGAATAACTTGATGCTGCCCACTCTCATTACGCCAAAATCTATAAACGTCACATTTAGCCACGCAATGAACGTTGGACACATGGCGAGGTGTACAACCATCACGAAAACAAGGTCAGTCTCCGTCAGGCAATCCTTCAGAATTCCTAACTGCCGCAAGGAAAATTCTGGCATTGCGGAAAATGAAGGACAAAAGAAGTGACTCAATGAAAGACAGGGTCTGGTGTGTCCATGGTAACAGGATCGATCCTGTCGGAAATTGACGTCTTTCTTTGCAGACATGGAAGCTTAAATTGAGTCTTCCATAAGTGGCAAATAAAGCCATCGCCCCCGTCATCAACATGTTAAAGAACCCTTACTAAACGTAGGCGTAGATAGGTAAACTTTCCAGGTTTAGGAGTTTACCCCCTCGACGTTACGCAGGATACATCCTAACAAAGAAAATACCGTAAAATCTCCAGTAGTGCCCAAGAATGTTTTACGGCAGTTTCGCCCCCAACCTTTCGCACCTGAATACCTTTCGCCCCCCCGGAGCTTTCGCCCATCGGATGTTTCACCCCTGGGAGGGCAAATGGCATTGTTCATTCGGACCTATTTCTGAGTCATCATCATCATATCATCACACCCTTATCCAGCCTGCGGGGTCTGCGGGTTCTAGCCTTCCACTCCCGTCTATCTTCCACCAGGTCCCCATCCACACCACACAGTGCCATGTCCTTATGGACAACCTGTCCCTACATCTGCTTCGGTCTCCCCCTGCCCCGGGTGCTACCGACCACCTGCATTCCTGTAATGGACCTAACAAGCTCCTCTTCCCCTCTTCTCATGACGTGCCCATACCAACTCAGCCTATTTTCCATCATTTTTGGAGATGTCCACCACCCTCAGACATTTATTTCTCTTTTTCTCTGCTTAATATGCTTAATATAATAATAATAATATTAAAATAAAAAAAGACACAATCAGAAAGTCCATTAAATTGTTATTGTTCATGTCCTCCACAAAATATAGAATTCTTGCCGAAGTTGCCACATATTTCTTATAAGCAAACATAAACCAAAATTCCATTTCCCTCACAGGAGTGAAACACTCCAGGGGCGATGTGCGTGGGGGGGGGGCGGGCGAAATGTCGGAGGAGAATGTTCCGGATCCCCCCACGGATTATATGCCAAACATAGGGTCATTTTGTGAGGACAATAAATGAAACCAAGGGTTCTCAATAAAAACTGCTCCTAATTTTCTGAACATTTTATTACACTTAACAACACGACTTTATGCAGGACGTTCTTATTTATATGATATTGCAATATAAAATCTTTCACATTTCCATTTTGTCCAGCAGTCTGACATTTCATTTTCAAATTCATTTGATCCCATTGCCCCTACAAATTGGCCACTGGCCGCAGTAGAAATTTCAAAGAGCAGACTATACATGAGTTCGGACTATACAGTACAGTATATGAAACATATCCATCGCTAATGCAGACTACACGGGGCGGACTACATTTGAGATGTGGACTTTACGTGAGATTTTACAGTAGTGAATCATCATCGTCATCATACCCTTGTCCCGCCTGTGGCGGGGGTCGGGTCTACGGGTTCTAGCCCTCCACTCTCGTCTATCTCCCACCCGGTTCCCGTCCACTCCGCACTTCACCCTTTTATATCTGCACTACATTGTCATATAGGTGATAACTAGTACAGTAAAACCTGCCTAAACCAGACCTTGTATAAACCGGAAACCTGGCCAAACGGCAAATAAATTTCAGAACTGAATGATTTCCTATTTAAAATACTACCCTAAATGGGAAAACTACCTAACGCGGAAACGGAATAACATTCGGGAATCGTTTGCATAAATAACGTGAGTAAGACATATTATTTTATGCATAACACTACAATGCAGGCATTAATCTTGAGTGTGACTGTACATGCACCAAAGTTCTAGGAGTAGTTGTAGTTGCAGGGGTAGTTGTGTAATTCGTTCCGGGTTTCCGCGAAAAATTGTGAAAATTGTTAAGAAGTTAAAAACAAAGTGCAGTGCTGATTGTTAATGAGCAAAAACACTCTAGGACCCATTTTTGGGGGGTTCATACTTCACAAAAACTAGGAATTGCCCTGCAATGAGAAGGCAGTCAATTACTTCCAGTGTGCAGTTGAACGGTGTTCGTCAGCAAATGCCATGCATTCAGGGGTCCATTCTCCTACTCCCGTCAGTAGCTCGTCCATAACCAAAATGAAAAGGTATGGATTTGAGTGCTGAACCTTGGTGCACCCTAAACTTCACTGGGGAGCCCCCAGTATTTTCCCCAAGGTGTCCCTACCCTGGCTGTGGAATGGAACCATCATACAAGTACATATCCTAAGCTATTCGAATAAACCCTTTTTCTACCCCCTTTTGCATAATGCCTGTTGTGGAACACTGGTAAGCCTTCTCCAAGTCAATAATGATGTGATGGAGATCCTTCTTAGCTGCTCTATACTTTTCTATCATCTGCCTCAGAATGAAGATTCGTTCTATTGTGGACCTGCCTAGCATGAACCCAAACTGATTTCCACGGACACTAGTTCTATCCTGGAGGTGACATTCTATTACATTACATTGGTATAACTCATTGGATTAGTACCTCTATAGTTACTACAATCTTGGACATCCTATACCAGTGGTGGCGAACCGTTTTTGAAGACGGGTCACAATAACACAAAAGAAAATCAAGAATTTGTCCACGGGTCAGATGCAAGCACTATTCAATTATATGAATAAAAATAAGTTATTATTAATAGTGAATAAAGTTTATTAAAGGAGGGAATAGAGAACGTTCATCCAACTTTTATTACACCTTTAACATCATCTAATTAACACTCGGGCCACTTAAAATTGCACGGTGGGTCACAGGTTCGCCACCACCGTCCTATACAGTTCCTTGTTCACTTTGTATATTGAGCAAGCATTCGTTATGTGAAACAAGTTCGTTATGCGATACTCCCGCGCATTTTTAATGGTGTTCGTTATAGGGAACATTCGTTATACGAGGCGTTCGTTAAGCGGGGTACCACTGTATACGACAATTAGGTGAAAAAAATGTTTTTTAAATTTGCTTTTTGCCCCACGTAATCATACTGCACTGCAAAGCACAGCTGTCATGCGGAGCTGCGCTACTAGATGTAACTTTACAAACGTGGATTATGAAGGTAGTCTGTCAGGGCAAGACCACCTAGATAACAAGGCCTGCGCGCTCACATGTGACGTCATCAGAAGAAGGCTGACCTTTCAAAGCACTTTTCCTATTTCAATTATACTTCAACTGATTTACAAGTTAAGCTATACACAAACAAGAAACTATTTAATTAAGACACAGTATAAATATATAATGTTTTATTTTTCAAACGTCTGCAATTTCTGTTTTTATTTATTGTGACAAATTTAAGTATTTTGTCATCATATGAACTGGTAGTCCAAATTATATCTTGAGCATTAAAATGCAGTTCACAAACCTATAAAAATGTATAAGTTTAGAAGAGGTTATGCCTTCAAATAACTTTAGAATAATTGGAGTGCAAAATAGTATAAAATGCATTAGAATTGTTTAACTGCAAGTCTTAAATTCATGCACATATTACTAGTTAAAAATATTTATTGATAATATTTCTGTGATCATCTACCTTTAAAATAGTAACCATGCCAAGCTATTACAGTAAAACCTGTCTAAAACTGAACCTGATCGTTCACATATTTTTTTTCCGTTTTCACGGGTTTCCATTTTATAAAGGGCTGTGTTTTAGTGAAACAAAGTACAAAAAATATGATCACCTTTTATTAGAATGATGAAATTGAAAATAAAAGTCCATAAACTAAAAAGTTACTCTGCCCCCACACAGGGGCAGATCATGATGCAGATCAGGGGGGAGCACTTCAAAAAATTGCACCCCAAATATTTTCAAATATTCAGAATCCCTTAGTACAGTCGAACTTCGCTATAACACACCCTAGTTATAACACTTTTTGGCTTATAACACACACAAGGGAAAGTCCCAGCCAGCGCTAATGCATAAGTATACAGAAATTGATTGGCTATAACATACTCGGATATTGCATATAACACACAACTGGCTTGGTCCCTACAGCACTTTCAACGTGTGAGAGACCTCGGATATAACAAACAGCTGTAACATGAATCTAGATGGCCTACCCCACAGCTTAAGTAAGACTATATGGTGCAAGACTTTTCCTATCTAGGATCAGTTTTCCAGAGCAATGAGGAAATCGACTCTGACGTGGCCCATAGAGTTAATGCAGGATGTCTGAAGTGGAGACAGGCAAGTGGGGCAAATTTTACAGAACTGTCATTAGGCCCGCTATGCTATATAGCTCAGAGTGTTGGGCCGTGAGGAAGACCCATGAAAGGCAAATGCAAGCGGCTGATATAAAAACTATGCTACATATGATGGGTGTCATGATCTGACAGAATAAGAAATTAGTACGTTAGTGGTAGCTTGGGGTGTGGCAGAGCGTTTGAGGTGGTATGGGCATGTGATGAGGAGGGGAGAGAGGGAGCTTATTAGGTCCATTGTTGAACTGCAGGTAGTTGGGGGCACCAGAGGTATAGGAAGACCAAAACGGACGTGAGTGCAGGTGGTGCAAAGGGATATGGTGGCATGTGGGGTCGAAGGGGACTTGGTGGGGGATAGGCGAGAGTGGAGGATTAGAACCCACAGACCGGAACCTGCCTTAAGCGGGAGAAGGGTGAGATGATGATGATGATAAAAGGATAAAATTCTCAGCAGTGTGGCATCTGGCAAAATTGCAGCTGACTGCAAGTGTGTGCGTCTTGAAGTATAATTATACAAGTCTAGATCGACTTGTCTAGGTTGAATTTATCTTGATATTAGCATATTTTTCTTCAGTCAACATAGCTTTGGCATCATTTCTGTTATAACACACACTCGGTTATAAGACGCAGACATGAGCAGTCCCGAAGGTGTGTGTTATACCCGAGTTTGACTGTATAAACATAGCTAGCAATTACAATAGGTCCTCCACTGTCCCTTAGATAATGTCCTATGTTCAGTGGTTTATGCAACTGCAGATTGGACTGGCAGAATAGAAATAAGAATAGCAAATGCCAAGGAGGGGGGGGGGGGGGGTTAAACCCCCCCTTGGGCCTCGAATATAACGAAGAGGTATACACCCTATCGAGTCATATCTCCCCTCAGAAAATCCTGGTTCATGCTATCGACAGTCATATCCCCCCTTCAGAAAATCCTGGCTATGCCACTGCATAGTTGAATAATGCATCAGTTGATGGATGCATAGTGAGGCACTGAGAGGGGAGCAATGGCTGCATTGCCCCCAACCTGGATCTGCCCCTGCCATAGATATGCTATAGAGCCTAAATACACTCTACCTTAATCAGGGTATGACAATATTTTTCTTATCTTTGTACTTAGTGTTGGAATAAACTCCTTCCATGGGATAGCTTTAATCCACTGATTTATTAGATTTTCATTTTTGGAAAGCTGAATCATAATTACCAATGCATCCAGGAATGCAACATTTATTCCAACATCAAATAAAATATTAATTTTAACTGGAATTAATGTGATTTAATAACTGTATTTCACAAAAGCGTCTATGGCCGCTCGCACACACAACCACTTGTGGCGGCTGCTAGTGGCGACCACAAGTTGTGGACTGCATTTTTAATTGGAATCAAATAGGCTCAGCGCAGACACAGCGTTTGCAGTAGCGCTATTGAGCCACAAGCTGCGGCAGTCACCGTATCTTGCTACTTGTCGCCAGTGGCGGCGTTTTTCCTATTACCGCAAGCACGAGATCTCGTTGCTGCCGCCTGTGGCAGCCACTGGTGGCTGTGTACAGCGACTAATGATCGCCACTAGTGGCTGCTGCAAGTGGCTGTGTGTGCGACCAGCCTATCACCACGTGCTTAAGCATTTGTCTTCTAGGCCTTCTTTGAATGACGTCACACACCTCTGACGTCATAGCACGCAGGCCTTGTTATCTAGGTGGTCTTGGTCAGGGGGGGGTCTACGACAATTGGGTGAACGATAGTTGGGTGAACGACAATTGGGTGAACGATAGTTGGGTGAACGACAATTGGGTGAACGACAATTGGGTGAACGATAGTTGGGTGAACGACAATTGGGTGAACGATAGTTGGGTGAACGACAATTGGGTGAACGATAGTTGGGTGAACGACAATTGGGTGAATATAACAACTGGGTGAACGACAATTGGGTGAATATGACAACTGGGTGAACAACAATTGGGTGAATATGACAACTGGGTGAACAACAATTGGGTGAATATGACAACTGGGTGAATACGACAATTGGGTGAAAAACATGTTTTTCTTTACTTGCCTTTTACCCAAGTAATACTACTACACCGCAAAGAACAGCTGTCATGCGGAGCTGCGCTACTACAAGTAGCTTTACAACACACACACACACCACACACAACCCAGGACATGCTCTGGTGCAGCCGAACATATACAGAAACCCGTGTAGTAATCCTAATAGTATCCCGCTATATATCACATATTATCACATGTCATTTGTCCTGGTCGATTTATCATTTTCGCATGTTAGACAATTATTTTCCGATAATATCATTGCATTTAGTACTGCACATATAGGGCCTACATGCCAAGATTCGTAGAGACGTGTACACAAAAACACATAACATATTGCCAGTGAAAAAGTGTTCTGCCACCATTAATCTATTATGCAATTTTTTATCATAAAGTTGTGAATGTTTATAATATAAACTCTTGTTATTTTGTTCAAAAAATACTTTTAGGGGCGTTTTTGGTCTGACAATTATGGCAACCCTACTCTATATGCCTAATTGTTCGTCTGCTCAAATTGCGTTCGTCACTTGTCGACTGCTTTCACTCCGTTTACTCTACTTTTTGAGTCAAAAGTGTCACTCTAGAGCAGTGATCTTCAGACTTTGTCGACTTACGGAACCCTTAGAACCATAAGATGTTTTCGGGGAACCCCATCCCACCTTTAGAGAAGTATATCTTGCTGCTGCTAACGAATTGTCGTTTTGACTAGCGGAACCACGAGAGATGTATTGCGGAACCCTGGGGTTCCACGGAACACAGTTTGAAGACCGCTGTTCTAGAGTCATGACTTGAATAACTCTAAAAAGTGAAAAATGCATTTAGGAACTCGGGGATTTTGGAGTAACTCTAGCAGCGCAGCTCCGAATAACAGCTGTGCTTTGTGGTATAGTAGGATTACGTGGAGCAAAAAAAATTTAAAAAAAACATGTTTTTCACCCAATTGTCGCATTCACCCAATTGTCGTATTCACCCAATTGTCGTTCACCCAATTGTCGGGATCCCCTGTCAAGGACCCAGTCTGTCAGACTACCAACTCTGTGGGGGTGAACAGGGACCTCGTGGGAGATAGATGGGAGTGGAGGGCTAGAACCCGCAGGCCCAACTCTGCCACAGGCGCGAGAAGTGTACAATGATGATGATGTTTGATTTGACCATTATTTTTACACAAAATCATTGCTAATTTCAGAAAAACCACACAGTTGGTAGTCTGACAGATTGGGTCCCTGACAGACTACCTTCATCATCCATGTTTGTAAAGGCCGCCACGCATGATCAGTTTGGTGTGTCAGTTCGGTGTGTTCACATCGATGTGTTCAGTTTGGTGAGAAAGTAAAGGCCTCCACACACCAAACTGACGTGTGTGTGTGTGCAAAAAAGAGCTTCCTCACACCAAAAATTTTAACTGACGGTGCGAAGAAATTTTATCACACAGAACTGACATCAGTAAGATGTGAGTGTGCGTGGGGTTTGCACACCTCAGTTCTTTAAAAAAATTACACAGAGGCTATGGTGGAATTATTGGTTGATGCAGACAATCAAATGACGTCTAACAAAAGGGAACATAAGAACGTGACACGCCAAACACATCGATGTGAGCCCACCAAACTGATCGTATGTGGCGGCCGTAGGCCCAGCGCAAAATGAGACGCAGTCTCCGCAGGTGACGCAGGATGACTCACTATAAATTTCTGTGGTTCACATAATAGCATGCAGTTGTGCACGTTAAGTCGCAGGGTGACGTGACTCAGTGCCTGAGCCACGTCAGTGCCTGAGCGCAGTGCCAATGACGCAGTTTCCTGCGTGAAGTTGGCGTGATAATAACAAACAGCGATGCAGAGAAGTTCTCTTGTTACAGGATGCAAATATGGTGAAAAACTGCGATTCAGTGTGTGGTGATTGCCTGCTAGCAGAATTTCGCAGGGCTGCTACACCCTGCATCACTTTTCTCACCTGCGTCACCCTGCGTCTCATTTTGCGCCTTGCCTTAAGAATTGCCCACACACGATCAGTTTGGTGTGTCACGTTCTGATGTTTCTTTTTGTTAAACGTCATGTGACGTCATTTGATTGTCCACATCAACCAGTAATCCTACTGTAGCCTCTGTGTAATTTTTTAAAGATGAAGTTCTGTCCATGTTTGGGCATGTGCAGAACCTCTAACGTGAAAAACTGATATGGGCAGTCCCCCCCCCCCCCACACACACACTCCCTTCTATCTGATGTCAGTCCTATGTGACACCGATGTAATAGAATCTCGCCACACAGTCAGTTGAATATTTTGGTGTGAGCACGCGCTTTTTTTACCCACACACGGCAGTTTGGTGTGTCATATCGATGTGAACACACTAAACTGACCGTGTGTGGCGGTGGACTTTAAGCTACTCCTTGTATCGCAGCTCCGCGTGACAGCTGTGCTTCGCGGTGTAGTATCATTACGTGGGGCAAAAAGCAATTTAAAAAAAAACATGTTTTCACCCAATTGTCACATTCACCCAATTGTCTTATACACCCAATTGTCGTATTCACCCAATTGTCGTATTCACCCAATTGTCG
>JAAFCE010007744.1:25498783-25515678 GCA_013389805.1 Trigoniulus corallinus
GGGGAGGGGTGGGGTTTTTTGAAGAGGCCCCCAGCCTCTGGGTTATAGTTGCCATAATTGTTATTAATTATGATTTCGCTGCCCGCAGGTCTCACCCACCACCGAGCCCAACGAGGGGACGACCATTCGGGTCGTCGAGACTACTCGGACAGGATACCGTTAGGGTGGCATAATCCCTGAGTACCGGACCATTGGCATCAGGGTTGACTGCCGGTCTACTTACGGTCACCCTAGGAGGCATAACCACTTATGCGCCCCCAGCCGATTGACCAAGACCGAGCTACTGCCTTGGCCTCCCGTTTTCCCTGGATGCTGTGGCCAAAGTGATGTTTTGGAGGCTGTGGGTCGCAACCCTAGTCCCCGATGTCTGTCGGCCACCTCACCAGTGTGGAGTGGCCAATAGACATCGCAGGGCATGCGCCTCCTCAACCACCAGGATCCGCTTTTCCCTGGGTACGGGTCTCCACGCACGGCAAACACGCGGGTAGGCGTTTGTTTACGGTCACCTCAGTGAGGAGCCTACGTCGACCGAGAACAAGTCAGACCAAACACTGGAACAACCACGATGTTGGTATCGTCCTGTCCAGAACACGTCGTAGACAAAGACGATAGTGGTGTTGTCCAGTCAGGGGCAAGAAAAAGTCACCCCGTTTTGTCGCCTCTTACGACATGCAGGTATGCAGTGTGCCTATTCTACCCCGGGCAGACACGGGTATACTCGTTCACTGAGGGGGCAGCTTATAGTGCTGGGAATACCAGTTTTCATCTGATCACTGAAGTTAAGCAATGCAACCCAAGCTAGTACTGGCATGGGTGGCTACTTTGAAAACTGGGAACTGCTATTACCCAGAAATCGTCACATTAGTGTGGTGTCTGTGCAATCTCAGCATTACAGGGATCTAATGATCTCTGTGGTTGAAGGGTCCTAAAACACCAATGAACCAACCTGATGGGCTGTGCCATCATTTATTAAAAAGTGACAAACTTAGGTTGGCAGGACACCTACTTTCAACAACACAATGACTCCAAACATCATGAAATGGTTACAAGGGAATGGATCCATTATAATGCACATAGGAGACTTATAACACCTCCACAATTTCAGATCACCATCCAATTCCCATTTTTGTGGAGTTATGTGGGGAACGAGATTAGAAAAATAAAGGTGCTTTTGGCAGTATAGAACAAGATTACCAAAATCTTAATGAAATTCTAGGAATTAATGCCTTGAAAGAGTTATTAAAGCAAAGGCTACCATCATCATTATTATCATACCCTAAGCCCACCAGTGAGAGGGTGGAACCTGCACATTCAAGCCCTCTACTCCTGTCTAACTCTGACCAGGTTTCAATCCACCCAACACACTACCATATCCTTCCAGACCTGTTCCATATCCTACCATATCCTTCCAGACCTCACAGATATCTGACATTGCCAGATTTGAGATATGTGAGTGGGATAGCTGAGGCAGGAAACATTACTATGTGAAGAAAAATTGGCATGTCAGAGATGAATCCATGAACTGCTGGTGCAATGCAACAAAATCCTTATGCTATCTCTTATCATAAAATTGGGATTAATGAAAAATTTTGTTAAGAAACTTGATAGCAACAGTGATGCTTTTCGTAATTTTTCTTCTGCATAGTAGGTTTCCCCAGGTCAGTGAAACTAAAATTAAAAAAGGTATTATTCATTGGTCCTCAGATAAAAACGATAATGGCTGATACATGCTCAGTGATAGTGAAAAAGATGCAAGGGTAGGGTATAAGTCAGTGGTAGGCAACTTCCTTCGCATTAAGGAATCAGATTATGTGCATATTGTGGAGCAGTGCATTGATGCAACATGTCTCTCAAAATTCATCTTCTTGACTCACACATTGAATTCTTTCCTGAGAACATGGGTGCAGTCAGCGATGTGGATGGCGAACGCTTTCACCATGACATTGCAGTGATCGAGTCCTGTTACCAGGGTCTATAGAGTGCAGCAATGCTGGCAGACGACAGCTATACACATCACTGAGATGTCCCAGAAGCTAAACATAGACGACAGTGAATAGCCGAGAGATTTAAACCTACCTAAATTAACCCGCATCTTATAATTATATTTGTTTACTATAATTTAATCTGTGAGTTCTTATTTCCCTGGGAATTCCATTTCAGTTTTATGTGTTAGGAGTTTATTAAGGTAGGACACACTAAGCCAAAGGTGTGTATCTCACAGCATTGGTCTTTTCATGAGACTGCTTCAGTTGGGGTGCAATGGACCTCTGGTTGGATCACTGGCTGGGCATAACGGGAGAAAGGATCATTCATATAAGTTGAAGGAAATAAGGGCACAGAGAGAATCAAACTACCAGTCGTTTTTGCCCAAGACCATTCAGCAATGGAATACGCTTGTGGAGGATAAAGTGGAGGACTTACTGAAGGGGAAGGCCACCATTGCAGTATTTTTTTTGGGGGGGGGGGGGCAAAAAAAACTGTAGTTAAGGGTTTTAAGAGTTTTACAGTATCTTATGTACCAAGGAGAATTTGCCTCTCCACTGCTAAGTTGCGAGTTTCAGCCAAGATGCAGCCAAGTTGTGTTGGACACACCAGTTCTCACGAGATCACTGAAGTTAAGCAGCACAAGTCCACGTTAGTACTAACATGGGTGGTTGGCAAAGAACGTTGGGTGCTGCAAAGTTCCCCTCTCATATGTCCACTACTTACCTCCTCATCTCCCACAAGCAGCCTCCTAAGGGTTCATCATGTTATGGCTGCTTGGCTAACTCCCCAACCCATTAAATGAATCCAGAAATTGGCCATATAGGTTGTTTGCAGTGAATTAGACTTTGAATAAAAATAATGACAAATGGAGAATACAAAAAAAAATAAAAATTGATATATCTCAACAACGGTAAGTGCTAGAAAAAAAAGGTTTTCATTTTTGAAATCAGCAGATTAAAATTGACCATAAATAGCCTTCAGATAATGAGATATCATCCAAAAAAATTTTTGTTGTTGTACAGTGTAATTAGTGGCCCCTGTAACTGTAGGATCCTCTCAGAGGTGACTGCCTACCCATGTGTTACTTGTGCATGGAAACCAAAGCCCCTAGGGAAAGTGGATCCTGGTGGATGAGTGGGTGCATCCCCTTCCATGTTTCTGGGACCCTGGGCTGAGGAGACAGTTCCGACAAGTTTTGGGGTGGCGTTTTGACCCTAACTCCCCAACACACCACTTTGGCTATGGCCTCCAATGGAAAACGGGTTGTCAGATGGATAGCCAGTCTCATCAATCAGCTGGAGGGGGCATTATTGGCCCTCAGGGTTACATTTGGAGATTACATAGGCTGACCTTGATGTACTTCGTGCTGGTACTCAGTGGTCAACGCTCTGAGGGTTGCCCTGTCTGAGTAACCCTGGCGACCTTAGGTGGGAGTGGAGGGCTAGAACCTGCAGACCCGACCCTGCCACAGGTGGGATAAGGGTAGGGTGATGATGAAAAGATTCTTCAATTGTGTTTTGCATATTCTATAAAGAGGCCGTGTTGCACCTACAGCAGTGGTTTCCAACCTTTATGCTATGGCACCTCCCTAAAAAAATTTTTTTCCTCTGTGCCTTCCTGTTTTTTAATAGATGATGTTCAGTAGAACTTCGGTATATCGAACTCGCTTATATCGAAATCCTGCTTATTCCCGCTTATATCGAGGCTTGTGCGCCGGTCCCACCCAATGTAAATTTTAGCTTTACATATAATTCCAGATTTGGATATATCGAATCTCGGATATATCGAACTATTTTTCACGGTCCCCCGAGGTTCGATATAACGAGATTCTACTGTATGTGTCATCGAACATGCATATTTACAGTATTTTTATATCAAATTACTAATTTACCTACATCTAATGCATCAAAATTTAATGTGAGGGTGGGTGTTGTTTATTGGCACAAAGTTTATCAAATCTTGGGGAAATGTGGAGAGTGAGACTCATAACTCTTTTCTGACTATCAACCTGGTTCAATACAGTGATGCCTCAACTTACAAGTGCCATAACTTATGAGTTATTCGAGATACGAGCTGTCACTTGGTCAATTTGTTGATTTGAGATGCAAGCTAAAATACGAGTTTCGAGTGAGCTTCACACACCACCAATAAATAATTAGCAATCTCCAAGAAAATTATCTACCCCTGCAAGCCCTTCTTATCCTGGATAATACATCTGCTCACCCACCAAACCTTGAAGACTCCTCCTGTCCTGCAGCCTATGAACCAGCAGGTGAACTCTAATTTCAAGAAATTCTTCACCACGCACATGTTTTGCCACTGCTTTGATGTCAGTCTCCCAATTATAGATATGGCATGGCAGGGTGCTACAAGAAGGACTTTGACCTCTGCATGTAAGACTCTGTGTTCTGAGGCTGTGTCTGAATAGGGTATCAAATGGTTGGAACAAAAGTGGCAGTGGTAGAGGAGATTGTGTCCCTTGGAAAGTGCATGGGCTTGAAGGTTGCTGAAGAACATGTCACCAAGACTCATAACGTCGCACTCTGCAGGAATTATAGCATGGGAAAACAAGTAAAAATCAATGATATATCTTTGATAATGATTTTAAACAATATATATAGGGTGTTTGGGGGCTGGAATGGATTAAAGGCATTTCAATTAATTTTTATGAACAAAAATAATTTGGCATACGAGCAATTTGAGTTATGAGCTTAGTCACAGAACGAATTAAACTCCTAAGTAGAGGTATCACTGTATCTGGTTTTCATTACAGCCAGTGCCAAAAAGCCCGTTTCAAATTAATAATACATTACAAACGGTAGAAGGACTTGCATTGATTTGCAGTAGGCCCTACAATGATTCCTACTCTCCACTGACGCCTCCCCTGGCAGTAGTCCATGCCTCCCAAGTAGGAAACCACTGACCTACAGTATATTGACCCATATGGAACATTTCTATTGTGGTGTACAAAATACAACGTGTCAGTACTTATGTTCTGAGATCTCACGTGACTACTTAAGGGTTAATCACCATTATTTACACTAGTTGTTCTCAATTTTGGATCCGCTGACCTATAGGGCAGCGTTTCTCAAAATCCACTCTGCACCCCACCAATGAGTTGCAAGATTATCCTAATGGGCCACAAAATTATTGCTACACGAGTATCTGGTCAGGCTTCTTCATGTAAACCATGGGTTGGAAACCGTGAGATCATGGAGGATCCTGGAGGGATCATGGAGGGATCATGGAGCGGTTTCTGGGGGATCATGGAGGGACTAGATAAGATTTACCATTTTCTGAATGAATAATTGCTTGCCAAACAATGGTTTAGCAACAATAGTCCATATGTTAATTTTAGTTAATTTAAAAGGGTTCTCCATGCATGGAGTCCTAAAAACATTTGAAAAGTACTGATTTACAATGTCTGCAGTAATTGGGGCATCTAAATCATATTCACTTCACAGGACGTCGCCAATGATAGGATAGTCAAATGTAGCTATTGCTTTCCATCTGATACAGTAAGCCAAATTATGCTTCCTGACGTTCACCTTGATGTTCCAGAGTCTACTGAAATTTCTGCAGCAATGCAAAGTGGAAACAAATGAGTAGTACTCTTGAGTGTAATACCTGTTTTACACATTCGTGTGAATGGCAAGGCGAGTTGCTCAATGACACTTTCGTCGAAACGTTTGAAATCGTGCTTTGGATGCGAATGACTAAGCCATACACACACAGTGTGTCTCGCCAGATGGTCATTCCCCAATCGCCACTCATGTACAGCACCATTCACATATCGGATACCTGCATTCTATTGACGTTGCACTGAAGGCATTAGAGGGCACCCATTATTACTTTTTTCACCTTGCAGGTGGACTGGTTATTGGAGGGCACCGTTTATTAGATGGCACTGTTAATTGGAATAAATATTTTATCTGTAGGGTCATTTAAGACAACTCGTATCTGCGGAGAAAATAACAAATACACACCATCTACAGCAACGAATTGGAGAAGAATGTACAAGTTTTCTGAAGAAATTCTTCTGCAAATCCATGCAGATTGGATTCAGTGCCTTCAAATGTTCGCTGACTGAGAGGGACATCATGTTGAACACATTAAATGACTGTCCTTTATGGTGCACAGTCCAACATATAATTCCAAACAAAATGGGCTGTAACTTTTGAACCATAACTGCTACTTCGAATCTGTTTGCAGGAATGATCTTGTAAGAAAATGTGGATGTTATTTGATATGTGGCACACCCCCTTTCCATTTAAAAAAATTGACTTAGATTCAACATGGCCGATGTAAAGAAGATGTCTATGTTTGGCACATACTGATAGACCACTGCACCCATACCTTACTGGAATATTCAGGTTTCCCAATTGCTGTCATCATCACCATAATCATCTCACCCTTCTCCCACCCATGGTGGGGTCGGGTCTGCAGGTTCTCATCCTCCACTCCGTCCTATGCCCCACAATGTCTTCCGCCACCCCACACTTCTCCATGTCCTTCAACACAACCTGCTCCCACGTCCGCTTTGGCCTTCCCCTGCCTCTGGTGCCCCCAACCACATGTCCACCCATAATGGATCTAATAAGCTCCTCCTCCTCTCTCCTCATTACATGCCCATAACACCTCAACCGCCTCTCCCTCATCTTCTCTGCCATGTCTCCCACCCCCAGGCTCCCTCTAACATAATCATTTCTTACTCTGCTGGCTTGAGACACCCCAGTCATGTAGTGCAGCATATGCATCCCAGCCACTTGCCTTCTCCTTTCATGGTTCTTCCGAGCTGTCCAACACTGATCCATACAGCATGGCAGGCCTGACGACCATTTTGTACATTTTGCCTTTCAACTTTATCGGGACCCAGCGGTCACACAGGACTCCACTAGCCTGTATCCACTTCAGCCATCCTGCATTAATCCTATTGGTTACATCTGAGTCAATCTCCCCATTGCTCTGGAAAACTGATCCTAAGTAACGAAACTGTTGCACCGCTGGTATACCCTCCCCCTATCAACGGATCTCACCCCCTTGTCCCTGACTGCCAAAAATTGAAAGCTAGGTACTCTGTCTTATTCATGTTCACTTTGAGACCCCCTCTTTCCATTGCTGTCTTAATGTCCTGTAGGCCGTTTTGTGCATCCTCCTTGGACCCCTCAAGCTTTCCCATATCATCAGCAAATACTAGGCACTGAGGGGCCCATTCCCCTATCCCCGTCAGCAGCTCATCCATTACCAGAGTGAATAGATATGGGCAAAGTGCTGACCCTTGATTCACACCAACCGGCACATTGAAGCCTGCAGTGTTTCCCCATGCTGTCCTCACCCTAGCAATGGCACCCTCATACATATCCTGCACTATCCTAATATGGCCTTCTTCAACCCCCTTCTTCCTTAAAACGCTCCAAAGCACCTGTCTAGGGACACTATTATATGCCTTCTCCAGGTCAACAAATACTGCATAGAGGTCCTTCCTTGCTGCTCCATGCTTCTCTATCATCTGGCATAGAATAAAGATTGGTTCCATGGTGGAACTACCTGGCATAAACCAAAATTGGTTTCCCTGGACTCGAGTTTGGTCTCTGAGGCGACATTCTATTACTGGCTCCCACAGCTTCATAGAATGGCTCATTAGCTTTATGCCTTGTCCCTCCTTGCCAACATGGCCATTAAAGTCCCCTCCAATAATCAGACGATCAGATCCCTTTCCCCGTCTAATTCTGTTATTTACTGACTATACCACCTCATCAAAATCCCACCAAAAATCCCGTTTGGTGGCCTCATCACATCCTGCTTGCAGAGCATAAGCACTGATGAGGTGGAGCCCAATACCCTGTCAAACTACATTAACTGAAATGATCCTGCTATTGATTCAATGAACAGCTGTGATCCCCTGCTGTAATTCCCTACTCAATACAATACCGACCCCATTATGCCCCTCCTCACTACCCGTGTAGAGTAATTTGTATCCCTCACCCAGTGCCCATGATCAGTTCCCTTTCCATTGCGTTTCTTGGAGGAAGGCAACACCAACCCTTCTATGCTTCAGGGTGTTTACTAATTCCCCTGTTTTTCCTATAAGGGTCCTCACATTCCACGTCCCTAACCATAGCCTAGCCCCCTTAAATAGTGGGATAACTCTGGTGGGGGCTCCCCAGCCAGATGCCCAGAACCTGCAGCAACAGTGACAGGGCTACCTGTGGGGGGTGCCGTCCTACCCCACAGGAGACACTCAATGTTTCTTCCATCATTGTCATGTGAGCAGAGGTCCCACGCTCACATGACAATCCACCCCTTACACCCTACACTGCAGGGATGCAATCCTAGGACTGCAATAATACCAATAATGACCAATAATAACAATAATAACACTAATAATAATAACCATAATTAAAAATGAAAAATATAAAATAGGAATATATTAAATTATTTTCCTGCTGTGGGGGGTTGGTACCAGGCTGCAAACGCAGCGTGGTCACTGACAATGCAGATGACGCACACTCGAGCAACCACCACGAGGTTAGGGTTAAATCGCCCAAACTCACAAAAGTTCTCCACCCGTTTAAAAGACAAAAAGACCACTCCCACAGCCCTACCATAAACTCACCGAAAATATCCAAAAATATATAAAAATCCGCAAGACAGATGGGCAAGCAGTACCACACGGGACCAGCGCCACCTAGTGTCCTTCCATTTTGTCCCACTTCACCACCTGCATACATCATCTGGTATCCCCCTCCCCCAGGGCCCTTGACCTATTCCCCTTCCACTTGATCTCCTGGATGAATGCAATGCTGATCTTCCTATGCTTTAAGATTGTGACTAGTTTCCCAGTTTTCCCAGAGAGGGTCCCCATATTCCACGTCCCTAGTCTC
This sequence comes from Trigoniulus corallinus, assembly GCA_013389805.1. NCBI lineage: Eukaryota > Metazoa > Arthropoda > Diplopoda > Spirobolida > Trigoniulidae > Trigoniulus > Trigoniulus corallinus. The sequence goes on from JAAFCE010007744.1 coordinate 25,507,654, forward strand.
AGTTTAGCCCCCTTATTTGATGTGACAGCTCTGACTGGGGACACCCCAGTCAGACGCCTAGAATCTACAGTAATAGTGGCAGGGCTACCTGTGGGGGGTGCCATCCAACCCCCACAGGAGACACTAATTAATTGTTGAAGCATTGCCAAGTGAATGGAAGTCTGACACTCACCTGACAAATCGCCACCCACACCATATGCCCAAGGTATGCAGTCCTAGCACTGCATGCCCCCAGCATGCAACAAAACCAATAACAGCAACAACAGCAACAACAGCAACAACAACAGCAAACACCAACAATAACAACATTAATAATGATAATAATCTTTTTTTTTATCTAATGACAATGTAAAATAAGTTCTGCTGTCTGCCGTTGATGCCCCACTGCCAGCACAATGTGCCTACTGCCAGAGCAGACGGCAGGCTGGTCTACAGTAGACGGTAATGGCAGGAAGATGCCACGTGGTTAGGCTTATCAGCCACAACCACGCAACCACCCTCCTGCATGGGAAAAGCACCCCATGCATGCACAGCCCTACCTGCTACCGGAACCACGTGTTTATCGCCCTGGTACAGGCGGTTGTTTTTTGTTGTTGTTGTTATTAATCCTGTAATACAGCCAAAAATCGTCTCCACACAAAAACAGTGACGTTCGCCCACAAATGCCACCTATCCAAAGCCTCCCAATTGCTGTCAAGATTTTGAAATAACAGGGTGTACTGTGACTTTTGAATCACCTTTTATGTTAGTATTAGTGCTTCCATGGTAACGTCATGGCCATACTTACATTTGATTGGCTATTGCTCTGAATGGCCAACCTTATTTATAGTAACCTTGACCAGCATAACAAAATTAAAAGCATGGTCCATGCATTTGATCAGGGAAAAATGAAAAATGCCAGCAGGCTCCAACCAGTTTTAACAGATGACAGAAGATACAGGTAATTAGTTTAAATTAATACAAAACGGATTTGCATAATTTAGTGACTTTTAATTTAGGGAATTAATCTTTTTAAGTTTAGTGTATTCGTTTTTTTAGTTTAGTGGATTCGTTCTATTTAGTTTAGTGGATTCGTTTTTTTAGGGAATTTCTTTTATAATTTGTTTCTCAGTTAAGTAAAGTCAGTTCTGGATCCCAAAATGACTAATCAAAGCGTTTTAGCGATCCCTTTCAGTCAGTCCTTTGGTTGGACCAAACGTGAGACCATGCTCACACCACAATTGACCTGGTCAATCACCAAGACGTGACTAATGACGCTACCATTGCTACAAGGCAGAAATGAGCCACTTTGCATGCTCATTTCGATGGAAAAGTCTTTGTATACGCTTACTGCAATCTCTTTATTGACCTGGAAACAGGACTATGATTTGCATAGGGTGAAGAGAAATTTCATGAATTTGCAGTGATAAAGGGGAGATTGTTGAAGAAAATTTTCTTGCTAACTCTGAATACATTCATTAACCTTTACATTAAGAAACGCTTTTCCCGCCTATGGGAAACGTAAGCAATATGCTGGTGGGTACTTATCACAGCCGGCCGCCAATCTAATGTTGCAACTCCTATTTTTCTTCATTAGAGCAGTTTACCTCCAAGACGGAAGCCCCACACTGAAATGTTGCTGAACAAAATGTACATTTAACTCAAGTAGTATGGGTCCTTCTGTATGCACAATATTCTACATATATATACTACAAGGAATTAGTGCTTCACTTCCCATCGAATATAAAGCATATAAGAATGCAATCGTTTTGATGGCAGGTGAATTTCCAACATTATAAATATGCAATAAACTCTAAAAACAGTCCATAAGAGGAACCTTTGTGTATTTGCATTACCATTCATTTTCAGTATTCCTCTCCTGCCAAAGGCAAGGAAGAGTAAAATAGACCCAGCAACACGTGGAAGAAATGTTGGATTAGGCTAAGCTCACACTGGCGCCGACTACTGTATGTGTGACTCCAACTACAAGTGACTTGGTCAGACGACTCAAGTCCTCACACTGAGTCCGACTTCATCAGACTTCCTCTACCAGTTGCTTTTTCTTTGCCCATCTTTATTATGACTGGCTGAATGATGACTGTTGGGGAGGTAACACCAAAGATGACAAAGAATGATGGAATGGGTTCTATTGTTGTTGCTGTTTATTAGTGTTTTAGAGGTCATCGACAGCAATGGTCATTAGGGTCCAGAAAGCCAGTAAAGGTTCACCCCACCATGCTGAAAATAAATAAGGGCAAAAGCCAAATAAAAGTAATAGGAAAATAAAAAGGCAAAAGCCAACTAAATATGGGTTAAATAAAGCCAAATAAATAAGGGCAAAATAAATAAAGGCAAAAGCTAGAAGAGACATAAAGATAAACAGGCACAAGCCAAAACAGACACAGAAATAAAAAGGCAAAAGCCATATAAATACAGAGGTAAAAAGGCAACAGAGCCAAAAGCGACACAACGATAAAAGGCAAAAACGCCAGAAAAAGGAAAGTGTCTGGATTAGAATTTGTGAAGCATGCCAGCAGCCTCCTTCATGAATACAAGCAAGCTCTCAACTCCCTGGGGGTAACCCCCAAGGGAGGTGGAGAGCTCGGGACTGACTCCCAGTCGATATCAGAGCTTATGGTATCTCTCACAGTGACTAAAGATATGCACCACTGTGAGAGGCTCCCAACAATGGTCACACCATGGATTTTTCTCACCCCACAGTCGGTGGGAGTGGGTGAGGAAGGTGTGACAAATTCGTAAATGGGCAAGAACAACCTCCTCCCTGAATTATTGGTGGTAAGAGGGCACCCAGTGCCCTGAGGTGTCTTTAATTGTGCAGTTTGTTGGTGGTCTCTGCACACCAGTGGGACAGCCATTGACGACGGATGGACCGTCACACCATCTGGAGAGCATCAGAAAGAAACGGCAATACTGGTATATTCTGGCAGGTGAGCCATCTGAAGGGCTTGGGCATCCGCCCTCTCATTGCCAATGATGCCAAAATGCCCAAGGACCCACATAAACACCACTGTCTTGCCCTGCTTATGCATCATGAGCAGCAATTTTTGCACATTGTGGATGATGGCATTTCTGCCATAAAGGGTGTGCAACAGCTGAAGAGAGGATAGGGAGTCAGTCACAAAAACAAAGTGTCTGTCGTCCAAACAGTGCCCTGTGCAGAGCTGTGAGCTATGCAGTTGAGACACCAGCAACGCCTGGAAGGTGGCCTCCTATGATATGACCAGTCGTAAAGACTCACCAACCCAAGGAGATGCCATCATTTGACCCATCCATATAGGGGAGCGGCAAGTTGCGTTGGAAACACCAGTTTTCGTCTGATCACTGAAGTTAAGCAACGCAACCCCAGTTAGTACTGACATGGGTGGCAGCTTGGGAAAACTGGGTACCGCTAGTATCCAAAAATCGTTGCATTAGTGTAGTGTCTGTGTAGTCCCTGCATCAGAACTACACCGTGGACGGGGCTCTAATGACCTTGTAGTTGAAGGGCCCTAAAACACCAACAAACAACAACCCATCCATATAGAGAAAAACATGGCCCCGATAGGTCAGAGAGAGGCGATCAAACTCATTGGTACATTGACCTATCAGTACTGACTTTGGGTAAGGCTGCAAGCGTTAAGTCAAAAGTTGGCTTTGGCACTGTCTATGGTGGAACAGAAGCTAGCAGTACAGGCTGCACCCCAAGAACAGTCACACCCAGACTAGAGACCATCCATCCACTGCATACCACAGGAAGAAGGAACCCCTGGGTGGCAATCAAATGGCTGACATGAAGTGCAACAAAAACGACCAGGTGTGCAGGGTGCTGTGGCTGACTTTTCAGCCACAAAATATATGTGGCCACCAAGAAATGCTTCCACACAGAAATGAATGACATATGTCTTGTCAGGGGAGAACTGAGAGCCATGAGAGTGGACAAACTCGCTGGCACTCTTTAGTGCCAGTTGCAGTTGATGCTCGAGGCAGTGCATAGCTGTGGCCCAATACGAGACAGCAAAGTCGTTCACAAATAGGAACGACTGCACTGGGGGGAGGAAGGTGAACGGAGGAGGGTAAGCCATTCACTGCAACAGCTCCCAAGGGGTAATGGGATCATTATACCCCTCAGCAACACCACCACAGAAGTTAACTCTAAAGCGTTCTGCAGTCTGTTTATGTTTAATAAACGCTGCTGCATAGTGCTGGGAACTGGAGACGGTTGTGAACGTCCTTACCAGTTCTTCATTCAGCTCCCACGGCAGTAGAATGTGTCTGCCTTGAACAAGAAGACTTGAGTGGGTTCAAGTCCTCCACTCACGCCTATCTCCCACCAGGTACTTAATCACCCCACATACTACCACATCCTTATGTACAAACTGCTCCCACGTGTGTTTTGGCCTTCCCCTAACAAGGGTTCCTTGGTACACCCAACATCTTGCATCCCCATAATGGACTTAGGGAGCTACTCTTCCCTGTGTGAATACATGACAAAGTCACATGAATTTGGCTCTAGTGGGAGGTTAGCCTAAGCCTGATTCCATGGCATGTGACACTGGTGAGAATATCATTCAAGCAGATGGTGATGGAGCAGCTCCACTTTTTGGTTGGATAGTGCTAAATCATCCAAAACGCGGAGTTCAGAGGTAAATAACCACATTTGTCAACCACAAGTGTTGCATTCATTGGATTGGCTATCACTTTAACAGCCAATAGCATTCAATGAGCAGACATTGTTAGATTTTTTTTGTGTGCGCCAGCTCACGGGCGTTTTTAAAAACATTGAAAACTAGCATGATTTCTGGTCTTCCACGGAAACACAACAGGTGCAATTTCCTTGGCGCCTATAGTGGACGCCATAATTTTTTCATCTGCTCGGGCATTATTCTCGCCAGTGTCACGTGCCTCAGAACCATGCTTTACTCTTATGCCAGCTGCTTACAAACCATAATTATTCAAAAGCCTTTTTTGTTGCGCCGTTTATTGGAGAGCGCCGTTTATTAGAGGGCGCCGTATATTATTTTTTTTTTCAATTTATAAATGGAAAGTTTTTAGCCGCACAAGTAGATTTTATTAATTTTGATGTTTGCTGATGCCACTCTCGAATCTGAATTTATGGGCAAAATAAAATTGAGAAAAGTAATCAATGGTTCATTTAAAATTTAAATCCTTACCCTAGATTTAGATAACTGTAGAGGTTTAGCCACAGGACGATTACTATCATTCTCAACTGCAGAAATTGCCAACAATTTAAATGCTAAAGAATACTTTCTCTTTGAAACTTTTCTTTCAACAATATCTGCAGTAAAGCTTAGTTTACACGACTGTGACTTCTTAGGAAGTTCAACCTATCATGTGAAAATACTGTGAATCGCATTGCACCAGGGTCACCCACAGAACAGAGGAGGAAGAAAAACCCTGGGGTACACCAGTATTTTGGTTATAAAATGTGGTGTTGGAACAGAGTGGTACACCGGCATCCCCACACAGACAACCAGCCAATACTCCTGTGGGTTCCAGGCGCCTGGCTAGGGGGTTCCCAGTCATAGCATGTTCAATGGACCCACGGACCCAACCCTGCCACAGGCTGGGTAAGGATGTGACGATGATGATTCTAATTCTAATTCACGACACTGCAAGCAGCCTTATTTGGCCAATATGGCAGTGCAGAGACCAACTCTCATTCTTACATAAATTACTAAAAAGCTCCCAAAACCCTAGGCTTAAATTCCTGTGATCCCTCTACAACACTAGTAATGGTAGGGTGGCATTTTATGAGGCCCTCCACCTTATCCTTTCCAAGGCTATTCCATTGTTGAATGGTCCTTGGTAAGAAAGACCAGTAATATGGGTCTGTCTGTGCCCTAATCTCCTTCAATTTATACGAATGATCCTTTCTCCCTTTGTACTTATCAGGGGACACAAATCCCACCAGAGGTTCATCACACCCCAGCAGCAGCAGTCTGATAAACAGACTTATGCTGTGAGATGTTCGCCACTGGCTTAGTGTTTCCCAACCTAATTCCCTTATCATGTCAGACACACTATCCCTGTGAGAAAACCTGTGGAATGCAATTCTTTCTGCCCTCCTCTGTATCCTTTCAATCTCCCAAGATAATTCCTGCCTGAAGGGAAACCAAATTGGACTACCGTACTCCATAATTGGTCGCACCATTGAAATATATGCTGTTTCCCTCACCTCCCTTGTGCTGTCCCGAAGGACCCTACTAATCAGATGGAGGATTTGACCAGCCCTCCCAACCAATTTACTAATATGATCCTTCCAGGTACCTTGACTATTTAAAATTATTCCAAGGTGTTTATGGGTCACAACTCTCTCAACCCTCACTCCACCTATATAGTAATCAAAATCAAGTAGCTTCATAGATCTAGATATTGTAACAATCCTACACTTTTTCAGATTTAATGGCAATTCCTATTTTACACACCAATTGTAAATCTTATCGAGATCCTGTTGTAATTGTGCACAGGATGATAACCCCTCATCTAATACCCGAGCTGTACATGTGTCACCTGCAAATAGTTCAAGGAAGGAACTAATGTCAAATCCTATGTCATTCACATAGAGAATGTATAACAAAGGGCCCAAAACACTTCCCTGTTGTCTATCAAGCAGATAGGACCTTACCCACTGAGTAACCTTACAATGTATCCCTAGACTTGACATCTTTGAAATCTGCTTATCATGGGGCAGCATGACAAAAGCCTGTTCAAAGTCTAAGAATACAACATCAACCTGCTTTCTGTTGTCTAAAGCCCTTTGAATATAATCCATCAAACAAGCCATTTGGGTGTCACATGACCTCCCTTTCCTAAATCCATGCTGATTGTTGCTAAAGATGCCATTCTTTTCCAGATATCCCATAATAGAGGAGAATAGGATGTGTTCAAAAACCTTGGATACAGCACTCGTTAATGAAACTGGTCTATGGCACTTAGGGTCTGCTGTGTCTCCTGACTTGAAATTGGTACCACATTAGCCAGTTTCCATGATGATGGAACAATACCCATGTTTAATGACTTTCTAAGTATTTTCACCAAATAATAGCTAAGTATCCCTGAAAGTCACTGCATAATATATGGAGTAATTCCATCATGACCTGCAGCCTTATGAACCACTGATTTGCTTAGTAGTAGCTCAATTCCCACCCTAGTGATAGTAACCTCATCCATTCCCCCTGGAGAATCACTATCAAGTACCAGCTGGAAGTTCCTCCTACTGGTTGCAAAGCTTTTTGCAAATGCATCATTGAAAACATTTGCAATCATAAGACTATCCTTAACTACATTTCCTGAACTATCTTTAACCACTGTATCCCTATAACCCTCTTTTCTACACCTCTTCAGATACCCCCAGAACGCCTTTGGTTTTTTCTTAAGCCTGTCTCCCAAATGTTTGCATGAAAATTCTTGTAAGCCTTCTTCATATACACTTTAACCATTTTCCAGGCCTTCTTATAAACTAACTCACTATTGGCATCCCTCCCTCTCCTAAGTGCATTCCTAGCCTTCTGCTGGTTCTACAAAGCTACCTTCACCTCTTTCGTATACCATTCAGGAAAAGTATTATTCCTTATAATCTTAGTAGGGACAGCTAGCTGTTTGCCCTTCTCTAAGAGGGCCAAGGAATCGTTGCCAAGATTCCTCAACACCACAGGTATTAGAAATGCTATAAAAATCATTTAAATCATATTCTAGATATGATTTATAATATACCCAATTTGCCTTATTATATTGGTATGCCACCCTGTCTGGTGCCACCTGTCTAGGTAACCTTTTCGCTATCTCCACCCTAACCCCTGCATGGTCACTAATTCCTTCAATACACTCTACAGCGTTGATAGAGCTGGGCACATTTGTAAATACTAAATCTAAAATTCCTCATTTATCATGTGTAGGCATTGTCACAATCTGTTCCAATCCATTACAGTACAACTGCTCCAAAAATAGGCACAGAGCACCTGATAACCTGATACTAGTATCCCCAGTGGCGGATCCAGGATTTTCGTCGGGGGGGGGGGGGTTGAG
>JAAFCE010007744.1:25525562-25537385 GCA_013389805.1 Trigoniulus corallinus
GCTCCTATCGATTGAGGACCTAGGAATTGAGCTCCTATTGATTGAGGGCCTAGGAATTGTGCTCCTCAGAACATGTCGACCTAGGAATTGTGGCCCTACCTATTATTCACCTAGAAATTGCGCTCCTACCAATTGTCGACCAAAGAATTGTGCTCCTAGCAATTGATGTCCTAGGAATTGTGCTCCTAGCCATTGATGTCCTAGGAATTGTGCTTCTCCCAATTGTCGACATACAAATTATGCTCCTCCCAATTGTCGACCTACGAATTCAGCTCCTACCAATTGAGGACCTAGGACAGTGGTGGCGAACCTTTTTTTTGAAGACGGGTCACCATAACACGAAAATAAAACAAAAAGTTGTCCACGGGTCAAGTGCAAGCTCTATTTAATTTTATGAATAAAAAATTATTAATCATAATGAATAAATTAGTTTATTGAAGTAGCAAATAGAGAACATCATCATAATACCCTTATCTCGCCTGGGGCAGGGTTGGGTTTGTGGGTTTTAGCTCACCAGGTCCTCATCCACCACACGCACTACGAGACTATAAACTAGATATGATTCACGCTGGGTCACTGAAAATTGCACGGTGGGTCACAGGTTCGCCACCACTGACCTAGGAGTTGTGCCCCTCCCAACTGTCGACATAGGAATTGTGCTCATACCAATTGTCGCCATCTTCTATTAGGAATGAGTAGGGAATGCCATTGAGCATGAGTGAAATGTGAAAACGGCTGCACGGCGTGTAAACTTTCACAAAAGGAACTCATCATCATCATCATCATCATACCCTTCTCCAGCACGAAACTGGGTCGGGTCTGTGAGTTCCAATCCTCCACCCCCGTCGATCCCGACAAGGCCCCCATCCCCCCCACACACACCCATGTCCTTTTGTACCACCTGCTCCCACGTCTTCTTTGGTCTCCCCCTCCCCCTGACGCTCCCAACCACCTGCAGTCCCATGATGGACCTAACTACCTCCTCCTCCCCACTTCGCATCACATGCCCATACCACCTCAATCTGTTTTCCCTCATCTTCTTCGCGATGTCTCCCACCCCCACACTACCTCTAACATGATTGTTTCTGATCCTGTCGGCTCGTGACACCCCGCTCATGAAGCGCAGCATTCGCATCTCCGCCACCTGCATTCTCCTTTCATGGTCCTTCCTCACTGCCCAACACTCTGAGCCATACAGCATAGCTGGCCTAACCACAGTTCTGTAGACTTTGCCTTTTAGCGTTATAGGCACCCGGCGGTCACACAGGACTCCACTTGCCTGTCTCCACTTCAGCCAACCTGCCTTAATCCTATTAGACACATCATCATCATCATCATCATCATCATCATCATCTCACCCTTCTCCCTCCTGAGGCAGGGTCGGGTCTGTGGGTTCTAATCCTCCATTCCCGCCTATTTCCCACCAAGTCCCCCTCCACCCCGCACACCTCCATGTCCCTTTGCACCACCTGCTCCCATGTCCGCTTTGGTCTTCCTCTACCTCTGGTGCCCCCAACCACCTGCAGTCCCATAATGGACCTAATAAGCTCCTCCTCTCCCCTTCGCATCACATGCCCATACCACCTCAACCGGTTCCCTCTCATCTTCTCCGCAATATCTCCCACCCCCAGGCTACCTCTAATGTAATCGTTTCTAATTCTGTCCAATCGCGTCACCCCACTCATGTAGCGCAGCATTCGCATCTCGGCCACTTGCATTTGCCGTTCATGGTTCTTCCTAACTGCCCAACACTCTGACCCATACAGCATAGCTGGCCTAACGACGGTTCTGTAGACCTTACCCTTCAACTTTATTGGGACCCGGCGGTCACACAGGACCCCACTTGCCTGCCTCCATTTCAGCCACCCTGCATTAATTCTATGGGTCACATCAGAATCTATTTCCCCATTGCTCTGGAAAACTGATCCTAAATACCTAAACTTTTGTACCACTGGAATCCTGTCTCCCCCACAGTGAAGCTCACCCCCTTGCCCCTGGTCACTAAAATTGAAAGCTAGGTACTCTGTCTTCTTCATGTTCACCTTGAGACCCCCACTTTCCACTGCTGTCTTAATGTCCTGTAGGCCCTTTTGTGCATCCTCTTTGGACTCCTCTAGCCATCCCACATCATCAGCGAATACCAGGCACTGAGGAGCCCATTCCCCCACTCCCGTCAGCAGCTCATCCATTACTAGAGTAAATAGATATGGGCTATGTGCTGACCCTTGATGCACCCCAACCAGCACGTTGAAACCTGCAGTGTTTCCCCATGCTGTCCTCACCCTAGCAGTGGAGCCCTCATACATATCCTGCACTATCCTAATATGGCCTTCATCAACTCCTTTCTTCTTTAAAACACTCCATAGCACCTGTCTAGGGACACTATCATAGGCCTTCTCCAGGTCAACAAATACTGCATGGAGGTCCTTCTTTGCTACTCTATGCTTCTCTATCATCTGTCTTAGAATAAAGATTGGTTCCATGGTGGACCTACCAGGCATAAATCCAAATTGGTTTCCCCGGACCCTAGTCTGCTCTCTGAGGCGACACTCTATGACTCGCTCCCACAGCTTCATAGAGTGGCTCATTAGCTTAATGCCTCTATAGTTTCCACAGTCCTGGGCATCCCCCTTGCCCTTGAACAATGGAATTATCCAACTCTCACGCCATGCAGATGGCATCCTATCACCTTTTGCTAACTTATTAAAAAGCTTCACAAGCCATGCAATGCCAGTGGTCCCCACGGTGTGCCAAACATTGATGGGGATCTTATCTGGGCCTACTGCTTTGTGACATTTCATTTTGTGAAGGGCTCTGACGATTTCAGCCTCACTCACCCTGTCCACTGCCTGAGGAATTATGCTTGGGTTGCTTGCTGTGGCTGTTACACTGGTGACAGTATTTAAGAGGCTGTGGTAGTATTCCTCCCACCTTTTGGTCACCTCTGTTGGTTGGAACAGAACCCTACCATTGGTATCCTTGACTGTTATAGCCCTGGTAACGTCCTTACTCATTTTATCCCTGGTTTTAGCCAGTCCAAAAACTGCTTTCTCTCCTTCCCTTGTCCCCAATTTTTCATATAGTGCCTCATACTTCTGATACTTGGCCAGGGCAATGGTCCTTCTGACATTTTTCTTTGCCTGAACATAGTCTATCTTTGAAACCTGGTCCCCTATTTCTCTCCACCTATGGAAAGCTACCTTCTTTAGTTTGATTGCAGCTTCCACCTCCTCAGTCCACCATCATGTCTGCCTACCCTGATAAGCTCCTCCTACTCTACCCATACCTAAGAGAGCCTCACCACATCTCCTAATTTTCCTAGCAACCTTGTCCCACATGGCATTGGCTGACCCATCCCATTCCCAGTCAACCTGGCTGAGAACCTCCTGCTGGAATTCATCTGCCTTGGTGGGCAACTTCCACCACCTAATAACTGATTCTCCCTTCCAAGTATGTTGCCTAACTGTCCCCTTCATTAGTAATTCTATCATGAGCAGCTTATGGCCACTCTCCTTCTGGAAATCCTCACTGGGTAGAGCCCAGCAGTCTTGGATCTCTGCCCTGTGCTGCATCCTAACCATGAAAAAGTCTATCTGGGAGCTCCCCTGTGGTGACTGAAAAGTGATTAGGTGCCTTTCCCTCTTTTTGAACCAAGTATTGGCCAATGCAAGGCCATGTGCTCTTGCTGTCTCAAGGACTTTCTGCCCCTCTGGGTTGATCATCCCATACCCACATCCCCCATGTACCTCCTCATATCCCAGACCATTGTTACCCACATGTGCATTAAAGTCACCCCCAATAATCAGACGCTCATTTCCCCTGCCCTGTCTAATTGTACTGTCTACTGAGTGTACCAACTCATCAAAATCATTCCAAAAGGCTGTTTTTATGGTGTCACTCAGGCCTGCTTGGGGGGCATACACACTTATGAGGTGGAGCCATATACCCTGCCAAACTACAGAAACTAACATTAACCTACTACTAATTCTCCTAACTGAAGTGACCCCCCTGCTGTAGTTCACTACTTAATACAATACCCACCCCATAATGTCCCTCTTCACTACCTGCATAGATGAGTTTGTATCCCTCCCCCAGGGCCCGTGACCTATTACCCTTCCAACGCGTTTCCTGGAGGAATGCAACACTGACCCTCCTATGCTTCAAAATTGTTACTAGCTCTCCAGTCTTCGCCGAGAGGGTCCCCAGATTCCACGTCCCTAGTCTAAGTCTACCCCCCTTATTTGGTATGACAGCTCTGACTGGGGGCACCCCAGCCAGACGTCCAGAACCCACAGTGATAGTAGCAGGGCAACCTGTGAGGGGGTGCCGTCCAACCCCACAGGAGACACTCATTAGTGGACTCATCATTGCCAAGTGAGTGAAGGTCTCACACTCACCTGGCAGTCCCTTAACAACTTAAAACTTATCACTAAACCAAACTACTAACTACAAAACCCATAAACCACAAACCAATAACCACTAAATTACTAATAAAATAAAATAATAAAAAAAATATGTAAATATGTAAATTAATAATTAAACATTTAAATAAATATATAAAGAAATAAATGATTAAAATACTTGCTGCAGATAAATTTGGGCTCCTAGCTCCAATGCAGCCCAGTGTCTGTCTATGCAGATGACACATGTGCTGCAGTGAAGCACGATGGGAGCAGCAGAAATGGCGTGAGGTTAGGCCAAGTATGCCGACCTCACACCAAGCCTCTCACACCACTCAAAGGGCCCAAAAAAACTGCAATCCTACCGTCCTCTGGAATCACAAGGTGTTCGCCTTGAAAAAGGCGGTTTTGGTTCTTCTATTTGTGTTGTTTTTTTCAGACAAAATCCAAAAAATCTACGCACCAAGATAGATCGCTATGCAATGAGCCAAGCGCCACCTAGCGGTCCCCCCTTAAGATGATGTGATACCAGCAGTTGAGATGAGGTGATACCAGCAGTGCAGGAGTTTAGATACTTAGGATCAGTGTTCCAGGGAAATGGAGAAATGGGTTCCGATGTGCCTTAATCCTATTAGACACATTGGAGTCTATTTCTGAATTTCCCTGGAACACTGATCCTAAGTATCTAAACTCCTGCACTGCTGGTATCACCTCATCTCCTGAGCATACCTTGCCTTCTGGCCCCTGACCACTCCAATTAAAGGCTAGGTATTCTGTCTTTTTCACATTCACCTTTAGGCCCCCCTTCCCCATTGCTACCTGGATGTCTTGTAGGCCCTTTTGGGCCTCCTCGTTGGACTCTGCAAGCTTTCCCACATCGTCGGCAAATATCAAGCACTGTGGGGCCCATTCCCTCACTCCCGTCAGCAGCTCATCCATGACTAGAGTAAATGAGTATGGGCTAAGTGCTGACCCTTGGTGTATGCGCACCTGCACGTTGAAGCTTTTTGTGTTTCCCCAAGCCGTCCTCACCCTAGCGATAGAGCCCTCATACATATCCTGCACTATTCTAATGTGACCTTCATCTACCCCTTTTCTTCTTAGCACATTCCATACTACCTGTCTAGGAACGCTATCATATGCCTTCTCTAGGTCAATGAATATTGCATGGAGGTCCTTCTTTGCTGCCCTATACTTTTCTGTCATCTGCCTTAGAATAAATATTGGCTCCATTGTAGACCTACCAGGCATAAACCCAAATAGATTTCCCTGGACCATAGTGTATTTTCTGAGGCGGCCCTCAATGACTCTTTCCCAAAGCTTCATGGAGTGGCTCATTAGCTTCATGCCTCTATAGTTTCCACAATCCTGGGCATCACCTTTGCCCTTGAACAATGGAACTATCCAGCTCTCCCTCCTTGCTGATGGCATTCTGTCTCCACTTGCTACCTTATTGAAGAGCTTTGTTAACCACGTTACTCCTGTGGCCCCAAAGGTATGCCAAACCTCCATGGGAATCTTATCTGGGCCTACTGTTTTGTGTCCTTTCATCTTGTGGAGGGCTCCAACTATTTCTTCCTCTGTCACCCTGTCGACTGCCTCTGACGTGCCTGGGTGGCTCTCAATGGTCCTTTCCTGATTGGCAGCATTTAAGAGGCCATGATAGTGCTCCTCCCACCTCCTGGTTATTTCTGCTGGTTGAAAAAGGACTCTACCACTGCTATCCTTGACCGTTATGGTCCTGGTAATGTCCTTACTTGTTTGATCCCTGGTGCTGGCCAGTCTAAAAATGTTTTTCTCACTTTCTTTTGTCCCTAACTCATCATATAGTTCCTCATACTTGTGGTGTTTGGCCTGGGTAATTGTCCTCCTAGAATTTTTCCTTGCTTGAATATAGGCAGTCTTTGAACCGTGGTCTCCCATGTCCTGCCACCTATGGAATGCCACCTTTTTAAGTTTGATGGCTGCTTCCACCTCCTCAGTCCACCACTATGACTGCCTACTGTGAGGGTTGCCTCCTACTCTTGCCATACCAAACATCATTTTTCATCATCTCCTGGTTGTCCTGGCAACCCTGTCCCACACAGCATCAGCAGACCCTTCCCAATCCCAGTCTACCTAGTGAGAAATCTCCTGCCTGAATTCCTCTGAGTTAGCTGGCAACAGCCCCCACCTAATAACTGGTTTTCCCTTCCAAGCATGCCTCCTGACTGCCCCCTTAATTTGAATCTCCAGCATGAGCAACTTATGCCCACTGGCTTTCTGGAAGTCTTCACTGGGAAGTGCCCAGCATTCTCGGATCTCTGCCCTATGTTGCTGCTCTACCATGAAAAAGTCTATTTGGGACCTGCCCTGTGTGGAATGAAAGGTGATGAGGTGCTCTTCCTTCTTTGTGAACCATGTATTGGCTAACACAAGACTGTGCGCTTGTTCTGACTGCAGGACTTTCTGGCCTGCACGGCTGACCAGGCCATGCCCACATCCCCCATGGACCTCTTCATATCCCAACCCATCCTTACCCACGTGGCCATTGAAGTCTGCTCCCCAATGATTAGGTGTTCAGTTCCCATGCTCTGGCGGATCCTGCCCTTCACTATCTGAACCTCTCTATCAAAAACCTACCAAAACTCATCTCTTATTGTGTCACTCAGGCCTGCTTGGGGGCATATGTGCTGATAAGGTGGAGCCCAATGCCCTACCAGACAGACTACTGTTACTAGCATCAACCTACTGTTGATGCACTTCACTACTGTAACCCCCTGCTGTATCTCATTGTTCAGTATAATCACCACCCCATTTCGTCCCTCTTCACAGCCAGTGTAGACGAGTTTATACCCTTCTCTCAATGCCCTGGATCGATTTCCCTTCCATCTCGTCTCCTGCACTTTCTGAATACTCCTCTTACGTTTTCTCATTATTTCATGATCTAATGGGTTTCTCAAAATAATTAATGAAGTCCCCCCAATCGTCATGTGTGAAAGAAAGTTTAGAGACATTAATCACATCAACTTATTATTATTAAATACCATATTCTATGCAAATTGGTCAGCAACAGAGCTGTGCTAAATTGATTATTCGCAACATTGGCAAATAATGAAACAGTCAAAACTTCTGGCATCCAAGGGACTTATCTTTCCAATAACAATCACCTACGGAGCTTTTATGTCAATTGACCCAATTTGATAGATAACGTTGCTATATCAATGACTGGCTTCCGGAGATCGTGTGAAAAAGGATATTAAAGATTAACGTTTGGAAAACAACAAATCAATAGAAAGCGTAAATGCGATTACGAATGTGTACTTCTCTACACTGCCAAGGCGAAAGAAGGGGATTTTTGCTAGGTAAGAATAGAAACCAATTTTTAATTTCCTGAATCATTCATGCATAAGCTTCTTAGTTGAAAAAAGTAACTCTTTTGTTGTTGGTCTTTGTTGCAAGTAACACCTGAATTGGAATAATTCGTTTCTAATAAATAATAGTCTGCTTCCTAAAACATGTCCCAGATTAAGATTATTTTTCGAAAACTTCTTTCCATCTCATAAGAAAATCCATTCATTATTAATGTACCTCGTCCATCAAACATTTCAAGAAAAAACACAGTGGATGGGCCGTAATTTGAATAACACAAACAAACCAAAAAACATCATATACAGAGCTTTAAATTAAACTTTAATTCATTCTTTCAATCGTCTTCACATCCCAGTTATATCGCATAAAGCTGGTTCCATGGCACGTGGCACTAGTGAGAATAGTGTTCGAGAAGACAGCAAAATTGTGACGTCAACCACAGCCGCTAAGCAATATTTGCGCCTGTTGTGGTTCTGTGGCAGACAAGAAATTGTGCAAAATCTAAAATGCCTGTGAGGTGGCGTACAGAAACCGAAAATCTAACAGTCAATAGAATTCAAAGAGCAGACGTTGTTAAATAGGTGATAGGCGTAGGGGCCGGGCAGAAGGACGGCATAATTGATCTGTTCCTAGAAAGCCAGATTCGTGGCTATACGAGATCATTCACAGAATCGATATGTATCTTGTTCGCAGGGAGGAGGCCTTCGAGCTGAAGGCGAGAAGTAGAGAACATTGTAAACGTACACAGCGAAAGTAGAGAACATTGTAAACGTACTTACCAAGGATAATTCATCACCTGCATCTTTCACCTCAATCACTAGGTAAAATTAGTAACTAGGTTAAAGGAAGGTGTACCCTGTCCCTGGCAATTCTGTGACTAATATGGCATTAACAATGGAAAAATTCAGTGAATTTACAATACAGCATTAAACAGCATTGTAGTTGTCAGTGTTGGGGACGAATTTTCCTAAAACCCTTCTCATTACCTGTCCATCCAACCTCAATGTTTTGGGGATGTCCACCATCCCCAGGCTACATTTAATACACCGTATTTATTCCAATAAGAGCCGCCCTCGAATAAACGCCGCATCATCAGCGTGAAATAAACAATAGACGCCACCCTCCAATAATCGCCGCCCTCCAACAATCGCCACTGCCTTTGCTCATAATCAAAGGTCCCTGTCCACCCCACACACTGCCATATCCTTATGGACAACCTGTTCCCGCGTCTGCTTCAGTCTCCCCCTGCCCTGGGTGCTTCTGACCACCTGCATTCCTGAAATGGAACCAATGAGCTCGTCCTTCCCTCTTCTCATTTCGTGTTCCTATTATTATTTGTCCATTTTTGGCGATGTCCACCACCCCAGGCTACCTCAGATATACTCATCCGTAATTGTATCCGTTCTAGACACCCCACTCTTTTACTGCAGCATTTACACCTCAGCTACTTGCATTCCATTGATGTGGATCTTCCTCACTACCCAACACTCTGATCGATACAGCATAGCTGGCCAAACCAACACCCTGTAAAACATCCCATTCAACTAAATTGGGACCCTCCTATCACAAAGGACACCGGTTGCCCATCTCCACTTCAACCATCCACCACATTCTATGGGTCACATCTACTGCTATGGAACGTTTATCCTAAGTACTTGACCTCTTTCACATTCTTCACCAGTTCGCCCGTATAAAATACGTCACTGTTATTTTACCATTCATTACGTCAGGTTATTTTACCATCCATCACAAAATTAATAAGCGCCACCTTCCAGTAAACGCCGCCCTCTAGTAAGCGCCACACCAAAAACGCCACGAAATAAATAAACGGCGCGGCGTTTATTGGGATAAATACGGTACTCATTCTTAATTATATCAGCTCTTGACAAACCTCTCATGTACCGCAGCATTCCCCTCTCAGCTACTTGCATTCTGTTGACGTGGCTCTTCCTCACTGCCCAGCACTCGGATGCATATAGCATAGCAAGGCTAACCACTGCCCTGCAGAACTTCCCATTCAACTTGTTGGGGACCCTCCTATCACACAGGACTCCGCTTCCCTGTCTCCACTTCAACCATCCCCATTGATTCTACGGGTCCAGCGCAGGAAGCCTAATGTTTTAATTTGATGCAGACGATGATCAGTTGCCAACCAAGATGGATCATTCTGAGTGGGTGCTCTGTACGCGTATTTCATTGACGAGTGATGCTTCTGAGAAGTTGCTGACAAAGTGGGACAAACGGCCGTCCCGCCGGGACAAGAGAGGGACGGCGGGACATGAAGTCTGAATAATGTTATAGCTGAGTAATATAATCTATTAATTATATTACGACAGGTAGTCGTCGACTTACGACTGCAATTGGTTCTGACAGACCGGTCGTAACACGATTTAGTCGTAAGTTGAGTAGGAAATACAACAGCAGTCTTCAAACTGCGTTCCACGGAACTCCAGAGTTCTGCAGTACGCCTCTGGGGGTTCCGCGAGTCAAAATAAAAATTCGTAGCCCATTCGTTAGCAGTGGCAAGATATACTATCTAAAGCTGGGATGGGGTTCCCCAAAACATAGTTCTAAGGGTTCCGTGAGTCAACGATGTTTGAAGACCACACTGCTTTGAGGGCTCCATCAAAGGAAAGCCAACCATTGCAAGTATTGTGTTAGGGGAGGCACCTGAATTATAGCTTAGGGTTTTAGGAATATTAGGTTATCATAAGTAGGATTGACAGTTAGTCTCTCCACTGCCATATTGGCCAAAGAAAAGGCTGCTCACAGTGCAGTAAATGAGAATTAGAATAATGAATAACTGTTAAAATGTTTTATGGGAAGTTGTTCCAGTATTCCACAACACACGTAGCATCCGTCACCTCCAACCAATTGTAAATAACACAGGTTGTCAATAGCATGGAGCATGAAGGCTTTTAAGGCAAAAAGCACATAATCCATCCAATATCACTGCTGTTGGTTTCATTCCTCCACATCTGGTAGGGTACAAAACCCAGCAAAGTGATGTTTCGGCCATTCTGGTACCTATCTTGAGACCCACATGTGATACACATTAAATGTCAATTCCAAAGCTGCTGAGAATATCAAATGAATCACTTTTCCACGTTTTGCACTCTACCAGGCATGGAAGGGATGCATTACACACTTTTGCCTTAAAACCCATCATGCCCTTTGTTGTTGACAAACTGGGTTACCAAAATTAGCTGGAGGTGAAGGATGTCAAGGTGCTTTGTAATACTGGATCAACTTCCCATAATACTTTCCAACAGTTAATCATTATTAAAGGTATATTTTAACTTTGATGAGTTTTACCAGATTAGCAATAGAGTGAAAAACCTGTGACCTTCAGTTGACCTTCGTGACATGTTTATCACTTTGTGGGGTGACCACTGGTCCGATTTGCACGATTTTTTGTCATTATGCATAACTTGATAGGCCCAATAACTTTCTAATTGACTTTTTTGGTGTACACATAAGGGTCCCAAGATGGGTCCCAGAAAGGGCAGAATAGGCCCTTTGTAGGGAACGTAAAGGTCGCCATTCTATTTGATTTCTGTATCAGTTTTCCATTTCTCTCATGGTTTAGAAATTTTGAGGCGGGGGGGAGGAGAAGACAGACTTAATTACCACCCTGTATGTATTGCTTCTGTGGCAGACAAGTAGTATGCTATATTATATACTATATATGCATAGTAGTATGCTAGTATTATTATATCTATGGTTACACTTGTATTAATATTCAAGCACTTGTATCTATGGTATGAAGGTAAATAAAGTTTATAAAACTAACTCAAAAGAGCATCTAATAGAATTAAATGAGGTTAATAAGCAAACATGTCTCTTCTTGCTTTCGATGGATGATCCAGTATTCTTTACCCGTGTTAAGTGTTCTCTGATAATGGCTGAAATTTTTACACCTATGTATAATACGCACCCAGACTTTGCATCCAATTTTTCGGGGAAAAAAAGTGCGTATTATAACGCGAGATAATACGGAATATTAAAAATTGAAAAAAAAAATTAAAAATATCTAAAATGAAATGAAATTCTCATATTATATTTTAAAAAG
>JAAFCE010007744.1:25537785-25591911 GCA_013389805.1 Trigoniulus corallinus
CAAACGCAAAGGACATAGTTGTTCGTTTTATAGTTATATTAACTGGTAGTAAGTACCAAGGTAGTTCGGAGGTATTACGAAAAAGGGAGGGTGGTTTATTCGAAAAGTCCAGGATATGTATGATGGCTCCATTGCCATGGTAAGGACACCTTGGGGGAATACTGGGAGCTTTCCAGTAAAAGTTGGAGTGCAACAAGGTTCAGCACTTAGCCCCTACCTTTTCATCCTGGTATTGGGCGAACTGCTGACGGGAGTAGGAGAATAGGCCCCTTAGTGCTTGGTATTTCTCGACGATATAGGAAAATGTGGTGAGACGTGGGAGGGCTAACGATAAACACGAAGACAGAGTATTTAGCTTCCAATTGGGAAGGACAGTACGAGGGGCAAACTGGTGACAGAGTTGCAAGAGGTAAAGTACTTCAGATCAACGTCCCAAAGCAACGGGCAGATAGACTCTGATGTGACCCACAGAATCAAATGGGGAAGGGGTGGCTGAAGTGGTGGATCCCAATCTAGTTGAAAGGGAAGTTCTACAGAACGGCTGTTAGAACATCTATGCTATATGGCAGTGGATCTCAAAGAGTGTTCCGTGAAACCACTTCAAGTGTTCCGCAAAACATTTAATGCACAAATAAAACAATGGAGATATACTCTGATGTGACCCGCAGAATCAATGGGGGAGGGGGTCACTGAAGTGGGGACAGGCAAGCGGAGTCCTGTGTGATAGGAGGATCCCAATCTAATTCAAAGGGAAGTCCTACAGGACAGATGGATCAGAGTGCTGGTCAGTGAGGAAGAGCTATGTACAGTCCCTGGCCAAATTATTAGATGCACCTTGTTTTTTTAAGATTATTGTGATTGTAAGCTCAATCAGGATACTTTTTGAATTTAAAATTTTTTTAGCATCAACATTTTGGAACATTTAGCATCAAACATTTTTCAACATTTTGGAAGGTTAACAAACAGTGTTTGATGGCAATACAATTAATTATATTAAAAATAATAAATCTATCATTTTTTGAGTATTTTGCTAAGCCACCTTTGGCTGTGATTAATGACTTATTTCACGTTCGCATACTCTCAGTACACTTTTGCACTGTTTCTTGCATATATAAGTGATGATTCCACACATTAGTTATTTTTTATCAGCTGTTCCCCACTGGTAAAAACTTCTTTTGCAACTTCTTTCTTAATGAAATCCTAAACATTTTCTATTGGATTGATATCTGGAGAATTACCTGGAAAAGGCAATAAAGGAATATTTTTTCTCATCTTGAAATGCTTTTATATACTTGGCAGGATGACAGGACGCTCCATTTTGCATAAATGTAAATTTATTAACCATTTAGAAAAGAATCCTTTAACTGAGTGAAAAGTCAGTTAATCAGCACTTGCTTGTATCGGTGCTTTCTTATTATGTCCTGTACCACATACTTACGTCCAGTGCCCTTTCCACTGATTACAGACAATATATTCAATTTTGTAGGATTCTTGACAGTTTGAATAACAAATTTATCAGAAAATTTTTCCTCTGGACTCCTTCTAACATCTTGAAATTTATTGGCTAAAATTTCAGAAGTTCTTTCCACACTGAAGAAAACCTAAAACTTTTAACCCAGTGTTAAATATCCAATGCCTTAACTTAAATTTTTAATAAATAATGTTGATAAATGGAGCAATATAAATATTTACTGATTTATAGAAGTCTAAATTAAAATCCTGATGTTGTCTTGCCCATTTCAATCATTTGGCTTTCATGGCTGCTGTAAATTTTGGTTTCCTGG
Organism: Trigoniulus corallinus; assembly: GCA_013389805.1. Lineage (NCBI taxonomy): Eukaryota > Metazoa > Arthropoda > Diplopoda > Spirobolida > Trigoniulidae > Trigoniulus > Trigoniulus corallinus. The sequence goes on from JAAFCE010007744.1 coordinate 25,539,570, forward strand.
CAGGTCTGTGTCTTTTTAAATTCATTTTGGCAAGTTGGCACATTGTTGTTCTTTCAGATGCAACAATACCACTATTTTCAAGTTTAAATTTTATCTGCTTCATAGCTGCAAACTGAATTTCATGGCAAACCGTTTTTAAGAACCTTCAGTTCTTGGAGTAAAAATCAGTTTTCAGTCGCATTATCTTTTTCTCTTTGGTTCCAAATCTACATTTCATTCAATTTTTTCTTTGTTCTTGTTATAGGAATACTCTGATAAGTTTACTGTTAGAGAAATTTCTGTGATTTCAGAACAGTTGTGATTTTAGAAGTGATTTAAAGTCTGCTGCCTTTCTTGGTGTTAAATCAGCCATTTTACCCATTGTTGAAAATTAATAGACACTATTTGTTGACCAAAAACCAATTAGGGACAACCTCCACCACTTTTAAGATCAAAATAATGATGTTAGCATTGCTTGTTGTAACCAAAGGAATTAGCATCACTCATAGATCACATGACTCACAACTGTAAAATTATAGCTGAAACTGAATGAGAAATAACTAATATACATAAAAGTATTGAATTTTGGTCATCTAAATCAATTTAATTAACAAAATGGTCCTCCAAAATTGAAAAATTTCAAAAACACATGGTGCGTGTAATAATTTGGCCAGGGACTGTAAATATAATGCGAGTAGCCGAGATTCGAATGCTGTGGTACATGTGTGGCATGTCGAGAGCTGACAGAATTAGGAATGAGCATATTAGAGATAGCCTGGAGTGGTGGACATCGCCAAAAAAAATGAGGGAGAACAGGCTGAGGTGGTATGGACACGTCATGCGAAGAGGGGAAGAGGAGCTCATTAGGTTAATTCCAGGAATGCAGGTGGTTGGTAGCACCAGGGGCAGGGGGAGACCAACGCAGATATGGGAACAGGTTGTCCATAAGGATGTGACAGTGTGTGGAGTGGACGGGGAACTGGGGGAGAGATAGACAGGAGTGGAGGGCTAGAACCCACAGACCCGACCCTGCCACAGGCGGGATAAGTGTATGGTGATGATGTAGTAAGTACCAAGTGTAGAAGGTGTACAACCTGCTTTAAAGTTTACGTTGAATTGTAAGTGTTCCGTGCTAGTAAAATTTCACAGTTTAGTGTTCCCCGACTTCATCCACTATAGCAGTGGTTCTCAATCTTTTTGATGTCCTTTGTGCCATCCAAAGCTTGTATGCCACCTACATTACAAAACCCCATTACAGTGGATATCCATTATTCCATATGGTGGACGATTCATGTGCACATATCAAACATTTTGTATGTTAAACAATGCTCATAATAGAGCACAGAAACTTTCATTGTAGGATGGCTAGTTGAATCTGTATAGAGGAAGAAAATAGTCTACAGCAGTGGTTCTCAAAGCGTGTTCCATGAAACCACTTCAAGTGTTCCACAAAAAAAAATTTAATGCACAAATAAAGGTGTTGGAAAAAAATCGATACAATTTAAAATAATGTTTGGATTGGATTGTAATCAGCAAACGCAAATGACATAGTTGTTCGTTTTATAGTTATATAAAGTGGTAGTAAGTACCAAGGTAATTGGGAGGCATTGCGAAAAAGAGGCGGGGTGTGGAAGAAGGGTTTATTTGAATACTCCAGGATATGTATGATGGCTCCATAGCCAGGGTAAGGACAGCTTGGAGGAATACTGAGGGCTTCCCAGTAAGAGTTGAGGTGCACCAAGGTTCAGCACTTAGCCCATACCTTTTCATCCTGGTATTGGACGAACTGCTGACGGGATAAGGAGAATTGTAATGTTGAATTGTAAGTGTTCCGTGTAGTAAAATGTCAGTTTAGTGTCCCCTGACTTCAAAAAGATTGAGAAGCACTGGTCTACAGTATTTCATTATTAAAGTCATCAACAATGCTGTGTTAACCATCGTTAAAGTTGCAGTTGCACCCTTAAACCTGTGTCCCTTATCCCGCCCGTGGCAGGATCGGGTCTGTAGGTCCACTGAACATGCTTTTACTGGAGTCATCCCATCTAGGTGTCTTGAACCGACAAGATAAGTGGCTAGGTTGTCTGTGAGTCGTGACTTACAACAGCCTTTGAAAAAAAATAAACGGCGCGCCGTTTATTAGAATAAATACAGTGTGTTTATCAATCGAACATTCAATTTAACATGGCGGCCCGTCGTAAAAACTGTCCTTTTCGTTCAATTTGTAGAATTGCTGGTGAACAACATCGAAATAAAGTTTTAAAATTTAGAGGTGGCTAATTTTGTCAGGGAAGTCTTCACAAATGTTATTACGTATATTCAACAAAAATGTAAAATTACCACACACAAAAAAACTACAAGAAATTTCATCCCTTTGAACACTTTTTTTCAAACGTTCAAGAAGAATACCCATTACAGTATAGTGGACGATCGCATAAGGTGGACGACTGCTAAAGGTTCCATAGCGTCCACTATAACGAGCGGCGACTACATCGAACCTCAGGGGCCTGTGAAAAATAGTTTAATATATCCCAGATTAGATATACCCAACTTTACAAATTATATTCAAAGCAAAAATTTACGTCGGGCGGGACTGGCACCTTCTGTCTCTTCTCACAGCTCAACTCTGCTTTAAAGTAACTGAGCCGCTATCTTGCTAATAAGTTTAATGAAATTTGATGTGCCAATGATTTAAAATGTTTTGGAAGCGAGTGACGGGATTGACAATGAAAAAATTCATGATACATTCCCCACACATTTGACTTACTCCCTATTTTGTCCACATAATAAGTTATAAAATAATACAACAAAGGAAATAAAAGGTGAAACAATGGGGAGAGTAGGTTTAGGTGGTAAGGACTCATAATATGAATGGAGGAGGAGCTCGTTAGGTCCATTTCGGGAATGCAGGTGATTGGAAGCACCCGGGGCATGAGGACACCAAAGCAGACGTGAGTGCAGGTTGTCCGAAAGGATATGGTAATGTATGGGGTGGACGGGGACCTGATGGGATATAGACCCTGATGGGAGATAGACCCTGGTGGGAGATAAAGGGAATTGAGGGCTAGAACCAGCAGACCCGACCCTGCCAAAAGGAAGATAAGGGTATGATGATGATGATGACGATGGTAAAGATGAGCAGGATACTCCATTAAGTGGAGGCTATGAGCATTCCGCGGAGACAATGGTCATTACAGTGCAGTCCACTGCATAGTTCTAATGCAAAGTCCGCACAGACACTAGGCTATTATGACGATTTATGAGTATTACCAGTACCCAGTGTTCCAAAGCGGTCACCCGGCCAGCACTACCTGGGGTTTCGTTGTTCACTTCAGTGACTAGTGGTGAGCGGCTTATTGCGTTGGACACACCAGTCCTCGCCGGATCACTGAAGTTAAGCAACGCAACTTCTGCTAGCACTAACATGGGTGGCTGATTAGGAAAACTGGGTACTGTTAATATCCAAAAATCGTCGCATTAGTTGCATTCTCGTCGCATTCTCTGCAATAGAACTACGCAGTGCACGGGGCTCTAATGACCTTGTAATTTAAGGGCCCTAAAACACCAACAAAACAAACAAAAATCAGGGACTAGACGAGAACTGGTGTGCCCAACGCAATGCAACCGCTCACCCCACAGTGCACGTTATTTACTGACTGCCAGTAACCCTGTTCAGAAAATGGAGTAATTTTTACGCTTTTCATGCTCAGAAACCGAAGCAATTGTTGTGTGGGTTTCTATTCAGAAACACAATGAATTTAAAAACTGCGACCTTCGAGAACTAAATAACAGATGCGGAGTGCACAAAAAATCAAATCGCATTATGGCAATTTACAGGAAGTGCAGTTGATCGACCCAGGTCGCGTTTAAGGCAGATCTTAAGGTCCCCACTGACGATCATGCCAAATGGAGTGATGAGGCAGTGGAGTGGATTGTCAGGAGTGGCTGGAGTGAAGAGAAATGTTGTGGGGTCACTGACGGATAATCACTTCATTCCAATGCATCACTCCTGAATTAATAAGGGGTGGCTAGTTATCGTCTGATCACTGAAGTTAAGCAATGCATCCCGAGTTAGTACTGGCGTAGGTGGCTGCTTAGGGAAAACTGGATACTGTTAATACCAGAAAATCGTCACATTATGTAGTGTCTGTGCAGTCTCTGCATTAGAACTACGTAGTGGACGGGGCTCTAATGACCTTGTAGTTGAAGGGCTATAAAAAACCAATAAACCAAACCTGAATTATTATTAATTACTTTAATTCAACCACCAAATTGTTTAGTAATATTTTATTTGTTATTAATTATTTTTTTTTGTTATTGATTAAGTAATTATTACAAGTGTCCTCATGGGTGAAGAATTGCTCCTTATATCAACAGCTTAATCATCAGCCATTATCAGTATGCGGAGAGAAAAAAGGTCCCATCCATCTACCACACGTGTCGAGATTGCAATGGTCCAAAATCAACAGTGATTTGGCACTCACGAACGCTCCATAGGGCCACTACATCGGTCCATCCAATCACTTTTTCACACTCATGGTCGATTGGAGTGATGGACGGTTGGAGCAGAGTGAAGGATTTTTGGACAGATGGAAATCCGTCCGTTTCTCATCACTCCATCCAATCCACATGATATTATGCATTCACGATAAGTAATTGGAGTGCAGCCTTCATTTTGGCGTGGAGGGTTTGGAATTTCGTGATCGTCAGTGGGCACCTTTACACATTCAATCTGGCATCACTGTAATCCAGATTGACAGTATTTACTCGATTATTCGAATAAATATCTCTCTGTTACCTCAATCCGTCAATATGGCCAATACACGTTCAATATTTTATCAATCTGGATCACAGAATTGGATTGAACTGATGCCAGACTGAACGTGTAAGGTCCGTTTAAGAGTTCTGGGACTCATTTACTGGTGGATATTTTTATTAAAACCAAATAAGGGAAAATCCCTGAACGACTCAGAGGCGCAAACAAGGTTTGAAATTAGCCAATCCAACATTGTTATTTATTTCTCCTTGGTGTCACCCTGTTACGCATCTCCATGAAATGTAGCCAAACATTTCCACCTCACAACAGTTATATAACTGCATATAGCTATTTCGAGTATGGATTATTCTTAAGACCCTAAAGTGCCACCCGACGACGTAAGGCTTCTGGGAATGAACCTACGCACGAGATAGAGATTAACACAATCCAGAAGAAGGTTACACTACGGGATTCGCCGGGACTCTATGAACGTCACCTCCACGAATTTCGAGGGTTGACTACAATAAGACAAAAAGTCAGTAATGTGTACTGTACGTCAACAGGCAATAGAGAGTTTTGTGTTGCTGTCAACCGCTTACCGTAATGCATGTTAGCAGACGAAAATGCATCTGCACATGCATCGCAAAAAGTAAGTGTTTTTTTTTCTTCCCAGAGCTACATGAACAGGGCTTCGTTCACGTTGTACGCAAACCAGATACGGGAATTTCTCGCACATGCGCGTGCCGCATACTTGTATAAAAAAATGGCGGCGATAGATTTGGGGACCTTCACCAGTAGGTGCCGCCACTGTGTGTGCCCCACTATGCGTAACGCAAAACTAAAACTCTTTTTAGGTTTCCTACCGAATTGCAATTTTCCCGTATTCAATACTGTATTTTCTATTCCTGTAACGGGAACACAAAACTCCCTAATATATGACAATCAAGGCCATGCTCCGTCATAGTTATCCGCCGTGTGCCTCCTCCGATTTTATACAATGAACATCAACAAGTCGAATACTTTTTATCGATCACTAAATTTTACCTTATATGGCAGGACCGAGAGCCCATTTTTGTGTTTGTGGACACATGGGTGATTGAATATTTTTCACCCATATTGACTACCAACGTAATGTTAAACACCTATGATTATCACCGTCAGCCTACTTTTTCTATTCTAGAGAACTTCTCCAGGGGCAACCCCTACATCTGGAAACACTGCGAAATCCCCAAACCCTACAATAATGGTTCTTTTAAATACAATTAGCATGGTACACATGAAATGAGATCGCTTTATTTGCCTTCTGACGGAAGGAGCACTGGGTGGTATCCTACCTGTAACACCCCACCCTGCAGATATAAAATATTCAGTAAAGTATTTTTCGCCATAATGCACCAGACAATGTCATTACCATAACTTCCAGTATCACACAATAATTTCATCCATGTTTGTTTACACGTGTGCACCTTGTTATCGTTCAAATTGACCCGTGATCATTTAGTTCTACCTTTATTATGATGTAGAAGTCCATTTAATTGTATCCCATCTATAAATTAATACCTATCCTACTAATTGATGTACGCTACCGTCTATCTGCGAACTGTTCTATTACGAATTATCCCCCAATAAAAATCACTTTACCATTAGTCGACAGCCCCGAATCAAATAACGATAGAATAGGCAAATTTGGGCGCTGGATGACGTGCGGCGAGTAATGCTGGAATTTAGAGCTTATTTTCCAAACCTTTTCACCTATCTTGTTATTACAATTCCATCATCATCATCATCATCGAACCCTCCTCCCGCCAGTGGCAGGGTTGGGTCTGCAGGTTCTTAACCTCCACTCCCGCCTATCCCCCACCAGGTCCCTCGCCACCCCGCATGTCCCCATGTCCCTCTGCACCACCTGCTCCCACGTCCGTTTTGGACTTCTCCTACCCCTGGAGCCCCCAATCACATGCATACCCATAATGGACCTAATGAGCTCCTCCTCCCCTCTTCTCATCGCATGCCCATACCACCTCAACCGCCTCTCCCGCATCTTTTCCACAATGTCCCCCACCCCCAAGCTACCTCTAACGTAATCATTACGTACTCTGTCAGCTCGGGACACCCCTGTCATGTAACGCAGCATTCGCATCTCGGCCACCTGCATTCTCCTTTCATGGTTCTTCCTAACTGCCCAACACTCTGAGCCATATAGCAAAGCAGGCCTAACGACTGTTTTGTAAAATTTACCTTTTAACTTTATGGGGACCCGGCGGTCGCACAGGACACCACTTGCCTGTCTCCACTTCCGCCATCCGGCATTAATCCTATGGGTCACGTCCGAATCTATCTCCCCATTGCTCTGGAAAACTGATCCTAAATAACGAAACTCTTGCACCACTGGTATACCCTCACTGCCACAGCGGATCTCACCTCCTTGCCCCTGGCCACTAAAATTGAAAGCTAGGTACTCTGTCTTCTTCATGTTTACTTTAAGACCCCCTCTCTCCATTGCTGTCTTAATGTACTGTAGGCCCTTTTGCGCATCCTCCTTGGACCCCTCCAGCTTCCCCACATCATCAGCAAATACCAGGCACTGAGGGGCCCATTCTCCTACTCCTGTCAGCAGCTCATCCATTACTAGAGTGAATAGATATGGGCTAAGTGCTGACCCTTGATGCACACCAACCTGGACGTTGAAGCAAGCAGTGTTTCCCCATGCTGTCCTCACCCTAGCAGTAGAGCCCTCATACATATCCTGCACTATCCTAATATGGCCTTCATCAACTCCTTTCTTCTTTAAAACACTCCATAGAACCTGTCTAGGGACACTATCATATGCCTTCTCCAGGTCAATGAATACCACATGGAGGTCCTTCCTTGCTGCTCTATGCTTCTCTATCATCTGTCATAGAATAAAGATTGGTTCCATGGTGGACCTACCAGGCATAAACCCAAATTGGTTTCCCCGGACCCTAGTCTGGTCTCTGAGGCGACATTCTATGACTCGCTCCCACAGCTTCATAGAATGGCTCATTAGCTTTATGCCTCTATAGTTTCCACAATCCTGAGCATCACCTTTGCCATTGAACAGTGGAACTATCCAACTCTCACGCCATTCCGATGGCATCCTGTCACCATTTGCTAACTTATTGAAAAGCTTCCCTAGCCATGTGATTCCTGTAGCCCCCAAGGTGTGCCAAACATCAATGGGAATCCTATCTGGGCCTACCGCTTTGTGACCTTTCATTCTTTGAAGGGCTGTGACTATTTCCTCTGCCCTCACCCTGTTCACTGCCTGTGTAGTGATTGGGTTTCTGTCTGTGGTTTCTGCATGGGTGGTAGTATTTAAGAGACCATGGTAGTATTCCTCCCACCTTTTGATTACCTCTGCTGGTTGGAACAGGACCCTACCATTAGTATCCTTGACTGTTATAGCCCTGGTAACGTCTTTACTAGTTCTATCCCTGGTCTTGGCCAGTCTATAAACTGCATTCTCTCCTTCCCTTGTCCCCAACTTTTCATATAGGGCCTCATACTTCTGGTACTTGGCCAAGGCAATGGCCCTCCTGGCATGTTTCTTTGCCTGAACATAGTCTGTCTGTGAGGCCTGATCCCCTATTTCCCTCCACCTATTGAAAGCTACCTTCTTAAGTTTTATGGCAGCTTCCACCTCCTCATTCCACCACCAAGTCTGCCTACCCTGATAAGTTCCTCCTACTGTAGCCTTACCTAACAGTGCCTCTCCACAACTCCTAATCTTCCTAGCAACCCTATCCCACATGGCATTGGCTGACCCATCCCAGTCCCAGTCTACCTTGCTGAGAACCTCCTGCTGGAATTCCTGCGCCTTGGTGGGCAATGTCCACCACCTAATAACTGATTCTCCTTTCCAGGTATGTCTCCTAACTGTCCCCTTCATTAGTAATTCTATCATAAGCAGCTTATGGCCACTTTCCTTCTGAAAGTCCTCACTGGGTAGTACCCAGCAGTCTTGGATCTCACCCCTGTGCTGCTTTCTAACAATGAAAAAGTCTATTTGGGACCTCCCCTGTGGTGACTGGAAAGTGATTAGGTGCTTACCCTGCTTTTTAAACCATGTATTAGCCAATGCAAGGCCATGTGCTCTTGCTGTGTCAAGGACCTTCTGCCCCTCAAGGTTGATAATAGCATATCCACATCCCCCATGTACCTCCTCATATCCCTGACCATCATTCCCAACATGTGCATTAAAGTCACCCCCAATAATTAGCCGCTCATTTCCCCTGCCCTGTCTAATTGTGCTGTCAACTGACTGAACCACCTCATCAAAATCCTTCCAAAAAGCCTCTTTAATTGTGTCACCCAGGCCTGCTTGTGGGGCATATGCACTTATGAGGTGGAGCCCTATACCTTTCCAAACTACAGTAACTAACATTAACCTGCTGCTAACTCTCCTAACAGAAGTTATCCCCTGCTGCAAATCCCTGCTTAATATAATACCCACCCCATTTTGACCCTCATCACTACCTGTGTAGATCAGCTTGTATCCCTCCCCCAGGGCCCTTGACCTATTACCCTTCCACCTAGTCTGATCTCCTGCAATGCTGATCTTCCTATGCTTTAGGGTTTCCACTAATTCCCCAGTTTTCCCTGAGAGGGTCCCAATATTCCATGTCCCTAGTCTTAGCATGGCCCCCCTATTTGGTGGGACAGTACTGACTGGGGTCACCCCAGTCAGACGTCCAGAACCCGCAGTAATAGTGGCAGGGCTACCTGTGGGGGGGTGCCGTCCAACCCCACAGGAGACACTCATCAAGGGTCTTAACATTGCCAAGTGAGTGGAGGTCTCACACTCACCTGACAGATCCCCTCAGACTATGCCACAGGGCTGCAGATCTAGGACTGCATGCCCCCTAGGCAACACAAACAATAATAATAATGATGATAATAATAATAATTCTAAAATTCTAAAATTACAAATAGAAATTAAACACTTAAATATTAATTAAATAAATCAATAAAATTAAATTAAATAAATAAATATTTATTTAAATATTTTTGCTGCAGGGGTTGTTGTGGGGCCGCAAACGCAGCGTGCTTGCAACCACAGCCCTACGGTAATACAGGAAAGTTGGGGGTGAGACTGCCTTAAAAAAGGCGGTTTTCACCCTGAAGATTTTGTTAACACCTCAAAAATTTTAAAAATTCGACCGCCAAGAGGAAAGCAGAAGCACTAATAATACTAGTGCTAATAGAACCAATAATACCAATACTAACAATAATACCACTGCCACCAGTAATACACATAAAACAGCAACAGCTAACAACTAACAGCTCAGCCGGAAACAGCTAACACCAGTAACAAAAACAGCTAATAGTGGTAACAGACCCGGATAATAACAGAAACAGATACTAACGAATAACCGATAATAATAGAAACAAAATTAAAAAACGATTAAACAAAAATTTTTATGAGAATTTGTGCTGGGGGGTTGGCAGCCTACCGCAGATGCAACGTTGTGACTGCCAAAGCAGCCGACACCAGCTACACTGCAGCACAACGGGGCCGGGGGAAAGTGACACGAGGCAAGGCTTAACAGCCCAGCCCCGCAACAACCTCCCTGCACCACCAAAAGCCTCAGAACCACCCTCAGCCCTACCTCCACCTGGATCCTTGAGCTCTACGCCTTGTAAAAGCGGCCTTCTTTCTCAAACAGCTGTTCTTTGATAGTGAAAATCCGTTTGAAATTCGCACTACGAAAATAGCAGCAGCCACCCGACATGCGCCACCTAGTGGTCTCCCTATCTTGTTATTACAATTGACTTGGCTAAATTCGACCAATTTCCTCCGCCTTAATTCAAGCTCCAATATATCCTAGCCAATAGAATGTGGCAAAATAGAGCATGCATTACAAGGGAGGTGGATGAAGAGTTATCATCCTGTACAGATTTGCAACAGGACCTTAACAAGATATATGATTGGAGCAGAAAGTGGGAGTTGCCATTAAACCTGCAAAAATGTAGCTTCCTTAGGAAAAGCAAGTGGATTTTACTTATTTATTAATTATTTGTCCTATGTACACAGTAAATCCGAAAAAAAAGAGATCGAGAAGAGAAACAAAGGAAAAACAAAAATCAAACCACCATCAAGAAGTGCTGGAAAAGAGCACGCTTGAAGGGACGACACATCGACAAACACCTGTAATTTGCACAAACAAAAACGTTTACTGTCATGCTTTTCTAATAAACCTCTAAATATCAAAATTCTTTGTGGGCCGCACGAAAGACCATCGCGGGCCACGTATTTCAGATGCCAATTTAGAAAGCGTCCTTATAATAACTAAAACCATTAAAATTTATGTCAATCTTGAAAAACAGTTATTTCAATTATTTCTATGAAACGTTTCATAACATTAAACATTCGTGGCTTTATACCAGAGTGTCACATAAGAAATGCAATGTATTATTTTACTTGGAATAAATAGCTTTTAAAGCAGGACATCGAACCGCTATTTTTTTCGTTCCGGTGTCGGTTACGGTTCACGTCAAATAAATGTATCGGTGCCGTTATGATTTTCGTTCCAGTAAAAAATAACGGTTTTTCCGGTTTATGGTTTTCGGATTCATTCCGGATATTAATTTAAAAAATTTAATATGCATTAAACGAAATTTAAAAATACAGCACATTATACTTCAAATATCATCCATCATCTCACCTTTATCCCGCCTAAGGCAGGGCTGGGTCTGCGGGTACTAATCCTCCACTCCCGTCTATCCCCACCAAGTCCCCCTCCACCCCGCATGCCTCCATGTCCCTTTGCACCACCTGTTCCAACGGCCATTTTTGTATTCCTCTACCCCTGGTGACCCCAATCACACGCAGTCCCGTAATGGACCTAACAGGTTCCTCCTCTCCCCCCCCTCATCCCATTTCCATACCACCTCAACAAATTCTCTCATCTTTCCATTCCCAAGCTACCACTAACGTAATCGTTTCGGATTCTGTAAGATCGTGACACCCTTGTCATGTAGTGCAGCATTCGCATCTCAGCCACTTGCATTAGCCTTTCATGGTTCTTCCTAGCTCCCCAACACTCTGATCAATAAAGCATAGCTGGCCTTACGACAGTTCTGTAAACTTTCCCCTTCAACTTTATTGGGACCCGTCTGTCGCATATGACCCCACTATCCTGTCTCCACTTCATCCACCCTCATTAATCCTATGGGTCACGTTAGAATTCATCGCCCCCACTGCTCTGGAAAACGGATCCTAAATACCGAAACTCTTGTACCACTGGTATCTCCTCACCGCCACAACGAATCTCGCTCCCTTGCCTTTGGCTACTGAAATTGAAAGCTAGGTACTTAGTCTCCTTCATTTTCACCTTAAGGCCCCCTCTTTCCAATGCTGTTTTAATGTCTTGTAGGTTCTTTTGTGCATCCTTGTTGGACCCCTCAAGACTTCCCACATCATCAGTAAATACCAGACACCATGGTAAATACCATGGCTGCTTGGCTTACTCCATAACCCGTTAGCACAACATAGAAAATAAAACATATATTGTCACAATTTATTGAAAAACAATGAATTTTGCTACAGAATTATTCTTTGAAATCATGAAGCTGTGGTTGAGAAAATGCTTATGAATGGAGAGTTTATCCTGATCACGGAAAATGTCAGCAAGGAAAATTTTAAGGGAATTTGCATCATAGCCATCTATTTGTGCATCAGCAAGTAGGAAAACACGAATAGATGCATTTTATCCATCAAAAATTAAGCTTATGTTCAGGTATTCATGCAAATTGTGTTTGAGGCCTGTGTTGTGACCATCAAGGAGAAAGATGTTTGGAATGTGAAAATCATAAATTTGTTAATATTAATTCTACAAACATGTATCAATGTAATAGACTCTTAAAATCCATTAATTTGACAAATCTTGCAATTGTAATAAGAGATTGAATTTGGTAGTCTCTCAGACTACCATTTAGTACCCATGTAACTCCAAAGAAAGCATTAGTAATCTAGGGTTAATCCAGCAATCCAAACTCTTAACACTACAGGACTCGTGCGGATTACTATTGTAATCCACTCGTGATTTTTTTTAAGTATATTGCATACTAGGTCCCTTTTATTTATCAGCTCTTCAGTACCTTCTCAGTAGTGTTTATTGCAAATATCCTACAAGTTTGGTAACAAAACTGTTTGTAGTTTTTTTGTTTTAGCATTTTCCCCACCACTGGATTAACATTGTATGCCATGCGACTATTTAAGCAATGATAATTTAAGATGTGAACTCAGGCTATTGGTCTAACATATTTGCATAGGGAGCTGCAATATAACTTCATATACTGTGTATGCATGTTACAATGGAAATTTATTGTCTCATCTATCTGACTGCAAATATATTGGCCCATAAAAAATCCAGTAATTGAATTTAGTTTGTGGTAAGTAAACTGGACACTTGGAAAGATTCACAAGACTAAACCTCTCACCTCAGCCTTTCAAATGATAATTTTCTTGGCATACTCAAAGGTATTTTTATTAAAAGCATTTCAAAAAGTACCACAACACCTTTTATTTAATTATTTTTAAATTATTATTATGAAACATAAAGAAACTTTATCCAAATTTCAATGGAAAGACGTGGACTACATATGTAATCCATGCGACTACTAGTGTTACGTTTCCTTGTTCGAGTCCCGTAGTGTTAAGGAAGCCTTCTCAGGCATTTCCTCATTAACTGAAAAAAATTTCTTCACAGCACTACAACATAGGCGCCAACCAATAATTACGGAGTTTTTTCTTTGAATCTACATTCTGTACCCTCTATATACATGTATCCATGTACTTATATACTATATTTTAAAATTACACAATACATGCCTATGTACAATATGGATATTGTTCTGAATTTCTTTAAGACTGTAAATTGTGATAAGATATGCATATTGCTTTTTAATTGCCTACCTACTCATTTCCCTAGATATGCATGCATACATACATACAGTACATATTTTACAATAATTATAACATACTGTAATAAACGTTACACCGTTTGCAATGATCCTTTCATTAAAAACAATAGTACCGCTTTTAGGTGAACACCGGGTACAATGAACAAAAACCGTCAGTCCCTTGAAGTTCGTTATAAATGATTTCGACTGTAACTGGATATCATAACAGAAAGTGCAGCTAAATTTCCATTATCCTCAACTATGCAATTTAATGATTAATGCATCCTTCTTACACCCGGCTTATGCACGTGCATGAAATGTATTTTCTACTCTAACGAATATAACACTTTCAAAAAAAAAATTTAACATACAGGCCAGTAGTGCACTTTTAAGTGCACCAACTACACATTCAAATAGTGGGTAGGTACTGCAGGGTTCAAGGTGGGATAAGGGTAGTGGTGCATCAAGGGTCAGCACTTAGTCCATACTTATATACCCCAAGTAATGGATTACCTGCTGACGGGAATAGGTGGATGGGTACCACAGTGCATGGTGTTTGCTGACGACGTAGTGAGGGCTGAGAAGTCTAAAGAGGCACAAAACAGCCTACAGAACATATGGTGATCCTTAATATCATCATACCCTTATCCCGTCTGTAGCAGGGTTGGGTCTGCAGATTCTAGCCCTCCACTCTGGCCTATCTCCCGCCAGGTCCCCATCCACCCCATACTACCATACTCTTATGTACAACACTGTGAACCATGCTACATATCTTCCTTAAAATATTGCTCTGTAAATTCACTTGACTGTCTCAACTTCACTTACCACCTATGCTTGACATCTGAATCTATTTCCTCATAGCTCTAAAACACCGATCTTATAATTCCTACATTGCTGCATCATTGGTTTCACCTCACCCCGGGAGTGAACATACAGCATAGCTGGCCTAACTACTACCATGTAAAACTTCCTTTTCCCCTTAATTAAGTGGTTTCCAGCCTTTAGGCTACAGCGCCTCCCGAAATCATTTTTTTTCTCTGTGCCTCCCTGTGTTTTAATAGATGATGTGTGGTCGTCAAACATGCATATTTACAATACACCTGTCTAAAATGAACGGAGTTATGTAGTACGGCCAAAGCCTATGGCACCCATAATAATAACAACCTGTGAAGAATGGACACCTGTCTACTGTGAACATCGAACGTCCCAATGTCATTATTTTCAGTACTGAAACCTTTTAAAATTGATGCTGAAGTGAATCATACATAATTATCAACAGATTTTGGGGCTATTTATTGAGATTTGGAGTGGCATATACCACCAACAAATGGTTTGTGGTTAGAAAGTGATATGGATGATACTAAAACTGAACACAACCATAATGTGCTCACCCCACTTCAGGTCTTGTCGGCTGTTATGGACCTGCAAAAATATGCACCCAGAGCGCACAGCATGACATTGAGACTATCATCATCATACCCCTAACCCGCCTGTGGCAGGGCCGGGTCTACGGGTCCAATGAACATGCTCTGATTGGGGGCACCCCAACCAGGCGTCTGGAACCCCCAGGAAATACTGACTTTCTCGTCTGTAGGGGGATTGCCAGCATACCACATCTGTTCCAACACCGCATTATAAAACCGAAATAGAAATTGTGGCATGTAAATTAATGCTTTATTGGTCATAGTATTGCATGGTTTCTGACCTATTGCACATTAACAGTAAGCAACCGGGATATTCCAGACTCCATGCCGTAGCATGAAATTTAGATTAACACTGTGCAAAAGAAAGCAAATCAAACTACAATTTCCAATTTTTTTGCACCTGTCAAATTATAGAAGTATCATGGAACGTGCATATTGTATTTTAAATATTATGTCAATACTGTGTGGGCCCAAATGACTGTTGTAGTTGAAGGACCCTAAAACACAAATAACAATTGATGCTGCAAATCTTCAATGTGTACTTCAGTAGGATTTAAACACGGTAAACACATGTTTGAACAGCATAAACATATTGTTGGCTATTTGCAATGCATTTATTTTAGTACTACGGTGAAAATGCCTATTTGTTCTCTGGGCACCTGCCTAGAATGGACACCTTTAGGTTTTTAGCAAAATGTCCAATTTAGACAGGTTTCACTGTATTTTTATATGACATTACTAATTTACTACATCTAATGCATCAAAATTTAATGCGTGGGTTATGTTGTTCTGTGGCACATTATTGGATATGCAGAGTGTCACTCGTAACTTTTTCGACTATTAACCTGGTTGGATACAGTGATACCTCGACTTACGAGTGCCCTAACTTACGAGTTATTCAAGATACGACCTGTTACTTTGTCAATTTGTTGATTTGAGATGCGAGAGAAAATACGAGCTGTGAGTGAGCTTCACACACCACCAATAACACTGTAAAACAACCAAACAAAACTACAGAAATACCAATAGGGATATTTTATGCATTTTCGCATGCAGTTCACGAAAATGACTTCTGTTTTATATATGCAGAATAATATGCAGAATCCCTTACTATAAATCTAACTAGCAATTACAATAGGTCATCTTCTAACCTTTACATAATGTCCTATCATTAGTGGTTTAGCCATCTACAGATTTGATTGCAAATGTTCGACTTGCAGTATAGCAATGTGGATATCAATGTAAAAATCCCTCATCAGTTGTGCCCCATTTTGGCAATGAGGGGTAGCAATCCCTGCATTGCTCCCTCTCTGGATCAGCCCCTGGAAAGGGGCATTTGTCACTGTCTAGGCAGGTGGTTTTGGGCAGATAAGACAAAACACTATTGCAGTGGTTGGTGGAGTTTGTACATAAGGAAATGGTAGCGTGTGGGGTAGATGGGGACCTGGAGGGAGATAGTTTGGAGTGGAGGGATGCAACTCTCAGACATGACCCAGCCACAGGCAGGGAAAGGGTATGATGATGAATGGATGTGTGTTTTATAGTCATGGGATGTTAAGAGGAAAGAGGAAGCATGGGGGAGAACCAAAATGCACTTGGGATTAGTTTGTAGGTAGGCAGCATTGCTAAGCTGGACCCAATGATGGATCCAAGGGTGGATCAGGGGGAACCACTTCAAATAAGTGCACTCCAAATAGTTTTAAATATTCAGAATCCTATGTTATAAATCTAGCAAGCAATTACAATAGGTGCTCTACTGCCCCTCAGGCAGTGTCCTCTCTTCAGTGGTTTAGCCAACTGTGGATTGTACTGCAACTGTTGACCTGGCAGTATAGAAATGGGGATAGCAGTGTGAAAATTCCTCATAAGATGCAAAGGGGAATCATGCATTAGTTGAAATATGCACCCCACTGGGCCACAGAGGGTGGATAAATCGCTGCATTGCTCCCTCTCCTGGATCTGCCACTGTCTGGAAATCACTGGCCCACCCATGCCACAGGCAGGATAAGGATGTGATGATGAAGCATAAGAGATTACTGTTGAGTGAGGCAGTACCGTAAATGTATGAAACAGGTGTCTTGGAATGTTCGACACAATGGATTTTTGGGTTGATATCAAATAGAAAGGCTAGATGCACAAAAGTTTGGCTGCCTATTGTTGAAAGATTACACAGGTCTGCGATGAAAAAATTGGCTTCAAAACAATTATTGTTTTTTACAGTTTTAAGGATGCTGATTACTAGAAAAATAATTAAAATGTTCTATCACATACAGTTTAATAAAAAATTCAATTTTGAGAAATTATTCATGTCATCATGTGTTCATATGTATTCATAAACTTATTAATGTTAGGTGGTCTATATACAGTAAATACAAGCCAAGAAATAGTATGCTATTTTTTATGGTGGACTACTGCCTAAATGTCCCTTGGACAGGATAGTTCGGCCCTTCAAATAGGCGGCTGAAGGATGAGAGGGTTGTTGACCATTCATAAAGGAAAGGGACAGTGGTGGATCCAGCAGCAGATCAAGGGGGAGCACTTCAAAAAAGTGCACCCTAATACAGTATTTTTAAATATTCAGAATTCCTTTCTACAAATCTAGTAATGTCCAATCGTCAGTGGTTTAGCCAACTACAGATTCGATTGCAACTGTTGGACTTGCAGTATAGAAATGTGGATAGCAATGTAAAAATGCCTCATCAGTTGCACCCCATTGAGGCGCAATGGCTGCAATTGCTGCATTGCTCCCCCTCTGGAGCCATCCCTGGAAAGAGGCATTTGGCACTGTCTAGGCAGCTGGTGCTGGGCAGATCAGACAAAACACTATTGCACTGGTTGGTGGAGGTTGTACAGAAGGAAATGGTGGTGTGTGGGGTGGATGGGGACCTAGTGGGAGATAATTGGGAGTGGAGAGATGCAACTCAGACACAGGCAGGAAAAGGGTATGATGATGAATGGATGGATGTGTGTGATATGGTCATGCAATGTGAAGAGGAAAGAAGAAGGTAGGTAGTAGTGGTAAGCTAGAACCAATGGCAGATCCTGGGGTGGATCAGGGGGAAGCACTTCAAATAAGTGCACTCCAAATATTTTTTAAATATTCAGAATCCATTGTTATAAATCTAGCTAGCAATTCACTCTACTGCCCCTCAGGCAGTGCTCTACTTCAGTGGTTTAGCCACCTGTGGACTGCACTGCAACTGTTGAACTGGGAGTATAGAAATGGGGATAGCAGTGTGAAAATGCCTCATCAGATACAAAGGTAAATCCTGCGTCACTTGAAATATGTGCCCCATTGAGGCACTGAGGGGGGAAAAATTGCTTCATTGCTCCCTATCCTGGATCTGCCACTGTCTGGAACCCACTGACCCACTCCTACCACAGGTGGGATAAGGATATGATGATAAAACATATGAGATTACTTTTGTGTGGGACAGCAAATGCATTAAACAGGCGTCTTCGAATGTTCTACACAATGGACTTTTGGGTTGATATCGAATAGAAAGGCTGGCTGCATATGGTAGAAAGATTATAACAATACAATACATAAAGACCATCCATGGACCGTCATGCATCAAGAAATATTATAGCTTCAAAATACCTGCACGTCAAAGCATGTGTTTGCCTCAATTCCATTTCACTCAATATGGGTACCCTTGTTAATGAACAATGTGGAACTTTCTGGATATTGACGAAAGGGTTAAACAGTGATCTCAAGTAACTTCACAAGGGGAAAATTAAATCATTACGTATTCAATCATTACTAGACCTATAATATAAATGTAAAGTATGTACAGTTGGCTCTCTTTTTTGAGAGGTTTGCATTTTTTTTTCTCAAATATGTATACAGTACTGTATATATGCGATCAGGAGATCGAATGTTGAAACCACTCATAATAAATCGATTTCTTAGACCCCGTGCTCTAAAAGGCAAAAATTTAAAACAATTACCAGTGCATTGGATGGCTAACCCAAAAGCCTGGGTGACAAAAACTGCTTTTACAGAATGGCTCAATAATAGCTTTCTACCAGAAGAAAAATCTCTTGATTCTACAGTATTATTAATTATTGATAATGCACCAGGTCATTTACAGTTAGAACATCCAAATGTTCAAATAGTATTTCTTCCACCCAACACAACAAGCATTATTCAGCCATTAGATCAAGACATAGTTTCAACATTCAAAAAATATTACATTAAGCAGACTTACAAATTCATATTGAATAAATTAGAAAATGAGCCCTTGACAGTAAAAGACGTGTGGAAACAATATTCTATATTTGATTGTATAATTCAAGTTGCATCTGCTTCTGCTGAAATAAAACCAGCAACTCTAAATAATTCCTGTTGGAAAAAGGTTTGGCCAGGATGTATTACAAGCAATACAATCATTGATATATCAACACTTTTGAAGGAAATTATAAGTTAGGCACATGCTATTGGCAGAGAATGTTTTAATAATTTCAACCATGATGATATAGAAGAACTGCTGGTGGATGATGTGTTAAATGATGATGAGATTGTTGCACTAGCTTTAGATGCAGAAACTCAGAAAGTGAAAGAGATATTGAGGAAACCCCAACCCCTCTCACTTCAAAAATAATTCGAGATGGTCTTCATCTATGGGTCTTGTGACCCCAATTCTGAAAAGGCCTTTAAATTCCAACGTGAGCTGCAGAACTGCGTTTCTGGATATCACGAATTGCATAAACAATTAGTGGAATCATCAATGGAAAGTTTAATAACCATAGACTTATAGTCTTTTTTAATGTGAATTCTTTTCACGCGATTTTCTGAGGAACGTATCCCTTGCATAAAAAGAGACCTGACTGTATTTGTGGTGTGATAAAATGAAAATCGAAAAATCAAAATACTACAATTTCCTTTATTTCTTCCAAACTATGAAAATGTTTTGAGAGAAACCCTTATGTGTTTAAAAAAAATGAATTGCGTTTTTGGGAACCAGCACACCCAATAATATAAAAATCAGTTATCAAAGGTAAAACAATTTTTAAAAAGTATTTTTTTTTTCTTTTGCAGGCCTGTGTTATAGTAGAACAATACGTAAAGGTCATCTATGGGCAGTCATGCATCAAGAAATATGATAGCTTCAGAATAGGGTTGCCATAATTGTCGGACCACCGACCGGGACATCCCCCCTTAAAAATAGTTTTTCAACAAAATGGAAAGAATTCATATTATAAACATTCGCAGCTTTATTAAAAAATTCCATAATCCTTTCACTAACGCATTGAAATATAAAATGTTTTAGAGCACCCAAAAAAAACGGCGGATCTGGGTGGGGGTAGAACTTCAAAAAATGTGCGCCCCAAATATTTTTCAATATTCATAATCCCTGAGTATACATCTAGCTAGGAATTACAAAAAGGTCTCCTGGCCCTTTGTCAATGACCTATCTTCAGTGGTTTAGCCAACTACAGATTGGACTGCAACTGTTGGGCTGGCGGTATAGAAATGGGGATAG
Organism: Trigoniulus corallinus; assembly: GCA_013389805.1. Lineage (NCBI taxonomy): Eukaryota > Metazoa > Arthropoda > Diplopoda > Spirobolida > Trigoniulidae > Trigoniulus > Trigoniulus corallinus. Next base: position 25,560,137 of record JAAFCE010007744.1, read on the forward strand.
CAATGCAAAAATGCTTCATCAGTTGCGCCTCTTTCAGGCAGTGAGGAGGGAGCAATTGCTGCATTGCCCCTCGTCTGGATCCGCCCCAGGGATCAACGGTGGATCATTCCCGAACAGTCAGTTTCACTGGCAAAATGTCTATAGGCACGTACTGCATATGCGCAGCACTGAAAGTAACGATATCATCAAAAAATAATTGTTTAACATGCGAAAATTTTAAATCGACCGGGACAAATGACTGTCGGACCAGGACACAGACCTCAAAACAGCGACATGTCCCGGTGTACCGGGACTTATGGCAACCCTACTTCAGAAACACCTGCATGTCAAAACATGTGCTTGGCACATTTCCATTTCATTCAATATGGGTACCCTGGTTAGCGAACCATGTGGAACGTTCTGGGTATTGATATAAGGTTTAAAAAAAGATGATGTCAAGCAACTCTACAAGAGGAAAATTAAATCATTATGTATATATTCAATCATTACTAGACCTATAATATAAATGTAAAGTACCGTAATTATTCTAATAAAGGACGCGCCGTTTATTTTATCAAAGGCATTTTTGCTGCGCCATTTATTGGAGGGCGCCGTTTATTATTTTTTTCAATTTATAAATGGAAACTTTTTAGCTGGACAAGTTTATTTCATTAATTTTGATTTTTGCTGATGCCACTCTCGCATCTGAATTTAAAAGCAAAATGAAATTCAGAAAAATAATCAATGGTTCATTTAAAATTTCAATCCTTACCCTAGATTCAGATAACTTTAGAGGTTTAGCCATAGGACGATTACTATCATTCTAAACTGCAGAAATTGCCAACAATTTAAAATAAGTTTACACGACTGTGACTTATTAGGAAGTTCAATCTATCATGTGAAAATACTGTGAACACACAACACAGAACACAGAGGGGGAAGAACACACACAACACAGAGGGGGAAGAAAAACCCACACAACACAGAGGGGGAAGAAAAACCCACACAACACAGAGGGGGAAGAAAAATCCTGGGGTACACCAGTACCTCTGTTCAGGAATGAGCCTGATTCCTTATTGCAGTATAGCGCAATAGGTCAGACACCATGCACATTAATGCCTGGTTCCGTATACCCACGCGCTAACGCTATTACCGTCCTAACAGACGACACAGCACAAAAAATGGTGACGACACACTGCCACTTGGGGTGCTGCAGAGCAGCTATGCGTGACGGTAGTTGAGTTGACCAGTGGTCAACTTACATAGCGTCCCGCACGTCACGCTGCGTTCTGATTGGCTGGCGGTTGAGCTGTCTGCTTGAAAAATGGCGGAGGATAATGTAAGACATGACGGCGGCGTGTGGTGACTCGAAATAAAGCGCTGCACTTAAGGAATTGCGCTGGCGGTCCTTCATAACGCACTAGCACAAAACGTCATCAAGATGTCATCAGGTTCAACGTGATTAGCGTTGAGGCGTGGTGATACGGAACTAGGCATAAAACTGACAAAGCATTAATTTACCTGCCAAAATTTATATTTTGGTTGTAAAATGTGGTGTTGGGACAGTGTGGTAGAGGCTGGCATCCCCACACAGACAACCAGCCAATATTCTTGTGGGTTCCAGTGGCCTGGCTGGGGTGTTCCCAGTCACAGCATGTTCAATGGACCCACGGACCCAACCCTGCCACAGGCTGGATGTGGTGATGATGATACCAGTACCCCTGTGTAGCATTAAAGGGTTAATCATTAAAAAAATTCAAGTTAACTTGCACGATCACTTCCAGACAGTTAGAGGGCGCCGTTTATTATTTTTTCAGCTGAAAGATGCGCCGGTTATTGGAGGGCGCCGTTTATTTGAATAATTACGGTATGTACTTGTGGAGTGATAAAATGAAAATTGAAACGTCAAAATGCTGCAACTTCCCTTATTTCTCCCAAACTTGGAAAATTTTTTGACCGAAAACCTTACGTGATAGAAAAACATCAATTGCGTTTTTGGAATCAGCACACCTAACAATATAAAAATCTGTTATCAAAAGTAAAACAATTTTTAAAATTACATTTTTGCAGACCTGTGTAATTTGACATACAAGCTCAGTCACAACGATTTAAACTCATAAGTAGAGGAATCACTGTACAGTAGAACTCCAATTTTCCGAACTCCCACTATCCGAATCGCTTTCAGTATTTCAGAAAACAAAATTAAGAGGGAATGCATTGCGATTCGCAAAATAAAGTTCGACTTAGCTGCCCAAAAACGGATACTGACAGTCAAACAGCTTACGTTGACTGAGATGTTCAGCAGGCAATGACTTTCATTTACAGTATGGTGCATGTACATATTGTACTAGTGTTGTCTTTTCGTTTAATTAAAAGCTCTTTTTATTTAAAAATCGTTGTTTTCTCCCATTTTCAACATATAGACATCATCATCATCATCATCATACCCTTATCCCACCTGAAACAGGGTCGGGTCTGCGAGTTCTAGCCTTCCACTCCCGTCTGTTTCCCACCAGGTCTCTGTCCACCCCGCACACTGCCATGTCCCTCCGGACAAATTGATCCCATGTCTGCTTTGGTCTTCCCCTGCCCCAGATGCTGCCTACCACCTGCAGTTCTGGGATGCACCTAACGAGCTCCTCCTCACCACGTCTCATGACGTGCCCATACCATCTCAGCCTATTCTCCCTCATCTTTTCAGCAATGTCAACCACCCCCAGGCTACCTCTAACATACTCATTCCTAATTCTATCTGCTCTTGACACGCCACTCGAGTACCGCAGCATTCGCATCTCGGCCACTTGCACGCGATTTACATGGCTTTTCTTCACTGCCCAGCACTCTGACCCATATAGCATAGCTGGTCTAACCACAGTCCAGTAAAACTTCCCTTTCAGCTTGATTGGGACCCTCCTATCACACAGGACTCCACTTGCCTGTTTCCATTTCAACCACCCCTCATTGATTCTACGAGACACATCCAGGTCTATCTCCCCATTGCTTTGAAATGTTGATCCTAATTACTTTACCTCTTGCACCTTTTTCACTAGCTCACCCCTTGAGCGTATGTCCCCCTTGTTTTTCTGACCACTCCAGTGGAAAGCTAAATACTCTGTCTTCTTCATGGTAATCTTTAGCCCTCCCTTTTCCATTGCTCCTCTTATGTCGTTTAGTCCTTTCTCTATCTCCTCTCTGCTGTCACTAACTTTCCCTATATCATCAGCAAATGCCAGGCACTGAGGGGCCCACTCGCCTACACTCGTCAGCAGTTCATCCAGAACCAGGATGAAAAGATATGGGCTAAGTGCAGAACCTTGGTGCACCCCAACTTTCACAGGAAAGCCCCCAGTGTTTCCCCAAGGTGTCCTTACCCTGGCTATGGAGCCATCATACATATCCTGGACTACTCTAATAAATCCTTCATCAACCCCCCTCTTTCGTAGTACTTCCCACACTACCTGTCTTTGAACACTGTCAAAGGCCTTTTCTAGGTCAATAAAGACGGCATGGAGGTCTTTCTTTGCTGCCCTATACTTTTCTACCATTTGTCTCAGAATGAAGATAGGCTCCATTGTGGACCTGCCTGGCATAAACCCGAATTGATTTCCACGGACACTTGCTTTATCCCGGAGGCGACGTTCCATAACTCTCTCCCAGAGCTTCATGGTATGGCACATTAGCTTTATGCCTCTATAGCTGCCACAGTCTTGGACATCCCCTTTACCCTTTTAGAGTGGTACTATCCAACTCTCACGCCATGCAGATGGCATTCTATCCCCACTGGCTATCTTGTTGAAAAGTTTCCCTAACCACTTGGTACCTGTCCTCCCTAGGCTGTGCCATACTTGAATGGGGATTCCGTCTGGGCCTACAGTTTTTCGACCTTTCATCTTCTTAAGTGTCCTGGTTACTTCCTCTTCCGTTACACAGTCCACTGCCACTGCTGGTGCAGGGTTGGTGGCCATGTCCTCACCTCCCTCTACTTCATTTAAGAGGTCTTGGAAGTATTCCTCCCACCTCCTCTTAACTTTCGTTGGGGAGAGCAGGACCCTACCTACACCATCCTTCACTGTTATGGCTCTCGGTACATCTTTTGCTGCCCTGTCTCTGGCCTTAGGCAATTTGAAAACTTCTTTCTCCCCTTCCTTTGTCCCTAACTGCTCATAGAGGGCCTCATACTTCTGGTGCTTGGCCAGAGCGATCTTCCTCTTGGCAGTGGTCTTGGCCTGCCTATACTGAGTCTTTGACTCCTGATCCCCTATCTCCTGCCACCTGTGAAAAGCAGCCTTCTTTTGTTTGATGGCTGCTTCAACCTCCTCATTCCACCACCATGACTGCCTATTACCCTGGCCAGTGCCTCCCACCCTACCCTGCCCCAAGATGGTTTTCCCAAAGGCTCTGATTTTTCGGGCAACCCTGTCCCACATGGCATCAGTTGTCCCTTCCCAATCCCAGTCTACCTGCCTGTGAACTTCCTCTATGAATTCCTCCGTCTTTGTGGGTAGCTTCCACCACCTAATGACCTGCTCTCCCCTCCAAGAATGTGCCTTGCCTGCTGCTCTCACTAGTAGTTCTATCATTAGTAACCTATGCCCACATTCCTTTTGAAAATTTTCACTGGGGAGTGCCCAGCAATCACGGACCTCTGATCTGTGCCGCCCTCTAACCATAAAGAAATCTATCTGTGACATTCCCTGTGGTGACTGGTATGTGATTAGGTGCTCGTCCCTCTTCCTAAACCAAGTATTCACCAATGCAAGGCCTAGTGCATTTGCTGTGTCGAGGATTCGCAGCCCATCTAGGCTAGCTGCTCCATACCCCCATCCCCCATGGACCTCACCATAACCCTGGTTTTCTTTGCCCACATGGCCATTAAAGTCCCCCCCCCAATTACTAAGTACTCATTTCCCTGACATTGCCCTACCTGAGCCTCCAGTGAGTGCACCAGGTCCTCTAACTCCGTCCTGAAGCCTTCCTTTGTGGGTTCATCCAGACCTGCCTGAGGGGCATATGCACTAATTAGATGAAGCACTACTTCTCTCCAAACCACTGTAACTAGCAGGAGCCTGCTATTGATACGCTTTACCTGGGTGACCCCCTGCTGCAGCTCACTATCCAACACAATCCCCACCCCATTCAGCCCCCCTTCGCTGGCAGAATATATAAGCTTGTAACCCTCCCCCCAAGGGCCCTTGATCTATTTCCCCTCCTCCTCCTCCGTCGCCTTAAGGTATTAGCTATTTCCCCTGATTTGCCTGTAAGGGTCCCCACATTCCACGTTCCTAATCTAAGATTTGCCCCTTTGCTATCAGCACATGCACCGACTGCGGTCACCCCAGCCGGGCATCTTGAACTTGCAGGAATGTTGGCGCTGCTTGCAGTGGAGGGATGCCGGCCTACCCCACAGAGGACACTCGGCACGCTATCTGCCATGGAGTCTGAGGTCCCAGCCCCCATGGCAATGCAAACTACAGCTGACTGTGGCCCGAGGCCAACTGGTGAACCCCTGTTGACTGCCAGTGCTGGGGACTTCCCCTGCACTGGGGGATGGATGCCTCTCAAATTTGGCATCATGTCTGCAAACTATATGGAATATTAGTGACAGTGTTATACAGTAACTTTATAAAACTAATAACTAAAATAAATAATAGTAGAAACAAATACTAATAAATATTAGGAATAAATGCTAATGAATATTAGGAATAAATATTAATAATACCAATTTTAATATATTAACTAACTTACAGAATTAATTTATAGAACTAAAAATTTTGTGAAAATTTGGCCGTGGGTAGTTTGTGACCGGCCCCAACGCAGTTGTGGAAGAGTGCAAGAACGCCACGAGGTTTGGCTTATGTAGCCGAACCTCAAAAATGTTCCCCACCGCCCAAAAACCAGCCCCAACACCCACGGACCTACCTTGCACAGGAACGTTTGGGGTTCACGCCTTGAAAAAGGCGAATTTTACCCCCAAAAAAACAGCGGTGAATTAGTGGTTTGTCAAAAAAGAGGGAAGCGCAAGGAAAATCGGACGCACAGGGAGTCCACGCCACCTAGCGGCCCCTTTCAACATATAGACAAACAGTAATAAATTAAATAAGACCCCTTTTTCGGAAAAAAATCCAATTATCCGAATTTTTGATCATTCGAATGGCGTCCGGTCCCAATTGATTTAGATAATTGGAGTTCTACTGTATTTGGTTTTCATTGCAGCCAGTGCCGAAGAAACCAGTTTCAAATAAATAATAGTTACAGTACAAATGGTAGAAGGACTCGCATTACTTCACAGAAAATGATTCATACTCTCCACTGGCGCCTCCCCGGTTGGAAACTATGACCTTAATTGGAACCTTCCTATGGTGTCCACTCGCCTGTCTCCACTTTCACCATCCCCAAAACATTCTATGGGTCACATCCGAGGCTATGTCTGAGATTCGGAACGTCGACCCAACCTACTTCACCCCTGGAACCTTTTTCACCAGCTCGTCCCTAGAGAGTATGTCACCATTGTTTTCCTGTCCTCACCAACTGAAAGCTAAGTACTCTGTCTTCTTTCGTTTTTATATTTAGCCCCCCCTTTTCTATCACTCCTCTATTATGGTTTAGGCTTCTCTACATGTTCTCTGGAATCGCTAATTGTTTGTTGGAGTTTTAAGGTCCCGTCAACTACAAGGTCATTAGAGACCCGCCCACTGTATAGTTCTAATGCATATACTGCACAGACACTACACTAATGCGACGATTATTGGGTATTAGCAGTACCCAGCTTTCCCGAACGACCACCCATGTCAGTACTAACTGGGCTTGCGTTGCTTAACTTCAGTGATCAGACGAGAACTGGTGTGTCCAACGCAACTCGCCGCTCTGGAATCGCTAAGTGTTCCAACATTGCTGGGAACCACCACGTGCTAAGGGGCCCATTCTATTTCTCCAGAAAGCACCTGGGAGTACCCAGGGCAGGGGAGATCAAAGGTGACGTGGGAGTGGGTTTTACGTAAGGATATACTAGTTTGTGCGGTGGGTGGGGACCTAGTGCGAGATAGGCGGATGTGGAGGGCTAGAACTCCAGATCTGACCCTTCCATAGGCGGGATAAGGGTATTATAATAATGGTATTTTAATTTTACACAATGAGTTTGAAATGCTCTATCTGGAAACTCAAGTCGGGGAGACTGAAAACTAAAAGAGAAAATTAGGCGTGGAAACAGCAGGAGCGAGAATCAATTTACACATAGTTTTAAAAACTCGTTCAATGATTGAAATTTCCTTCAGTCTCTTAAGGTCATATCAAGAATATATAACCTTGATGTACTTTAGATAGTTAAACGTGCAATGTGCTGAATGAAGTCGTAAGATTATATTAAATTAGAGTGAAAGGGTGCAGCAAGTTGATCTGAAAACTCGTGAGACGTTATTTAGGCAATCAAAAAAACGAAAAGTAGACTGTTACAAAAATGAATACCAATTCCATATACACACACTACATTCAAAAATCATTTCTGACACCTTTCCCAGTTTTTGGCATATTCGGGACCCCAATTATCAGGTCTCCCTCAAGGTAATAGGGACGGGGGTTTCCAACAGTTCATTATTAAAGGAATTTTGTAACTTTTATGAGTTTTACCTGATTAGCTATTGGTTGAAAAAGCTGTGATCATCAGTTGACCTTCGTTACATGTTTATCATTTTGTGAGGTGACCATTTGTCAGATTTGCATGACTTTTTGTCATTGTGCTTAATTTGATAGGCCCAATAACTTTCCAATTTACGTTTTGGTGCATCACATATGAGTCCCAAGATAGGTCCAAGAGAGCCAAATAGGCCCTTTGTAGAGCACTTAAGGGTCACCACTGGTGGGCGACCCACATACTTCCTATTTGATCCCTGTATCACATTTTTCCATTTCTCCCATCGTTTAGATAATTTCTGGGGGGGGGAACAGACTTAATAACCACCCTGTATTTCCGGGATTCCTCCACAGAAGCCAGGGGGCCAGAAAATTCTGCCGAGCTACACGTCCGTTTAGAAACGGAGTGGCAAATTTCGTTGGACACAACAGTTCCCGTCTGATCATTTAATTTAAGCAACGCAGTCCCAGCTATTAGTGACAGGTTTACGGAAGTTTCGCCCCCGACATTTCGTCCCTGGGTACTTTTCGCCCCCACACATTTCGCCCCTCGGACGTTTCGCCCCCACACATTTCGCCCCTCCGATGGTAAATGGCTGGTAAACGCAAACTTAAAACGTAAAATTTACGTCGTCAAAGTCTTTTAAATGATGTTCGTCTGCTAAATTGTACTTCAAAAAATAGCGGCAGCGTCGATGCTTAAAACTACCAACGTAAAATTTGGCGCATGCGCGTGTCACTACCTTATGTCCGAATTTTAAAAACGGAGTTGGCAAAGATGTAGCCAAAAACACATCGATTTGTAGGGCACTAGTGGTTTTTTAAATTAATATCATTTTTTTTATTAGATGGTAAAGTGAATTTCCAGATATTTAGGCTATGCCTTTCAGAAAGTCTATTAAATTTCTATCGTTGATGTCCTCCACAATGCGTAGCATTCTTGCCGGAAATTGCTGAATTTTCACCTTACCTATTTCTTGAAACACTCAGAAAAAGGTCCAAACGAACAATGCTGTTTTTCTAGGGAAAAACAGAATAACAAAAAAAACCGGCCAAAATAAGGTAAAATTCAAGGGCTGGCATTGACTCAAGGGTCAGTTGGCACTAGCCCTTGATTTTTACCTTATCTAAAACGGAATAACAAAAAATAACAACAAAACGGCCATTTGCCCTCCCAGGGGCAAAACATCCGAGGGGCGAAACGTGTGGGGGCGAAAGCTCCTGGGGCGAAAAGTACCCAGGGGCGAAATGTCAGGGGCGAACGTTCCGGATCCCATTTGAGAACACTATGTACTTGTTAATACCCAAAAATAGTTGCATTAGTGTAGTGTCTGAGCAGTCTGTGCAACAGAACTATGCAGTGGCTTTAGTGACCTTGTAGTTGAAGGGCCCTAAAACACCAAAGAACAACAAACAAGAACGTGTAGAAAGACGGATGGTACATTTTGGCTTCCGGAAGTAGTAAGCAACGTTTTCGTCAACGTTCGTTTCATTAAGCAACGCCTTCAAAAATTCCATCATACCACATAAGTGCACCTTTATTCAAAACATGGAAGGTACTACTTCTTTGAATTAAGAGAATCAATACTTGGTGATGCATTAATGCCATAAAAAAATTTTTAAGTTATTTAACCTTGCATTACGGAGGTTTCTTAATGCGAATTCTTGTCAGTACTCCTTAAGGATTACTTACTTTTCAACGACAGCAACATGAACTCCTAACCCTTTTCCTGCCTACGGCATGGACGGGCACCCATCTTGTCTTTCTCAATAGACACAAGGGCGACATTTTGAACACTGTTTTTCAGCAACCGGATGCCCAAGGTTACTATAGACACTGCCTCCTTAACATCCTGCCTAGTCAAAGAAAAATTTAACAGAGATTCGATTCAGAATCAATTCTAATTCCAAGTCGGTGTGTACCATAAGAATCCTAAATGATCCTTAGATGCCCCAGGTGCTTCCAACCACTTGCACTCCTGAAATAAACCTGATGAGCTCTTCCTCCCCTCTTATTACATGAAACTTGTTCCAAAATCACAGTACACAACCAAACTAGAAATTCTGAAAGGCAAATTAATGCTTTGTTGGTTATAATGTTGCATGGTGTCAGACCTAAGTGCACCATAACAATTGGCATCAGGGATATTTCAGACTGCATGCTGGATAAATTTAATTTTACAAACAAGGATATTACCAGTATGGAAAGCATTATGATTGAATGGTGCTACCAACCACCTGCATTCCTGAATAGCACCTGATGAGCTCCTCCTCCTCACCAAATATTACCTGCTTTGCAATGAATCAAATGATCCCTGTTGTTATAGCTTTCCAAGTCACAATTGGATTTTTTGATAAATACTACAGAAAATCAATGAAAATCACTGAATATATTCAGAATATGCTATTGAAATACACCATAAAGCATATATCACTAGTATACGTAAGTGACGCCCTCTACCGCCTTGTAGTGTCATAATCAAAAACCCCATCAAGTGACCGATTGAGCAGGCAGGATGTTAAGGAGGCAGTGATATAGATAAGGTTGGCCATTCAGAGCGATAGCCAATCAAATTTAGGCATGCCTCTGACGTCACCATGGAAGAACTCACTGGTAATACTGTATACCATGGAGAGAGCATACTAACGTATAAGATTTACACATTTAAGATAAACAAAAGTATTTTTTCAACAATAACACCAACTCAGTACACAAACATAAACGGAGTCCTGTGTGATAGGAATGCCCCAATCAAGTTGTAAGAAGAGTTTTACTGGGCAGTGGTTAGATCAGCTGTTTAATACTGTATGGATCAGAGTGTTTGGCAGTGAAGAAGAGTGACATCAATAGAATGCAAGTACCCGAGTTGTGAATCCTGCAGTACATGAGTGGAGTGTCAAGAGCTGATAGAATTAGATAGAATTAGAGGTAGCCTTGGGGTGGGGGGACATCGCTAAAAAGGCGAATAGGTTGAGGTGTTATGGACACATAATAAGAAGATGGGAGAAGGAGGACCTCGTTAGGTCATTGCAGGAGTGCAGGTGGTCAGAAGCACCTGGGGCAGGAGGAGACTGAAGTAGACGTGAGCAAGTTATACATAGCGTTAAGGTGGTGTGTGGGATGGACCAGTAGCGTTGCTGGGGTTGGCGTCATCTGGTGCGGTGACGCCATGGTGTCACCCTCCTCTCCCAAAAAAAGCCGCTTCTTCTGCTCTGGTGTCACCCCATTTCTCAAGCTGTGAGTGGTGTCACCCAGTGTGGCCGGCATTCCCTTAGTGATGCCACTGGGGTGGACGAGGACGGGATGGTGAATGGACGGCAGTGGAGGGCTATAACCTGCAGACCCGATGATGATGATGAGGATGATGACGACTATTCATTTATTCACTAGTAGAATTTGTTGGATTGAAATTCTTATATACAGTATATATTTCTGAATCTACTTATGATCATTTTTTGCTTTTTCCCTTATTTAAAATAATTATAAAAACGATCACCTCTACGTAGACAATACACGCTAAAGTATGTCTATTAATTATATTTCAATCTACCGACGATTGCACAGGTCTGCAAAAAAATACTTTTTAAAAATTGTTTCACTTTTGATAACTGATTTTTATATTATTAGGTGTGCCGATTCCAAAAAACGAAACTGATTTTTTTCTATCACGTACGGTTTTCTCAAAAAATTTTCATAGTTTGGAAGAAACAGCAGGATTATGTTAGTTACTGTAGTATAGCAGCGTATTGGGCTCCATTTCACCAGTGCATATGCTCCCCAAGCAGGCTGTGATGAGGCCACCAAAATGGATTTTTGGTGGGATTTTGATGAGGTGGTACAGCCGGTGGTGATCGTCTGATTATCAGAGGGGACTTTAATGGCCATGTGGGCAAGGAGGGACAAGGATATGGGGCCGCCCATTGGGGATGGGGGTACGGCCAACTCTCTGCAGAGGGACAAAAAGTCCTTGATACAGCACAAGCACATGGCCTTGCATTGGCCAATACGTGGTTACAGAAGAGGGATAAGCACCTCATCACCTTTCAGTCACCCCTGGGGAGATCTCAGATTGATTTCTTTATGATCAAGATGCAGCATAGGCCAGAGATTTGTGATTGCTGGGTGCTCCCCAGTGAGGATTTCCAGAAGGAAAGCAGGCATAAGTTACTCATGATGGTGGTACTTGCAAGGGATGCAGCTACGAACCACCCATAGAAAGGTGAACCAGTCATTACGTGGTGGAAGTTACCACCAAATGCACATGAATTCCAGCAGGAGATTATTAGCCAGGTCAACTGGGATTGGGAAGGGTCAGCTGACGCCATGCGGGACAGGGTGGCCAACTACAGCAACTCTACAGCAAGGGTGGCCAACATGTGGCCAGCCGGAAGTCATGTTGCGGTCTGCGGATCTAGGTGAAATAAACAAAATCATTGCACATATCACTAAATCTACAAATCATTGTAGATCTCGCATACTGAGAAGCGACGCTTGCTTGTTTACTTCCCTCAATAGAAAATATCAGGAAATATCATTTCTTAAATTTGCCTACCCCCTGCTGAAAACTTTGGCCTTCCCTGCTCTACGGTATTTCTATTTATGTCGAAAAAATTCTAACGTTTCTTTCTTAATTTCTATGAAGTTACCGTCATTGACGTCCGTCTATATGCGCATTAGTAAAAAGACTTCTTTAACGAAATCGTTTAACACCCATGACATGGTCACGCACCAAGACGAAAAAATGATCGCGAGCGAGCAAAGTGAGAGGGTGAATTCATGGCCACCTTGGTAGACGAAGGGTTTACACGGCTGACTGTCGAAGGAAAGGAAACAACCGTTTTATACGCCTGGCACATAATGGTGAAAAATTGCGGGTCTTATAATTTACCCAAATGGTCACAAGGGAATGCACTAATATGTAGATTCAGCATGTAAAATTTAATTAAGCTTATGAAAGTAATGCCCCAACAGACGCTCTGGTTTATACGCAGACTTCACCTATAAGACACCGCTTGTTATCTCCATTACAGTAATTGCCGCTCAAGTGCTGCCCACGTAACATCTCCGGGCGGGAAGAATAACAAACTTTGTAACTATTCATTCACGACTTCTGTAGAACTAATTGCAGCCTGTAAGCTACCTCCATTCAGTGGAGGATCCAGGATTTTCGTAGGGAGGGGGGGGGGTTGAGCTAAACCTCACATATTATGCGAATATAAATTTATGTGTATGGGGGGTGCAACCCCAAAAACCCCATCCTGGATCCGCGCGTGCCTCCATCTGAACCAGTTCCCTTCCTTTCCAGCTCACTTACTCACACATTCTGCCTGGAATACAGATATTGGTACCTCCTGACACTCATACATTCTGGTTGTCATTTGTTGGTGTTTTAGGGCATAATTTTAATGCAGAGTCCGCACAAGGATTTAGGTATTATCAGTATTAGGGTTTATACAAAAAACAGATTTTCCAAGAAACCGGGTTAAACCGGTTTCAGGTTTTTATAGACAAAAAAGACATATTTGCAACTCAAAATAGAAGTTTAATTTTGTTATAATCTTTAAGAAAATGTGATTTTAAAGGTGCTGTTCCACTAAGCAGTAGCTGCTATAGCAGTGTGCTAAGAGTAACTGCTAAGCTACTATTAGTGCACAAAAGTGGGTAAATGCAACTGTGAACTATTATAAAAGTTAAAATGGCGCCCACAAAAATACAACGTGTAGCTGCTCTTCAAATATAAGGCAAACATAAGGAATGGGTCAATCAGTTTCTGTTGAAACGTGATTATGCTCTAAAAATAAATCAATCTGTAGGTGGAAGTATTCCTCATCATCTCACCTTTATCCTGCCTGTGGCAGGGTTGGGTCTGCGGGTTCTTATCCTCAACTCTACCCCACATCTCAATGTCCCGTTGTACCACCTGCCCCACTTCCATTTTGGTCTTCCCCTACTCCTGGTGCCAACAATCAACCCAGTCCCATAATGGGACGAATAAAATCCTCCTCCCCTCCCCATCACATGTAATAATGTAATCAATTCAGATTCTGTTGGCTCATGACTCTCCACTCATGTAGCACAGCATTCACATCGCAGCCACTGGCATTCTCCTTTCATAGTCATTTTTGAATGACCAGCACTCTGAGCCATACTACATAGCTGGCCTAATGACAGTTCTGTAAACTTTGCTTTCAAATTTTATTAGGACCTGGCGGTTGCACAGGACTCCACTTTAGCCATCCATACGTGGAAATACTATATAAATTAAATTTATATTGATGAATCTTTAAACGAATTGTTAAATCTGGGATGTGTACCCATGTAGGATGCATAGTTTGAATCTGGGACGAATGGTCACCCTATACTGCCCTGCATAACAGTGAAGATAAGGCACATTTAATGTGTTCTTCAGTTGACGCCATTTTTAAATTACCCATAATCCACTGCAACTTGGAAGAAAGTAGAAAAATTTCAACTTGAAGGTGTGGCTAAAAGTAGCAGTTATAGCAGTTCAACTCTTATAAGAGCAGGGGTGTTCCACATAATAGTTACTATTATAACAGCAACTTTTATAGCAGCTACTGCTTAGTGGAACAGCACCTTAAGACACAGACAGCAGCAATCGACTTATTATTTAAATGAGTTCTTAATTTAGACACAACATTCCCAGTAATTGGGAAAACTCGCTCACTAGCAATTGACATGGGCTTGATTGTTTTTAAAGAATTAAACAATAAATCCAAATTTTTCGTTCTCCTGTTTGTAGCTTCTAACACCAAAAATTCTTTTTTTAATGTTTGAGGACAAGAGGATATTTCGTCAGGTTCTTGTAAATATTTGTTTATTGTCATTTCCATAGCATTTTTCAAAGATATGTTTTGATTTTCTTCTTCACTACTGTTTCTAACATTGCAGTTATCTTCTGTAGAATAATATTTATTATATAATGTTGATAATAGCTGTCCTGATAATTTAATAACCTCTGTTTTTGTAGCCAATGGAAGAAATTGGTAGAAGATTTTCTCCAAAGAGTCTGTGAATTTTGTAAATAGAGGAGAAGTGTTACTAATCCAGTGTCTCTTCTTTCTTCAACCCTTGTCTTTATAGCTCGTAATAACTTGAAACTAATTTCAGTTTTCAAAGTTTTTAATTCACCCAACAAAAATTCAAATATGCCTTCACTTGTTAATGAATTTGCATTTTGTCTACCTAAAGCTTCGGCTGCTAATCTTATTGGTTTTAAAACGTTAAGAAGCTCTACAATTCTGCAATATTCTTCTTCATCTTCATTCCACATGTGAGCAGCATTAAGGTCATTCAGAGTTAAAACAACACATTCTTTTAAGTGCACAAATCTTTCTAACATGGCCTCTAAACTATTCCATCTTGTTTGACAGTCAAGAATCAGATTTAATTCCTTTCCATATTTCTGTTTCACATGATTCTGAAGAATGCTATTTCCAAAGGGGAATTTTCTAAAATACTTGCACATTTTTCTTATTTAAGAAATAAGTGTTTTGTAATTATCTAATAATACTGAAATAGGTAACCTATCAACGGGGTCTAAATCCTCATACTCATCTGCAGATTCATTATTTTCAGAGTCCTCACTTGTAGGCATTTTCATCTGTTTCAACAGGATTTTTATATAATATGTCAGTAACTGCTAATTGTATGGCTTGTGAATAGCACAGTTAATTAATTACACTGTGGAACAGCCAAAAAAATACGGAAACACCAATAGAGCTATTTTATGTATTTTTGTATGCTGTTCACGAAAATGACTTTTGTTTTGCTGTGCGACCCTCAAATTTTTTGTAATTCCCCTTTTTTAAAATGTTAGTGATAGTTGTCAATAAAGCAGTAAATGACATACAGTATGAAAGAAATCTGGCTGTACTTTAGCCTACCTAATGTCACTGGCCAGCTATTAGTCCTAGGTAGGCCTACTAGGATACAGCTAGTGACCAGTTGATAGTGGAGTTTTGTTTCCTTGACAGATTAGTGAGCCACTGGGAACATGATTGCATTATAATTTAATTGAATTCACTGCAAGCAGGCCTTATAGGTCAAATTGGCAGTGGAGAACATCACTCTCATTCCTAATTTGTAACCCACCTGAAGCATAGCATCTATTGTAATGCATTACCGACCTGCTGTAATGGCACTTTCTTGCATAAAGTTTGCCACATTATCCTCACCAAGAGCATTCCAATAGCCAAATGACCCTTGCAAAAAGACCAGTAATACAAGTCAATTTGTGCAATGATCCCCTTCAATTTGAATGGATGATCATTTCTCCCTCTATACACTGCAAGGGATAAGCTGCCAAATACTTTCTGTGATCATGTGTGAGATACTCAATCTTCGAGAGAAGTGATGAAACACAATTATTGCTGCCCTCCTTTGAATCATTTCAATTTCCCTTGATAAACCCTGCCTAAAAGGGCTACAAAATTGGACTACAATACTCTACAATTGGCCATACCAGTGAAAAACTTTCCTTTCTGCTGTCCCCTAGAACTCTAGTAACCAAACAGAGGGCATGCTCAGTATTCCCAATCAAGTTGTCAGTGTGCTCCCTCCAGGTGACTATAGTATTTAGAATAATTCCAAGGAGCTTTTGGATCGCAACCCTCTTCACCCTCACACCACCTATGCAATGAGCAAGATCAAATCGCCTTCAGGACCTGCTTATCATAAGAAAGCTACATTTCTGCAGGTTTAATGGCAGTGACTCCCAATTTATGCTCCAGGTATACATCTTGTTTAGATCCTGTTGCAATTCTGAACAGGAAGATAATCCTTCATCCACCACCCATGCAATGCAGGTGCCATCTGCAGAGAGCCCTAAGTCATTAACATAAATGCCCTATATCATGTCAAGTCCTGTATTATTAACATTAATTATATAGGGTATGATATCTGAGATATGATGTCGATTCACAATTAATGTTTTAATGGAACTGCAGCCCTATGAATTACCAGAGAACCTGACGTCCTAGGGCAAAATGGAGAACAGATAAATAATCAGCATTACTTATCCAATAAATCTAGCACTAAGAAAGAAATGCATTTTTTCCAAAGTAAAAATTTGTTCCTCAGTGTTATTAGTGATATTTGGCTAAACTTTTTCATAACAGCAGCACTATCATTTGTTGATGCAACTATACAGTTGCTAAATCCAAATGAAAATCATTTAGGCTTTTGGAAACCAGTTTTAACGTTGTGTTAGCGTCACAAGAACTTGCTATTGGAGGTAATCCCAAATTAAAATCTTTTTCAAGACGGTGTATGTTGATATTGAAATATCTGCGATTTCTTTTGCTAGACCATTCATCTACAGTTGTAGAAAATTTTTCCCATTCCTTCTTCATAAAAGTTAAATCATTTATAGTTTCATGCTTGATAGTTTCATAAAATGAATAAATGAGATTCATTACTCGAGAGTTATTTTGTAATAAGGAATAGCCTCCTTGTTGTAGTGACTCTCGTATGAATGAGCTTCTTATAATGCTATTAATGGATAATCCCTCCAAGGCAGCAAGTCTTGATACAGTTTCTTCTAAACTCATCTTTTTCAAAAAGTTAGCGATGTTGGGTTGTCTTTGTGAACTTGGGCCAGCATCAGATGAGTTTTTGTTTGTCATTTTTTCATGAATTGTTTTTAAATGATTGTGGAGGCTGCTTGTGGATGATCCTTTGCAAGTTAACGTTTTATTACAGTAATTACAACGTGCCTTATCTTTTTCAACCTTTTTGAAATAATTCCAAACATCTGACATTTTAAACTAAAAATGACAGAAAAAGCATAATAAAAATAAATAAGTATGTTACACCAATGGGTTGGGGAGTTGGCCAAGCAGCCATAACAGGACAGACCCTAAAGTAAATATGTCCATAAAAACCGATATTTTTAACAGTATAAAAATTACAAATAATATCATGGGCTTTGGGTCTCAATTTTATCTAAACTTAATTCCAAGCCAAATTCTAATTTCTGTGTACAAAATTTACAGATTTAATTTTACTTAAACGCCGAAAAACAATAGAATTTACTTGCTTTTGCACTTGTATTCTGATAAGAAACGCTGCACAGAATGGAAAGTTCACAATGCACAAATCTCATTTTAGCTTAAGCACATAAGCATCATGGTTACTGCAACAGTGTTGCCAGATGGAAGGTATACAATGCAGATGTCTTTTCAGCTTTCAGCACATCACACATTCATGTTTTTGCATCTCACATGCATCAATGTTGCAACACAGTGTTGCCAGACCTTGCTACAGTATATACAATTTTGCAGGAAAACTGTAGTATCTTTCCGAAAGAAACCCGGTTTTCGACTTTCATAATTTTCACTAAGAAGTCGGTTTTGAAAGCTGGTTTTTAAAAACCGACAAACCCTAATCAGTACCCAGCGTTAGGCACGCCAGTTCTCATCTGATCACTGCAGTTCAGCAATGCAACCCCAGCTAGAACAAACATGGGTGGTGGCTTGGGGAAACTTGGTACCACTAATAACCAAAAAAATCGTCCCATTACCATAGTGCCTGTGCAGTCTCTGCATTAGAACTATGCAGTGGATGGGGCTTTAATGACCATTGTAGCTGAAGGGCACTAAAACACCAAGAAAACAAAAAACCCTAGTGGTCACTCATGCCAGTGTTATCTGGGTATCTTGGCACCACCTGTGTCCTGGTATTCGGAATGGGCAGATGATATATCACTCCAGAATTCAGGACTACAGAAAGTACTCATTATGTGTCATTCATATAATATGGATGGAAAAACAACTAACAACCAACCGCAAAGAACCTTCATACATAAAGCTCCACATTCAAGTTAGTCTTAGCTCTTCCAAATGGCATCAGTGTGAGATCACTGCAGGGTCGGGTCTGCGGGTTCTAGCCCTCTACTCCCGTCTAACTTCCATCAGGTCCCTGTCCACCCCACACACTACCATATCCTTATGGACAACCTGCTCACAAGTTTACTTTGGTCTCCCCCTGCCCCAGGTGCTTCCGACCACTTGCATTCCTGAAATGGACCCAACGAGCTCCTCCTCCTGTCTTCTCTTACATGTACACTCATTCCTAACTATCAGCTCCTGACAACCCCCTCATGTACCAGCATTCGCATCTCGGTTACTTGCATTCTATTGATGTGGCTCTTCCTTAGAGTGCAATTCTCATGCATCCAAAAGTGCAATTTGGGTGCGCAAAAAGCCAGAAACGCAGCACCTTAACCTTCCCTTACTGCTTCACCATTAGTGCCCCGCTTTCCTGAACAACTATCATCAAAGACCTGGGGATTTTTCTTGACACTCGAGCTTACTATTCATATGCATTTGAAACATCTTTACCTTGCGATGAAAACCCCGTTTGCCATAATTAGACGCCCGGGTGAGATCTATAAGCATCTGGACCTTAATTTTCAACCCTTCAGTGCTTTAATAACGTCGGAACTGCTGGGAAACTTGTGGCCCTACTTTTCTGTGTCAGCTACGCGGCTCCACGACTGGCTCACATCCTACCAAAGGGTGCCTAACGAGACCTTCCGTTTATCAGTTTCTCTGGCCACTGCCACGTTGCTCTACCAACTCCGTTTTTGAGGATGCTATCATCATCTCATACGGCCTGCAGCTCTTACAGAGCAGCTTACTACGTAGGGCACATTCGTCTGACCACTGAAATTAACCAACGCAACCCCAACTCGTACTGACATGGGTGGCCGCTTCGGAACACTGGGAATCACTAGTTCACAAAAATCGTCGAATTAATGCAATGTCTGCGCATTGTGGGCATTAAAACTATGCAGTGGACGGGGTTCAAATGACCTTCTAGCTGAAGGGCCATAAAACACCAACGAACGAACGAAAACAGCAGCTCTTAAGGCCCTCACACACGATCAGTTTGGTGTGTTCACATCGACGTGTTGAGTTTGGTGTGAAGGTATGAATTGCCCACACACGATCAGCTTGGTGTGTTACGTTCATATGTTCCTTTTCGTTAAAGTCATGTGACGTCATTGGATTGTCCACATCAACAAGTAATTCTGCGGTTGCCCTTGTGTAATTTCTTAAAGATGACGTTCTATCCATGCTTGGGCATGCGTAGAACTCTAATGTAAAGAACTGATGTGAGCAAACCTCACACACGCTCGCTTCTAGCTGACGTCAGTGCGATGTGATAGAATCTCTTCACACCGTCAGGTAAAATTTTTGGTGGGAGCACACGCTGCTTTTACACACAACAAACTCAGTGATTTGTACTCAATGTACACAGTGTACACACCCAACTGATCGTGTGTGGGGGCTTTACATCGTATTCTCCACAACAAGCTCTGAATTCATTCATTACTACAGGAATTGAACTTACTTGTTCCTAGCCGCCAATCTCGCACCGCTGATCTATTTCTTCCCGATCTCAACAATCAACAAAGGGGATTACAACCGACTTCATCTATCCTGGAATGATGTGCTTTCTTTTAAGAAGATATTCCAACGCTTAATCACCTATCGTCTTGTACTACCTCCCACTCAACCTTCCACCAAATCCCGCATTACCCCCTCTGCCGCCTAACAGCACACCCCACGATCACCATTACAAAGGTTCAATCTGTTATGGAATATTAGCCAGTTCCCCAACCCCGTTACCAGATCCAACACCCCTCCCCTCATCCCAAACTCGGCTTCTGTCACCGCTTCCTATGGAACAATACCAATCCAATAATGTTCAATTACAGTGGTAAACAGTGAATTTATTCGCAATGATATTTGAGAGATTTTATAAAATGTCAATGTTGCTGATTAAGAATATGTCATTTAGTTTTCAGAATAATTAATAACACTGAACAAAAAATTTTTACTTTGGAAAAAATACATTTGTCACTTAGTGCTAGGTTTATTGGATAAGTTATGCTGATTATTGATCTGTTCTCCATTTGCCCTAGGACGTCAGGTTCTCTGGTAATTCCTAGGGCTGCAGTTCCATTAAAACATTAATCACGAATGGACATCAGATATCATAGTCTAAATAATATATGTTAATAATATAGGACTTTCCATGATATAGGGCATTTATGTTAATGACAGGGCTACCTGCAGATGACACCTGCATTGCAAGGGTGGTGAATGAAGGGTTATCTTCCTGCACAGAATTGCAACAGGACCTAAACAAGTTGCATACCTGGAGCATAAAGTGGGAGTGTCATTGCCATTAAACCTGCACCAGTGTAGCTTTCTTATGATAAGCAGGTCCTAAAGGCGATTTGATCTTGCTTATTGCATAGGTGGTGTGAGGGTTAAGAGGGTTGAGATCTAGAAGTTTCTTGGAATTATTTTAAATACCATGGTCACCTGGAGGGAGCACACAGACAAATTGATTGGGTATACTGGGCATATCCTCCGTTTGGTTAGTAGAGTCCTAGAAGACAGCACAAAGGAAAGTTTTTCACTGGTATGGCCAATTATAGAGTATTGTACTCCAATTTGGTATCCCTTTTAGGCAGGGTTTATCTTCGGAAATTGAAATGATTCAAGAATTGTGTTACATCACTTTTCTCGAAGACTGAGTGTCTCACACATGATCACAGGAAGTCTTTGGCAGCTTATCCCTTGCAGAGTATAGAGGGAGAAATGATCATCCATTCAAATTGAAGGGGACACATGGGGCACAAACAGACTTGTATTACTGGTCGTTTTCCAAGGGTTATTTGGCAATGGAAATGCTCTCGGTGAGGATAATGTGGCAAACTTTCTGCAAAAAAGTGCCATTACAGTAGGTAGGCAACGCATGACAATAGATGCTATGCTTCAGGTGGGTTACAAATTAGGAATGAAAGTCATTCTCTCCACTGCCAATTTGACCTATAAGGGCTGCTTGCAGTGAATTCAATTAAATTATAATGCAATCATGTTCCCAGTGGCTCACTAATCTGTCAAGGAAACAAAACTCCACTATCAACTGGTCACTAGCTGTATCCTAGTAGGCCTACCTAGGACTAATAGCTGGCCAGTGATAATAGGTAGCCTAAATACAGCCAGATTTCTTTCATATTGTATGTCATTTACTGCTTTATTGACAACTGTCAATAAAATTTTAAAATGGGAAATTACAAAAAAATTTGAGGGTCACACAGTAAAACGAAAGTCATTTTCGTGAACAGCATACAAAAATGCCAGTATATAAAATAGTTCTATTGGTGTTTTGTATTTTTTGGCTGTTCGACAGTGTAATTAACTAACTAATGTTTGCCCCATGGTGAAGTGTCCAGAATAGCCAGAAATATACATCATATACTTAGAAATGGTAATGAAACTGTTTAAAGTCTTACAGAAAGTTATAGCACAAGTGTATAAAATGTAATTTTTAAAGTAACCAATGCCTTTATTTCAAAAACTACACCCTATGGAAATAATGGTTAGGGAAAACTTATAGTTGATGAAGGGGGAAATTTATTTCCTAAAATAGTTTGGAAATTTTGACAGTAGATTTTTCAGACTAATGCAAAGTTGCATATTTTTAACTATCGCATCAGAAAGCTCTAAAAATGAAAAATTTTGATACAGCATGTTCCTGTACCTCAAATTCAAAATAAGCCTTCAAAACTCCATTAATGAGGATATGTTAATTGCCTGTGGCTGCAGGATTTTGTCTCAGGTATGCAGCTCAGCAAATTGTCGCTGTTATGTGCTCCAAATAGCTAACTTTGGGAGCACAGCATTGGAGTGCAGGTTTTGCTATCTTGGAGCTAAAATCAAGTCTGCACCCCAAGTTAGCTAGTTGAGTTAGCAAGTTAGCTAGTGAAATCTGTTGAGTTGCATACCAAAGACAAAATCCTGTAGCCACAGGCCATTAACAAATCCCCATTAATGCCAATTTCAATGATTATTTTTAATTTTAGGTTTAGGAACATGCTATATCAAAATTCTTCATGTTTCAAGAGCTATGCAATACTTAAAAATACCCATATCTATTGAAAAAAATGTATTTTATTAAAAAATGTACATTATTCTGAAAAAACTACTGCCAAAATTTCCAAACTGTTTTAGGAAATGAATGTCCCCCTCCATCAACCATAACTTTTTCCAAAACAGTCTATCCTACATATATTTTATAGTTTTTGAAATGATGTCATTGGTTACATTAAAAATTTCCTCCTGTATAGATATACAGAGTGTATACTTTAAAGTAACGAACGCCATTTTTAAAAAATATATGAGATATGGGATAAAATGGTTAGGAAACAGTTATAGTTGATGGAGGTATAGTCCGCGCACCCAAAGAGTGCAGTTGGGAAACATGAACTGCCCCAAGAATAGGGGAATAAGGTACACTTACAATGCCCATCACAGCTTGAGCACACTTGACCAAGCTTTGATGAGCATTGTAAAACTTTAAATGTATGGACAATGGGAAAAAGGCCAAGGGGGTGAGGGGCGCAACTTATAAATGTATTACATTTAAGGGGGCGGTGGCAAAGGACCTGATTGCCTAGGGCAGTGGTGACGAACCTTTTTTGAAGACGGGTCACAATGTTAAAAACAAAAAGTTATCCATGGGTCAGGTGCAAACACTATTTAACTTTATGAATAAAAATAAATTATTATTACTAGCAAATCAAGTTTATAAAGTTTAACAATGAATAAAGGGTGAGGTCTGTGGGTTCTAGCCCTCCACTCCCACCAGGTCTCCATCCACCCCACACACCACCATATTCTTACAGACAACATGATCCCACGTCTGCCTTTGTAAAGTAGCAAATAAGAGAACAAACACCTAATAACCCTTTTCCCCCCTATAGCAGGGTTGGGTACCCATCTTGTCACTTGGAATTGCTCCCTATATTGATCAGTGTTTTTCCACAGCCAGTTTCAAAACTGCAATTCCTCTGCTTATTTATCATCGGGTCTACTTTTCGTTATGGAATTCCACTGACGCGTCCCTGGCGCTCCTTGCTGTCGCAACGCCAGGGAGTGAGCTCCTGCACCTGGAAATGTTATATATACCCAGAGGCGTTCCAACATAGTGTGCCATGTGTGCAATGCACACAGGCATTCTACTTGGCGCAGTAGCCAGGGATAGGATGTGAAAGAAGTTGCACCCGGGGCCTCATTCCCAAAAGAGGTCTACCCACCTTGGTCAATTATTGAACCTAGAACTACTGCCGCAGTTACTAAGTGCACTACCCACTGCACCACCGAGAATTTAGAGCGCCAGGGCGCCTGTGTGCATTGCACACATGGCACACTGTTGGAACGCCTCTGGGTATTTATAACATTTCCAGGTGCAGGATCTCACTGCCTGGCGTTGCAATGCCAAGGAGCGCCAGAGACCAGGGGCGGGTCTACATAGGGACTAATAGGGCTTAAGCAGTGGGCCCCCAAGTGTCAAGGGGCCCCACAAAAATTGAATTATCATAAACATTTAATACTTTTTGATATACAGTGAGCACTTATCATATCTTAAAAATAGTTAATATTAATAATATAATAATAATGATTATTTATACTATTGTGATTATGATTATTTATTCATTAAATTTTAATCATTGTGACATTATTGAACTTCAATAAGCCCTAAGCCACGAGTAACCTAGATCCGCCCCTGCCAGGGACGCCTCAGTGGAATTCCAAAACGAAAAGTAGACCCGCCGATAAGTAACCATACGGATTGCAGTTTTGGTCGGCAACTGGCTGTGGAAAAACAATGATCACTATAGGGAGCCATTCAGAGTTACAAGATGGGTACCCGACCCTGCCATAAGCGGGAAAAGGGTTAGGAGATGCTTTGTTCTCTATTTGCTACTTTAGTGCAGCCAAGTTGTGTTGGACACACCAGTTCCCATGAGATAACTGAAGTTAAGGAGCGAAAGCCCACGTCAATACCAACATGGGTGGTTGTTAAAGAACGTTTGGTGCTGCAAATTAACCCTCTCCTTCGTCCTATCACCTACTTCCCCATTTCCCGTGGGCAGCCTTCTAAG
The DNA here is from genome assembly GCA_013389805.1 of Trigoniulus corallinus. NCBI lineage: Eukaryota > Metazoa > Arthropoda > Diplopoda > Spirobolida > Trigoniulidae > Trigoniulus > Trigoniulus corallinus. The sequence goes on from JAAFCE010007744.1 coordinate 25,584,730, forward strand.
GATTCGTCCTGTTATGGCTGCCTAGATTACTACCCAACCCATGAAACTAATCTAATCTAAAAAGGCAGACATGGGAGCATGTTGTGTGTGGTGTGGATGGGGACCTGGTGGGAGATAGGTGGGAGTGGAGGGCTAGAATCTGCAGACCTGACCCTTTATTCATTATTAAACTTCATAAACTTTATTCATTATTAATAATAATGTATTTTTATTCATTAAATTAAATAGTGGTTGCACCTGACCCATGGAAAACTTTTTTTTCCAACATTTTGTTTTTAACTTTGAGACCCATCTTCAAAAAAGGTTCGTCACCAACGCCCTAGGCAATCCGGTCCTTTGCCACCGCCCCCAATATGTAACGCATTTGTAAGTTATCCAGGCGCCCTTTGCCCCTTTGGCCATTATCCCATTGCTCATACATTTAAAGTTTAACAATGCTCATCAAAGCTTGGTCAAGTGTGGTCAAGCTGTGATGGGCATTGTAAATGCACCTTATTCCCCTATTCTTGGGGCAGTTCATTTTTCCCAACTGCACTCTTTGGGTGCGCGGACTATAACATTCACTTCCGAAAACAGTTCAGAAATTTTGGCAGTAGATTTTTTAGGACAATGCAAAGTTACATTTGTAGGGACATGATCCCTTACACTCCTCTGCCCCCAAAAGCATACACCCCTGCACATCACACCAATAAAAAAAATCATTCTCTAGGTCCTATTGTTGTTGCATCCTGTGTGCAACAATAGGACCACTACATTCAAATCTAAGACCTTGGCAATACTCATGGTGGGTACCCTTTGGTCACAGGGACCCAACCACAGTCAAGGACCTCAGAATGTGATGTCACCAGGACATGTTTCGGGGGTTTGACAATTCATTTTTATTATTCAGTCAGACAGTCAATCTTGGATTAGCTAGTCAGTTCGGAACCTGATTCTACATCTCATTTGCATCGCTTTATGTAGGATTATCGTTTATTATATTTTTTGGATTATTCATTGCTTTGGTCTTAACACCGATGTTTCAGTTTTACTGGGTATTTATGGAATACCCGCTATCTGAGTGTCCGTAAATAAACTGTGTTATGCCTCAATCGTGCCTCTTCATTTTCTTGGCACCCTACATCATCCAAACATCGCGAAACGGGATACATTTTTTCAATAGATAGGGGTAGTTTTAACTATTGCATCGCAAAGCTCTAAAAAAATGTGAAATTTTGATATAACCTGTTTCAGCAGCACAGCTCGTATTGCAAGACATCGCTCGTTAATCAAGTTGAAATTTATTAAAAAGTATTGCTCGTCTATTGAAACACATGTAGATCAAGTTACTCGCAAATCGAGGTTCCACTGCAGCTTACAAATCAAGCAAATTCCCACTTTAAATGTGTGGATGTTAACAACTCAAAATTAGCAGCAGTGTGAGTACATATTACAGTTGTTGTTGTTATAACCAGTTTAAGCTAATATTTGCATCAAAGCTCGACTAATCAGACCACAGAATATTACACCAGTCCTCCTTAGTCAGGTGTTGATGCCTAATAGCCCATTCATATCTAACGTTTCTGCCTTTTTTTCTGATTTTGTTGTTTCTTAGTGTTTTGGGCCCATCGACATGAATGGGCATTAGGGCCCACAAAGACATTCACCATGGTGGGGGTGTAATGGGTCATCCCACCATGATGACAATAAATAATGGCAAAAGCCCATTAAAAGTAATAAAAATAGGACAAAAGCCCACTAAAAGCAATAAAAATGAAGGGGCAAAAGTCAAGACAACACACACAAATAAAAAGGCAAAAGCCAAAACAGACACATTAAAGGTAAAAGCCAAAATAAGGATAGAGTAAAACGCAAAAGCCAAATAAACAATGAGAGAAAGCCTAAAAACAGCACAAGGATAAAAGGTAAAACCGCCAGAAAAGGAATAGTGTTTGCATTAAAATTTCTGAAAGAGGCCAGCCTCCTTCACAAATACCAGCCAGCTCTCAACACCCTCAGAGCCATCCCCAAGGGAGGTGGAGAGCTCTCGACTGACCCCCAGTCCTATATCTTAACACATGGTATCTCTCACAGTGGCTAGAGATGTGCACCACTGTGAAAGGCTCCCAACAATGGTCACACCATGGTTCCTCCTCACCCTGTAGTAATTGGTGAGGAAGGTGTGACCAATTTGTAAGTGGGCAAGCACAACTTTCACCATGATTGGCGGCATGAGGACTCACAGTGCACTGCGGCATTCTTAATTGTGTGGAGTTTGTTGTAGTCTCCACACACCCCAGGGACTTCCATTGACTATGGACGGCCCGCTGCACCTACCAGAGAGCATCGGTGGAGGGAACGGGAATGCTTGGTTCTTCTGGCAGGTAGGTCACCTCACGGGCATGGGCAATCCGCCCTCTCATTGCCAATAATGCCGGCATTCCCCAGGACACACATGAATACAACAATCTTGCCCTGCTGACAGATCACAAGAAGTAGCTTGTGCACACTCTGAAAGATGGCATGTCTGCCATAAAGGGTGTGCAACAGCAGGAGAGTTGAAAGGGAGTCAGTCAAACCACAAATTGTCTGCTTTTCAGTCTGTGGTATGAGTTCCTGTGTCTGATGCAGAGCAGTGAGCTCTGCAGTCAAGACACTGGCGACGCCAAGAAGGCGCCCACCTATGAGATGGCCAGTTGTAAAGACCGACCAACCAACAGAGGTGCCATCCTTTGACATAACTGTAAATTTAAAAACTTGGCCCCGATAGGTCTGATAGAGGTGACCAAAATCCTGTTTGTACACTGACCTATTGGTAAAGGCCAGTGGTAGCAAACCTTTGACCCGCAGGTCACAAAGTGACCCACCGTGCAATTTTAAGGGCAGGTGCCGCTGCTATAGACGCCACAGGTTCGTTCCCTGATCCAGTTGGCTTACTGGGGGAACGCGGCCTCTTTGTTGGGGCAGTACATGTCTCCATCAGCTCAGTGGCAGCTGGCCCACTCAGTTGAGTGGGACCGAGCCCGCCATCTTCCGGCTAAACACAAGTCAATAAAAGTAAAGAAGGGGGAGGGGTGGGGTTATTTTTAGAGGTTATTATAGTTGCCATAATTTGAAATAATTATGTGTTCACTGCCGCAGGTCTTACCCACCAAACGGAGCCCAACGAGGGGACGCCCATTTGGGTCGCCGAGATTCCTCGGGCAGTATACCGCTAGGGTGGCATAATCCCCGAGTATCGGACCATTGGCATCGGGGTTAACTGCCGGTCCACTTACAGTCACCCTAGGAGGCATAACCACTTATGTGCCCCCGGCCGATTGACCAAGACCGGGCTACTGCCTTGGCCTCCCGCTTTCCCTGGAAGCTGTGGCCAAAGTGATGTGTTGGGGCTGTAGGCCGCAGCCTTAATCCTTGATGTCTGTCAGCCAAGCCACAAGTGTGGGGTGGCTCAGAGACATCACAGGACTTTGCGCCTCCTCAATTCCAGGATCCACTTTTCCCAGGGGTGCGGGTCTCCACGCACAGCAAACACGCGGGTAGGCGTTTGTTTATGGTCACCTCAGTGAGGAGCCTAAATCGACCAAGATCAAGTCAGTCATCCAGTAAAGGATGCAAGGACAATGACAACCACCATGATGGCATCGTCCTGTCCAGGACACAAGTAATGGCCAATGACGATAGTGGTGTCATCCAATCAGGGGCAAGAAAAGTCACCCCTTTAGTTGCCTCTTACGACATGCAGGTATGCAGTGTGCCTATTCTACCCCGGGCACAGGACGACTGTACTGGGGTGAACGGAGGAGGGTAAGCCGCTCATTGCAACAGCAAAGAGAATGACACTTACGACTCTCCCCTGTGGAACACCATTCTCCTGCAGGAAAACTGAGGAGTAGGTGTTACTCACACACACTCTAAAGGTCCAGTTGGACAAAAAAACTATGGAGGAAGAGGGGCAAATTACCCCTGAGCCCCCACTGGAGCAAGGTCTCAAATATACCATGGCGCCATGTGGTATCTTATGCCTTCTCCGCATGAAAGAGCACAGCCACCAAGTGCTGTCCGGTGAGAAAGGCCTCACATACTGCAATCTCCAGTGAGATCAAATGATCCACCAGAGACCTGCCAGGAAGGAAGCCACATTGGGCATTGGCAAGATGGTGCCGTTCCAGACACCACACCAGGCGCCAGTTAACCATGCGTTCCATGGTTTTCCACAGACAGCTCGTCAAAAATATGGGCTTGTAATTTATTGGGAGGCTACTAGCCTCCTGCCAGCCTGCAGAGACTCTGTGCTGCTGCCAAACATAATTAAAAACCTCAGGGAGGTAAATGAAACCCTTTTCTGGTAGATGCCATAGCAATTGATAATTAATGTTATCAGGGCTGGGGGCAGTATCCCTGGCCCTTGCTAGAGCTGCCCACAGCTATCAAGGGGTAAACGGGTCATTAGACTCCTCAGCAACACCACCAGAGTAGTTAATTAAAAGGCGTTCTGCAGCTTGTTTGCAGGGAACTAAGACGGTTGCAAACGTCCTTGCCAGTTCCTCAGCCACCTCACACGGCAGAAGTAAACGTCTCCCTCGCACAAGGAGACTGAAGCCACATGATGGTAAATACCTTCCCTGGGTTTTCCTCAGCTTTTCCCAGACTTCTTCGAGGCCTGTGATAGGTAAGTGAGGAGACATTCTGACTCCATGAGGAGCGTTTGGCCTCCTTGATTACCCAAGGCTCAGAGATAGGCAACACTATTGGCATCAGTAGGACGAGAATGGAAGATATGAAGGGCTTGCCTGCAGGCCCGAATAACAATCTGACAGTCCTCCATCCACCATGGCACCCACGCTGATGATGGGTTGCATGAGCTCTGGGTGACAGCTGCCAATGCCACCCCAATCACCACCTCTGTGAAGTGACTCACTAGATCAGTGGTGGCGAACCTTTTTTTGAAGAAGGGTCACTACATCAGGAAAAAAAAACAGAAAGTTGTCTATGGGTCAGGTGCAAGAACTATTAAATTTTATGACTAAAGAAATCATATTAATAATGAATAAATTAGTTTATCAAAGTACGAAATAGAGATAGAAATAAATCCCGCCTGTGGAAAGGTAGGGTCTGCCGGTTCTAGCCCACCACGTCCCTGTCCGCCCCACACACTATGAAACGACAAACTAGATATCATTCACGTATGGGTCACTTAAAATCGCATGGTGGGTCACGGGTTCGCCACCACTACACTGGATCGTTTACCTCATCAAAATCACACAGCGGACAAAACCAGATATGATTGGCAAACTCCTCACAGTCCACCTGATGCACACCATCATGGTGGTTGTTGAGGCAATACCCCACTTCCAAAGAGGCTGACAGTGCCACTATTGGGGGCCCAAGCATGGGCCATGGTCAATGGTGGAACTGGAAGAAGCCACTGAAATCGGATCGGGCCCGTCTGGCAGCCAATGCTCACACAGAATGACACCCCATGGACCCCACAGGCTCGAATGGGCACAAACAAACGAGAGGGGAGTTGTGGAAGTGTGTCCATATGTGCAGACAGAAGACACACCAGCTACCTTTGCAGCACCAGCTTAAGACACCCCACGACTTGGGGTCCCTGGCAAGGCTAGCAGCTGCCGGGCATCCAGAACGCTGATACCATTCTTGACACAACTACTGCATTGTGCATTCCTACAACCAAGTGGGGCATCGCGAGAAGAGTCGGGTTCGTTGCCCTTAAGCGGCCCACAGACGGTCAACTTGGTTGTCAACCTTATTGTCAACTTGTTTGCCACAGACTGAACAACCAAGTTGACAACCTTCTCATCAACATCAGTTTTTCGAAAAATTTGCAGCGAAAAGGTGTAGGGTGGCTTCCTCAAACTATGGTGCGGCCAAGTTGCAATTTAATGCGGCCGAATTGCATTGGAGTGCGGCAAAGTTGCATTGGTGTGTGGCCGAGTTGCACTGGAGTGCGGCCGAATTGCATTGGAGTGTGGCCGAATTGCGTTGGAGTGTGGCCGAATTGTGTTGGAGTGCGGCCGAATTGTGTTGGAGTGCGGCCGAGTTGCATTGGACACTCCAGTTCTCGGCAGATAACATTACATTAGTTTTGGTGGTGTCAAATATTTAAATAAAAGCTTTAATACAAATCAACCCCTAACTCAGTTTTTGCGGTAGTAGCAGATGCCCAGGCGCCCTGTACTATGGTTGTGAGGTCTGTAATTTTGTGCTATGCGAGCGTTGACTATAGGATGTTATGTGTGTATTTATTAATATGTATTCAAGGTGTTTGTATATGTTTTGTAATTAGTGCCCGGGTGGGCATGGAATTAAAATAATAATAACCCCTTTTTCCCCTATGGCAGGGTTGGGTACCCACCTTGTCTCTCTGAATTGACACAACGGTGATGTATTGGATGGTGCTTTGCCATAGCCATCAGCGACCAATGCTTATTTACCGTTCGTTGGAAAATTCCACCGGCGCCAGGGTGGAACTCCTGCATAGCAGAGGGTTCTTTTTCATGCAAATTCCATAGTACACCACACGGGACATCGATTTTTCCTCTCATCCAAAGGAAGGCGCACTCGGGGCAACTCTATCGTCCGAAGGGGCCCACCAACTTCAGTCCGGTATCTAACCTAGAACCACTGACGGAGTTATCAAGTCACCATGGTAGGATCCTAGCTTCTCATACTGCACACGAATTGTACCCCTTTAATAATTTTATACTTCACTTTTGGACACTGTATCTAGATCATTCCACACCAACTTCACTCAAAAATTTTTGAAGTGCACTAATGTTGACAGCGAAGTTGACAACGCTGCCATAGACGAAGCAACTTGGTTGACAACAATAGGCTCCTCCCATGAAAAATCTAAAGTTTTTGATTTTACTTCAACCGTTACCTCAACTTGACCTTTCAACCTTCAACCTACCCACAAACGATCAATTTTGTTGTCAACATGGCAAGTTGACGACACGGTTGACAACCAAGTTGACCGTCTGTGGGCCGCTTTAAGGTGCGTTCTCACGAGTAAAGTTTTGTTCATCAATTGTAGTTGTTCAACAAAACTTGAATGAAAACTGTAGTGGGAACCTCTGTTTCAATCGAGTTGATCAACATTTTAGTTGATCAACAAAAGTTCGACCCAGTCAAACTTTTCTTGATCAAGTGGTGAGTCATTCACCATTACCCTTCAAG